>JARHVA010002614.1:1000000-1087500 GCA_037957365.1 Torreya grandis
ATTATCACACTTTATATCTTTATATGACCTTTTACTATGTTGATCTATTTAGATTTCTTATATGTATTTTTAGTTACTCATATCTTACATATTGCTACATGGATGTGATTTTTTACTATGATATGACATTAATATACATGGATAGTTTAAACTAGTTTTATTCTTCATTGATGTTGTTACTCCTACATGATAGGCTAGTCATTAATTTTTTATTTCATGCAATCCTTAGCCTTATGTGAAAAACATTCATTTGTCTCTTGTTTAGGACATTTGTGTGTCCCTTGATTATGTACCTTAGTCTTGTTTATTGTGACATATTTATGTCCCTTTTATATTTCCCCTAGTCTTTTTTATTGTGACATCTTTATGTCCCTTATATGTGGCTCATGACCTTATTGTGACATATTTATGTCCCTTGTATGCAATATTTGTGTTTATGTGTGACACTATGTGCTTTTGAGTGTATTAATCTAGGATTATTTTTTCAAATTGTTCTACCTTTTGAGCTTATTGATATTGCTAAGTTTTCAAGTGTCATGATCCATATCATGCACCTCCCTATTTATGCCATGATTTATATCATGCACTTTAGTATTTTGTAGTCTTATTTGGTTATTACATTAGTGATGGTTACTAAATTTTTTATAATTTATACATATATCTTAACATGACACTCATATGCCTTGCATTACATATGTTACAAACATTTCTTGATGACATATCCATTACTAGGATGACATATTCTCCACATGTTCACATGAATCTACATGATTACATATTTATTCATGACATGATATATTTAACTCTTCTTTTTAGATGAGTGACTTGTAGGATACATCCCTCATCTAAAAATGGGGGCATATTAATGGGATTTTCATATAGATACAAGCCTCTATGAAAATTAAATTCAACTTTTTTGGATAAAATATAGATTTTATAGATTCACACTGGCTTAAACATTATATTAGATATGCACTCATTTTATTTGATATGTATTCCTATATCGGTACACATTTTATATTCATATTATATGCATATGCACTCATATTATAGATACATGAGTTATAGATAACATATTTATATCCACTTGATTGAATTTTCCTTGCATGTGCACACAAATTTTAGGAATAGACATTAAACATTTTCACATACAAATACATTTGAGATAAAGGTTCTCAAATTTAGCATATATATGCATAACATTCTATATCATTGGCACATATCCAGTAGATCATGATGCTTGTTCATGCACATATGCACTATGATAATTTATAGTTGGCATAAAATTGATGATTCATGATACTTATTTATGCACATTTACATTTTTTTATATTGTTCACTATTACAGTTGTTTATTTTTTTAAATAAAATTCAATGGCACTAAGTACTAAGCAAACTTGAATCTATAAGTCCATATAGAATGGTGGATTCATGATTGTTATGTTAATTTACATGGATGTTTAGTGACACTCAACATCCATAGCATTATCCATAGCAAACCCATTATTTCATTCCCACATAATCATCTTGAGGTTTAAGATTAGGTCTAAATTATTTATCTGGGTTAGTGTAGTTGAGGTTTAATGATAGCTAATAATATTATAAATAATACATATGCATGATGTTTTTTTAATATATATTCCAAACCTAAGGGCTTGCATTCTTAAAAAAAATTAAGAGCATCCACCCAATTTTCAACATGCTTTAGCAAGGAAGCAAAGTTCTTCAATGTTTCAACAAGGAAGCATCATCTCCAACAAGTTATAAGGAAACACATTTTACTCACAAATAGGTGTACTCCTTGACTCTAAATTTATTTCAAATGTCAATTTGAGATTTCAAATTTAATATATGGACATTAAATTATAATTTTTCATTGTAGGTTTTCATGGAGAAAAGTTATACATTTGGATCCATTTCCCAAAGATAAAGTGTGTTGTACACATGCAAATATACTTTATATTTTTAATCTAATATGTATTACATTTCAATAATAGAATAAAATAGGGGTTCTTTTAGATACTAAAATATGGTATTACATGCTTGATAATGTCACTTTTGACCTACCTTCACCATACATTACATGTACACACATATATGCCTCTTATTCACCATTTTCTCACATTTATAAGCTTTATATGTGTCAAACACACCCATTTTTTATCAGTCATCTAAAATAACATTTTAATCTATACCAAACTAGCTTAATATCTTACTCAAATATATCCAAATCATCATATCCACATTCCTTTGGGCTAGACACTAATTTCAGGCTTAGATAGGTTTGTCAACAAAACTAAACTAAGGGTGATGTTACTAACCCTCACCCAGAAACAACTATTTTTCAAAATTAAATAATTCCTATGGATCAGCCCATTTTCTTATTGTGTTAGTGGCATGATTAATTACCTAAATGTATAAATATAAATACAAATAAAACCCATACTTATTACTCCCTTGGTGATTATCTATCAAGCATATATACACTATTGTACATTGAGAAAATCTACCATGTTATTCCTAATTTGTAAATCGGTCACTAGGAGTAGTCCTAAGCCAAATTTGAAGCATATTAATCCATATTAAGAGTGAATAGTGTCAAGTACTGAAATCCAAATTATAGGTGTATTCATATTGAAAATAATCTTAATCTCACTTTCACATTAAGGAAAATAATTACGTGTGGCTTGAGTTCACTCTTCAAAGTATTGGATATATAGTAAATAATGGATCATCAATATGGGTAATAATGGTCAGATCAAATCATTACACTTCCCAAGTTTTTACAATTTTTTACCCTTTACACTATTGGAAGTCAGACATAGTCAGTCAATAAATCATAAAAGTTATGTATATTTATCTCGTTAGTAATTTATATATTTAGCACATGAAACTTGTCAAATAAATGTTAGTATTTTACATTAATATTTATGCTTAACTTACAAACTTTGTAATATGAATTACATTTAATTTTATATCTTAATTAGGATTGTACAATCCAAATTAGAGTAAAACACTTCTTGATCTCAAGTTGTATGACATACCACATTAAATAATTTGAATTTTTTGAACATAATGGACTCATGAAGAGGATAAAGAAAAAATTTCTTGAATATATCTTTTAATTCATTGTCAGCCATATGATTTTCCATTTTAGAAAGCATGGTCTTATACCAAAGCACATGGTCACTTATTGGTTCATTAGATACTTTCTTGAGTTTTGTAATCTTAGATTAAAAACTTTCTCATTGATATTGATTTTAAAATGTGTTATAAACTAATTGGGAAAAGGATTGAATGCCTTCACCAATTTTAATGGATGTCATAAAACTAATGCAAATCATAATTATTAATACATCATGAAAAATACTTAATCAATGACTTGTTGTTGGAGGCATAATCTAAGCATGTTGCATGAAAGGACCTTCAGTCTTATTATGGATCAACTTACCATCATATAATGTAATCTTTGGAGCTATGAAACCCATAACTAATGGATAAGCTTAAAATGATATATCTTATTAATTTTGAAATAAAGCATGTGAATTATCTTAAGACTTGATTTAAAATCACCCTACTCTAACTAAAACACTTTAGTCTTTAACTCTATAATAGTCTACTTGAGGTTTCATATACTAGAAAACATGATGATGTGACATGAGTAGAAATCATGAGATGCATAAAGGTTGCATGTGTAGGAATAGGCATTGAAATCTGAAGGAAACCTTATGTTTCCATCACACTATAGATGGGTATAACATATGTAGTTAAAGGTGCAAACATAGTGGTACTAACATTAGTAGTAGTCTGAACACCTATGATGTAATTAGTACCTCTAAAAGGTATATTATTAACAATTAAGGGATAACGTTTTTTTCTTTAAATGTTCCAATATTAAATTTTTATGCACCCTTATTTTATAGGGTTAATTTTAAATCCTTATCCAATTCATGAGATTTATTATGAATTCAATTTCAAAAATTAGACAATGCTTTAACTTGTAGAGGATCCACCCCATTAAGTTCATTAGGATGCATTATATCTTGGTATTCATGATTATCTTGATTAGAATATTCTAAATTAGTAATTTCATCTTTATAAATAAGTTCTTAAGTTTGTATGTATTCATTTACAAAATTTACATCTAAATAAGAGGAATCAGAATGAACATTCATCTCATTTATTTTATCCATTTTAAATGGAACCAAACAAGTATGATTATGCTCAATATGTGCACCAATTAATCTATTACTTTTCCTTAGAGGCATAAGATAACTAACATTATTATATGTCATATAATGAATTCACGAAAATATGTAGAAGGCTAGGGCCAAGGTGAAAAATATTTATTTTCTTGATCTATGGGGAAATTAGATAGCATGCCTAAAACCCTAAGACAAAAATATGGAACCTTATAAATAATAATGGAACCCTTATGGAAACCTAAGATTTTGTTATATTATATACAAATGCAAGTTCACCAATATGTTTTACCTTAGTTTTGGTTATGTGAAATTAAATAATTTTAAAACTTTAAACTATTCAAATTATATGAAGTGTAGAAATAACACATTAATTTGAATGTAAAAGGTAGAATGTGGCCTAAGGGATTAAAATACTTAACATTTTCCTATTTTATGTAGGTTTAAGACTGAATATAGATAATTGATGGGTTGAAAATTGGATGAAAACTCACTCAAATAAGGAATTGTGTGATTGGATGTATTGGAAGAAAATTTCAATCTTTAGAAGATATATATAGTATAGGTGTCCAAGATTTTTGATTCTATTATGTGAGGTTATACCTCACTATTTTGTTATATTTCTTTGTGCCTAATTGAGAAATGTTTACATGTAAGACATGAAGTCCTTTCTATGTGCGCAAATATAGAAACATTTCTCCTATTTGAAACCCTAGGCTCATTTTAAATGCTAGGTTTAGGCCTAAAAAGGGTGAAAATAGTGGGTTTTGTTGACCTCAACCACTCCTTAGTGAATGGTTAAGTGATTACTACATATATAATACTTCAAAGGGGGAATTTAAACCACCTATTTGGATGCATTAGAAGAAATTTTCAATCTCTAGAAGATATATATAGTGTAGGTGTCCAATATTTTTTGATTTTATTATGTGATGTTATACCTCACTATTTTGTTATAGTTATTTGTGCCTAATTGAGAAATGTTTACATGTAAGACATGAAGTCCTTTCTATGTGCACAAAAATAGAAACATGTATCCTATTTGAAACCCTAGGCCCATTTTAAATGCTAGGTTTAGGCCTAAAAAGGGTGAAAAATAGTGGGTTTTGTTGACCTCAACCACTCCTCAGTGAATGGTTAAGTTATTACTACATATATAATACTTCAAAGGGGGAATTTAAAACACCTATTTGGATACATTGGAAGAAATTTTTAATCTCTAGAAGATATTTATATATATATATAGTGTAGGTGTCCAAGATTTTTTATTCTATTATGTGAGGTTATACCTCACTATTTTGTTATAGTTCTTTGTGCCTAATTGAGAAATGTTTACATGTAAGACATGAAGTCCTTTTTATGTGCACAAATATAGAAACATGTCTCCTATTTGAAACCCTAGGCCTATTTTAAATGTTAGGTTTAGGCCTAAAAAGGGTGAAAAATAGTGGGTTTTGTTGACCTCAACCACTCCTCAGTGAATGGTTAAGTGATTACTACATATATAATACTTCAAAGGGGTAATTTAAACCAAATGTAGTTCTCTTTGTTGGGTGTATGTGTGCAATGGTACTCATTTAAATAATGAAACCTATAATTTAGTTTTTGACACTCTAAAAATGAAAACTTTGGAATGGATGAGTGCTTTATACTTTAGCTAGTGCTTACTTATTATGACTAATTACGAAATTGGAAAGATTAGGGCAGTCCATTTCAATGTGCAAGTGTTGGAATAGGTTTTATTGACAATGCTAGATGATCCAATAGGCTTAGTCCTACTTTTTATTTATATGGGACTCCTAGGGTACTTTCTCAAGCCACTGACATGTGAAACGTGTGGGTTGACCCCTAAGAAATTTTAAAATGAATGTTACTTAACGTAGGCATGATTTTTTATGCATTATATGACTGTATAATTTTTCATGTGTTTGATTCTATCAGATTGGTTTGATAGAAAATAATACTAATATAATGATCTAGAGATAGTTTGAATATGATAATGAACATGTTAACAATGTAAATGAGAATTAAATACTAACCTAAATCTAACTCTTAAGATTAAATCTAAATTGAAATAAAACTAAATAAATGATCTAACAATATAATAAACCTAATTTAATCTAATATAAAAGAGAAACTATAATAGAAAATAACTAAAATATAATAGTTAAACTAAACCTAAATTGATTCAAGAAAAGAAAATAATAACTTAAAAATGAAACTTAAAGATTTAAAACTATATTATTCCAAACTATCAAATAAGATCTATTTTTTAAGAATATGATTAAATATTTAAGACTCCCAATAATCTATATTAATTAAATATTGAAACCTATTAAGGATAAATAATTAATATTAAACTTAAATCTAACTAATTAATCTAAATTAAAAACTAATTATTTTAATTTAAACAACAAATAGAAATAAAACAAATGAAAAGTTAAACTAAAACAAAAAAAATGAATTGTGAGTCTTATAAAAGAGTCCTCTTAGCAAAAGTAAATTTAATTTTATTGAGAAACATTATTTTTAATACATATATCTTTGATATAATAACTAATGCAATTTGAATGGATCAACAACATGTTGCACATAGAGAAGTATTCATAAATATGCGGGCAAAGTAATTTGGATTATATTCATATGACAATAAATTTAGAATCATCATAAGATATTAAACCTAACATCATTTAGATAATATATTTATAAACTAAACAAGAAGCTTGGATATGTTTGCACTGATTAAGAGTATTACTTAACTATTAGATAATGTGTCCTTGGTCTATCTATAAAAGGTGTTCTATCTCATGGATGTTTCATAGAAAAGAGTAAAATGATAAACTTTGAAGCAATTCAGAGTCTTCAAGAATACCTTTGTAATGTTCCTCCCCTTGATATGTCACTTTGATCTTCTTTTATAATCATTTCCTCAAGATATGATTGAGGAATAATTTATAACTAACTTTAGTTAGTTATTAATTAAGTTTTAATTGACTTTAAATCAATTCAATTTAACTTTTAATGATAACTTAACTTTATTTAAGACTTTAAATAAGTCTTAAGATCAAAATAAAATATTAATAGACCAAATATGGAATAGAATCTAAATGGGTGGGGGGCCTTGACATCATAATAATCTAAAATAAACATTTCATGCTAAACATTTAAATCAACATAAGCAATTTAAATGAAGATTAAAGACATCTAACATTAAATCATATGCATTATCCATAAATTTAGTTCATATATTTTACCCCAAAATATATATACTATTGAAATTTTTTAACCAATGTCAAAAACCAAAATAAAGTTTTAATCACTATTTTAGCATATACAGTATATGAAAGTATCAAAAAAACAAAGATAAAGATCACTCAAACATTTACTCCTCATTAGAATCAGATAGCATCTCAATCAATGGATATCCTTTATAAGTCATATGCTCTATATAATTCATTGTTTTAGAAGGAAACTTTATCAACTTGACACCACCTTCATTATCTTCATCATCAACCTCCAGCTTGAATTTTTTAACCATCTCGGTTATAGTTGGTGAGGCTGAGGGGCTCATCTCTCATCTCTTATGTTTTAGAAGTACTAACATTTCTCCTTAAAGATTTAACTTGGAACAAGTTTCAGTTGGATTAATAGGCTTAGGGGATGGAATTTTTTTATTAAAATGTATTAAGGCTTGATAATGTAATTTGGCAATTTTTTACAAATCATTTTTAGTTGAATGCTGATGGTTTTGTGGAGAATGGTGAGAAATTAAATTATGTTAATATTACAGGGCAATTTACATGTGTTGAGTTAAACCACTTATATTTATAAGTCCAAGAGGATGAGTTCTCCAAAAATGTGTTCTCCTTCATTAGTTACCTTTGGTGTTTATAGGATTGAATAGAAAAACATCTAAAACATTCCAAAATATAGGATCTGAGGCATCAAAATGAATTGACATATGAGTTCCTTGATTGAAAGGTCTAGGGAAATTCTTAATAGGCCTCTTACCTCTAAAATTTTATCCTCTAAGATAAAATCTATGAGGAGGTAGATCTTCCCTATCCAAACTCTTATCATTCCTCTAATTTTTATTATGGGAGTTATTAGAATGAGGTGTCCAAGCTGACATCTTCTGAAATATGAAACAAATAAAAACCCTTATTAATTTCATTGAAATTATTCTATAATATATGTCAAATACATATCAATTTATATCTAAAGGTACATAAATTTCAATAAAAATATTGAAATTTTAAAATCAACATATCAACATTTATTTTGATGAAATGACCAAGAGTTTTTCCTCACAAATTTACAAGTAAAACAAACTCTATTTGAATTCAACTACTTTCTCAAAAGTGAAGATTGGTAAATTTTCAAAATAAAACATACTCTACTTAAAACCAATTGATTTTCCCATTCAAAAAATTGATATCTAACAAATACTACCAACTGCTATGATACAAATATTCATATTATTTTTGTCTTGAAACTGATTATGAATATCACACTGAAACTAAAAGCATGACATTTATCAAATGAAAAAGCAAACATAACCTTCACAAATCTACTTCATAAAAATATAACCATGCTAAGTCAACAGTTTTATTCAAACCAAAATTATTCATAGTACAAAAACCAAAATATTTTGATTAAAAGCAAATTTTTCATACTATAACTTAATTTTATCTTTAACAATCATATTTTCCTTATCAAGTCTTGCATGCAATGAAATAGAAAAAACCATCTAAATTTTTTATGTGTTTTAACACTTTAATAACATCTTTGAACCATTTTCAACTCAAATAGATAGAAATCAAACTTATTTGAAAACCCAACACCTATTTGAAAGCAAAAACTAACATGCATCATGTATTTGATTTTCCATATCTACTAGTTGCTAAACATTTTCATTACAATTTGAAAAAAAAACCCATAACTTTTCCAAATATCATAAAACTTTCAATAACTGATTCTAATCTATACACTTTATATTATAACAAAATTTATTTATATTTTCTGTAAAAAAATACAAAACCAATAACACTGCCTGCATGAATCTAAAACTATTTCTTCAAATGAATAAAATAATACGCAATCAAATATTGTACCCATTTCTCAAATAAATATTTATGACAATGCATTTCATTTATAAACAACCATGACTTCCACTAAAAACTCCTTATTCATGGTTATAATATGTGGTTTATCAAGCAATTTGAATATTTATTTATTCATGCAAAGTCATATATCTCTGAATGACACAGGTTTTAATTTTACTTACATCATCTATTAGTTATCCTATTTTTCTTCAAATTCTATCTTCACTTTTAGGATGTGACTTCCACTCAAAGCTTTCCAAAAAAGATAGTTAGAATAATATTATTACCTTTTGTATGGCTTAGGGTCTTCAATAACTATCCTAACAATGTGTTTCAATTTCATTGACTATCAAATATGCCAGTACCTTGCCATCAATTCTATCAAATCCTCTATCCTTATCCAGAACTAAACTTGATACCAATATCCTTGATAAAAATCTTCATTTGGAATATGTGCATAAACTTTAATCCTATAAAATTTGTAGATAAAAAACCCATCTCAAAACAATCCACCATATCTTAAAAATCTTATGTCAATAAATCACTCTTAAAGAATCTACCAGCTAGCATGATCAAATTAGATCTTGGCTTCAAACCATGCTTTAAACATTAACTCTAAGTTACATTTTTTAATTTCTAAGGTTGTCACCTTTATAATTTTCTACATTACCACAAACTAGCCGAGGTTGAATTTTTAGCACATTTAAGTTTAACAAAACTTAAATTTTAATCCATTACATTATCTATATGTTAGATTGACCAATCAAACATATAAATAATATATTGAAATCATTCAAAACTACCATTATTATAATCAAAAATGATATTAAAGGATATATATCATTTTTAAATTTACCAAAATTCTATTATCATAAATATTATCTAATGAAACAACTATTTCAAATCAAACAAATCATGTCAATGTTCCAAATCTTATGAATTTTGAAAACACTACACACCATGTACATTCCTTATTGAAAATAAATATGACCAAAGTATTTTACTCACAAGATCAAACAAATTGTTCTCTACCAAATTCTAAATACCTTCATATAAACTGAATATTTTTATTGAGTCCACTTAATGCTTTCAAAACCACTTTATAATGTAGAGTAAATTTGCACTAAATGAACTAGTCTTAATAAAAATTTGACATAATAATGAATATTCATATGAAGAAATTAACTAATAACCCCACACTAATAGTTTTAGATGTCATGACATAATTCATCAATATGGTAGAATAGCTTAGTATACTGGCTTAAGAAAAGAAACAGAGGACGTGTCTAAAATATGCATAACACTGGTGAACTTGCAAGTGAATTTTATTAGTGAAGGTAGTAAAATAAAATAAAAAATCTTGTCTAAGAGAAAAAAAATAAGAGTGTGATCTAGGTTAATCATTTCTCAAGTAGTTTTTGGCCATTTTTGGCCCACATACCAAAAAATTTCCCAAGTGTGAGAAGGTGGACATTCAAGCAAAAGTGGCAAGTTAAGACAACTTTGGATTCTTAGAAGGAGAAGTCTTTAGGTTCTCTCTCTTAGAAGTCTTCAGGATTTTGAAGTCATAAGACTTTGGGTTTCTGAGGGCACAATGCAAATCAAGTTTCCATCAGTGCTTGACTTCTAAATTTTTTATAAGTCTAAGTAATTAGAGTTTATGAGCCCAAATTACTCATGGATATTGCAGATTGGATTCTCCAAGGTGAACGACTCCAAAATTTCTCTTAAAGAATACTTTAGGTTTCAAAATGAGCACTACTTAAAAAACTTTATAAGTAATCGGTAGTCAAAACCCTGAAGTAAGTAGGAAGGCTTGGAAAGCCCAATTTTGTCTGGGTAGTGTATTTTGGGTTTCTAGGGGTGCACTACTTATTTCACTTTATAAGTTGTAAGTAATGACAAATCTAAAGTAGTGGGGCTTGGAAATCTTGATTTGATCTTGGTAGTGTCATTTAAGTTCTCCAAGGAGCACTACTTAATTACTTCATAAGTTATGAGCAGACAAAAACCCAAAATAATTAAATGGACTTGACAAACCTGATTTGGTCTCCAAAAATAGTGCTTCTCAGGTTCTTCAAGGGACAAGTCTCCTCCAAAATCCAAGGGTCATTTTCGAAATAAGGTGGTCCTAGCAAAAAACCTGAAGGTCCTTTTCACTTTTCTAAAGGATCATTTCAAAAGTCTAAAGGTACACTTCAAATAGGCCAAAGGGCATTTGAAAAATGCCAAAGAGCCTTTTTTTTAGTAAAAGGGATCTTTTCAACATTTCCAAAGGACCAGTCAACTTTTCCAAAGGTCATATTCATAAATTTAAAGGGCTTTCTTGACAAATTTTGAAAGTCTTTTCTATCCAAAGAACCAAACAATTTTGTCTAAGGGCACATACAAAATATCCAAGGGCCATTTTGATATTTTCAAAGGTTTATTTTTACCCAAAAGAGGTCCATTTCAAAAAGTTCAGGGGGAAAATCAAAAAGTCTGAAGGTCACTTTCCCTTCAGAAAAGTGCCCAAATCCAAAATCCAAAAGAGCAAAGAAATCAAGAAAATGTTCCAGGGAAAATAAGCCTAAGGGATAAGTCATAAGCAATACAAACCTAAAGAGTAAGGAGTTGTGGATGAAAACTCTAAAGTAATTAGCAATGAGAAGTCTGAAGTAAGTTACAATGAATGTGAATCCCGAATGAGTAAAATGGAAAGTTTTGAAAGCAAAATTATGAAAAATAGTCTATAAAAAGCAAATAATTATGGAATATTAAGGTCAATGGTTATCAAATCTAAAGGGCCAATTAGTTAAGGACAAGTGGAAAAAGTACATACAACTCACTTTTAGAACATGTAAATTGGTTAAACAAGTATTAGACACATCCAGGTTGAGTATTTAACATACAAAGACCAGTTGGGATAGTCTAGATTGTAGTAAGGAGCCCACCAAGTTTTAAATGTAAGATATCAAATCATGTACACTTGTTGGGGACATGCAGCTACCTCTAACATGGCTCTTTCAACTCTAAAAATGGAAGACTTGAATGCATGAGGGGATTGAGGAGATTTGTAGTGATCTTGGATGGTTCATTTCATGGTCAAGGTAGTTACACACTTTAAATATAAAGAGCTCAAAGACAATAATGGTGGTTGCAACCATTTATGACCCCCCTCTCCATTTTATAATGTAATCTTTTTCTTTCTCTTTTCCTTTTCTATATCTATCATATGCTTTCCTTTTTGGATTGGTTCCTAGTTATTAGACTTTCTCATATTTATAGCAGATGAGACATTCTTTAAGATATTACAAAATATGCTCAGCTTGATTAGGCTCGACCTTGTCAAGCACTTCTAAGAACTACCTCTTGATGCAATAAAAGGACTTTCTTTTCCTATCTCTTGCCTTGGATTCACATCTGTTGAGTTGTGTACTATGGTAATGTGTGAAGGAGAATATTCCTCATCCATGGTCCTCCTTTCTAGCCTTGTTTAGGGTGTTTCCAAGGCTATTCACATATCTAGTTTAGTGTTCTTTCTACCATTAACGTGAGATTTCAATGAGTTGTAAAAATCCTTTCTATTTGTATTCATTGCTTCTGAAACCTTCTCCATGAAATACTAATGTAAAAAGCTCAATATTGAGATTATGCAATTTGGTATTATCCTCTATAGAATCAGTGTGGGTTTAAACTAGTGAGATTTTCCCATTTAGCTTTGGTGTATCACCTAGTTATCTTTCTTAGGAGCCCTTATCCCCTTTCTAACCCTTTTCCTTGTGAAGCATTAGTTTAGCTTTTAGTTTAGGTGAGCATCAAAGAGGAATCAACCTACTCCAGAGGTTCAACCTTGCTACAATATACCCACAGCCTGAGGTTGTCCTAATGCTTGTAATTGAAAGTGAAAGAGCTCAAAAAACTCTCCCACAAAGGGTGAAATTCCATGCTATAATATTTTTTGGCACACTCGATGGGACCAAGTTCCAAATTAGTAGAAGGAATTTTAGTGTTTTTCTTTTGCATATCATCCTTTAGAGGCATTCAACAAACATCAATGGTAACTCTTAGTACTGATCAACTAGTTTAAAGTAGTACAAGTGCTTGATCATCATTATCTAGTATGTACAATCAATCATATTTTGATCAAAATGCTCATTCTTTGCCTTAGCATCCTTCATATCAAGTTAGCAATGTTTATGGCTTTACCTAAAGTGGTTCTAAAGATTCTTATGGGTAGCCTTCTCAATCTTGAAATATCCTTAGTTTTGCTCCAAACTAATCCATTTCAAGTTGGAGGAAAATGCTCTTAGGGTATCAAAAGTACATGATGGAAATTAATACACAGAGGGGATATGGTCAAGATATCCCTAACCACATCATTCATGACATAAGAGCTACATTGTATAAAATGAAAGAGAAATGGGCACCTATTAAAAGGGCAAGTTGGAATAACCTCTTAGATGAGATGTTGATTGTGAGTGGTTACATCTAAAGCATTGAGGATAAACTGAATGGCCTTGAAGAATAGTAGGTTCAATTTTGTCAACCTTATATGTCTTCATATACACCACCTCAAACCTCATATATATGTATATATATATATATATATATATATATATATATATATATATATATATATATATATATATATATATGTATATATATATATATATATATATATATATATATATATATATATATCACCCATTCTTCCCCAAAAGGCCACTCCAAGTAAAGCCCCTTATGTTCCAAGTTCTTCAAGTGTCCCTCAAACCTTCCCTTCTTGGAATTCAATTTAAGAAAGATTTCAAAGAATGGAGGAAACTATTGTAGAGTAGCCTATCATTGAGATCCAAGACCCCACTTATCTTCCTCAAGAATCCTCATGTACATCATATCAGCCATCTTGTGTTCCTTATCTTCATAAATCCCCTGACCAACTTAAAGAGAATATTTTAAAATAAAATATAGATAGATAGATCAAAGAGTTGGAATTGAAGATGAAGAAAGATGAAGAGAGTTGAAATCAAGAAAAGGCAATTGTTTCCCACATGTTCCCCTTATGGAAATTAGTCAAGGAAGACATACAAAAAGGGGAGGAGGTATCATTTATGAATTTCTAAGATCCAATTCAAGAAAAAAGAGGATACTCCTAATGCTTTTCTTTCATAAGAGTCAGTCTAGAAAGGCTTTCAAAAGGATGAGGTGTTAGTTGAGACAATCCAAGAAGTAGTTTTTGAAAAAGAGTTGGTTGTTCCAAATAAAGAAACCATAGCTTAGCTCAATGAGCTCAGTTTACAAGAGTTTTGAGACTTTCTCTCCTTATCTCAAGAGTCACCAAAGAGACCATTCAACATCCCTAGCTAGAAGGATACTTTCCTAAATTGCAAGAAAGATGAACTTATTCACCCTCCCACCATCTCTCTCTTGAAAGAAGAACCTATTCTACAAGGGTTAGAGGAGGATCTTGTAATCAAAGGTGAGTCTAAATAAGATGACACAAGTGTCTATGATGAAGAGATCATGATAGGTAGCCCACTTTAGTCAAAGGGGGAAGAATCATTTTTAGACTAATCTTCTTGGCATGGCTTTGATACCAGTAAGTTGGATCTTAAAGAGGACAGCCCTCAAGATGATAATGAGATAGACCTTGAATGGATTGCTGAAATTCCATTCTATATAGATGAAAAAGAGGATGATTCATTTCAAGATGAATTAGATATAGAAAAAGGGAAATTAGACATTAATCAAGACAAAGATGTTCTTTTGGACCTTGAAATTTCAAGTCAACCCTCATTTTCATTTGAGGAACAAGAATAAATATTAAGTGAGGTTGATGAGGAAGACATCTTGAGTGATCAAGAAGTGTAGCTTGAAGAACCACCACCTTGTGTGATGAAGGATAACCTTGAGGATAAACAAAGTTTTCAATATGAGTATGTCCTTCAAGGAAACTATGATTTAATTATGCCTAATATGCATGATGATGAAGCAGAAAAGAGCAAGAGGGGGGTAAAATCTAATTGCTCAATGTTTGTGTTGACAAAGGGATGTCCTATCAGGCACCTTGTTTAGTTGGGAGATGAAAAGGAGGAGCCATCATAGGTTGTGCTCAATTTAGAGCAACAATTTGAGTACCAACAAGAACAAGACCAACTTGCATATCCATTCCAAGATGGTGGATTAATTAATCAATCAAGATTGGTAAGTGAGTCTATTTTTGTTCTTTTCTTTGGAGAAGTGTGTCATCAACTTGTTAAAAATATAGTACTTCTCCATATTTGTTTATCAGCTCTAAAACATGTAAAGTATAATGTATTGGTGAGGAAGAGTAGCTATTTTGTACAACCAATCAATGGTTTTGTATATTTTTTTTTCTTTTTGGTTAGATTAGGGTAGGACATATTTTCATGCTTTCTTCTAAGTGCCTTGTGCACATTCCTTTTTTTGTTGTGTGTTTCCTTTTAATAAGTGTTGTGGGCACTTTTTTTTTTTTTCCCTTATTGATTCAAGAGGAGGTTCCAGAAAGGGTCAGCCTTATTAAACTAAAGCAAAGACTCCATTCCCAATGGACTAGACAAGGCAACATGAGTTGGGTTCTCAAGCATAGCAGGCATGCTTCCTTGGGAGTCACAAAAAATGCTAGCCATTTTTGGCCCACATACAAAAAAAATTCCCAAGTGTGCGAAGGTGGACATTCAAGCAAAAGTGGTAAGTTTAGATAAATTTAGATTCTTGGAAGGATAAGTCTTTGGGTTCTCTCTCTAATAAGTCTTCATGCTTTTGAAGTCATGAGACTTCATGTTTCTAAGGTCATAGTGCAAATTAGGTTTCCAATAGTGCTTAATATCTAAATGTTTTATAATAGAAGTAATTCAGGTTTATAAACCTAAATTAATCATGGACAGTGGAGATCATATTATCCAAGGTGAATGACTTTAATCTTTCTCTTAAAGAAGACTTTGGGTTCTCTGACGAAGACAACTTTGGGTTTTCAGAGAAGCACTACTTTAAAAACTTTATAATTAATCAACAGTCAAAACCTTGAAGTAAGTAGGAAGGCTTAAAAAGCATGATTTGGTCTAAGTAGTGTATTTTGAGTTTTTGGGGATGCACTACTTATTCCACTTTATAAGTTACAAGTAATGATAAGTTTGAATTAAGTAGTGGGGCTTGAAAATCTCTATTTGATCTTGGCAGTGTATTTTGGGTTCTCTAAGGAGCACTACTTAGTTACTTCATAAGTTATAAGTAGTCAAAAACTTAAAATAAGTAAAGGGACTTGACAAACTTGATTTGGTCTCAAAAAATAGTGTTTCACAGGTTTTTCAAGGGATATGTCTCCTCCAAAAGCTAAGGGTCATTTCTGAAAGAAGGTGGTCCCAGCAAAAAAATTGAAGGTCCTTTTCACTTTTTTAAAGGATCATTTCAAAATTTTGAAGGTACACTTCAAACAAGTTGAAGGGCATTTTCAAAATGCTGAAGGGTCTTTTTTTGGTAAAAGGGAACTTTTCAACATTTTTGAAGCACCAATCAACTTTTTTTAAGGTCACTTTCATAAATCTGAAGGGCTTTCTTGATAAATTTTGAAAGTCTTTTCTATCCAAAGGACCAAAAAAAATTATTGAAGGGCACATACAAAAGATCTGAGGGACATTTTGATATTTTCAAAGGGTTATTTTTACCCAAAAGTGATCCGTTTCAAAAATCTCAGGGGGGAATCGAAAAGTTTGAAGGGCACTTTCCCTTCAAGAAAGTGCCCAAGTCCAAAATCTAAAAAATCAAAGAACCTAGGAAAATGTTTTAGGGAAAATAAGCCTAAGGGATAAGTTATGAGTAGTACAAACCTGAAGAGTAAGGAGTTGTAGATGAAAACTCTAAAGCAAGTAATGAATAATGAGAAATTTGAAGTAAGTTACAAGGAGTGTGAAGCCCAAATGAGTAAAATGGTAAGTTTTGAAAGGAAAATTATGGAAAATATTCCATAGAAAGTAAACAACCATGGAACATTAAGGTCAATGGTCATAAAATCTAAAGGTATAATTAGTCAATGACAAATGGCATAAGTACATATATCTCACTTATAAAACATGCAAAGTGTTTAAACAAAGATTAGACGCATCTAGGTGGAGTAGTGAACATACAAAGACCAACAAGGATAGTCAAAATTATAGTAAGGAGCATGCCAAGTTTTAAATGCAAGATATCAAATCATGTACACCTGGTGGGGACATGAAACTACCTTTGATATGGCTCTCTTAGCTCTAAAATAGTAAGAATTGAATAAATGAGGGGCTCAAGGAGATTTGTGGTGGTCTTGGATGGTTCATTTCATGGTCAAGGTAGTTGCACACTCTAAATGCAAAGAGATCAAGTACAATAGTGGTGGTTATAGCCATTTATGACCCCCTCTCTATTTTTTGATGTAATCCTTTTCTTTCTCTTTTGCTTTTCTATATATATTGTATTCTTTCCTTTTTGGAGGGGTTCCTAGTTCTTAGACTTTTTCATCTTTCTAGGAGATGGAACATTCTTTGAGATATTGCAAAATATGCTCAGCTTGATTAGGCTCGACCCTATGAATCACTTGTAAGAAATACCTCTTGATGTAATAAAAGGACTTTCTTTGCCTATCTCTTTCCTTGTATTCCTATTTGTTGAGTTGTGCACTATGGTAATGTGAAAAGTAAAATCTTCCTCGTCTATGATCCTCCTTTCTAGCCTTGTTTAGGTTATTTTCAAGGATATTCACAGGTCTGATTTAGTGTTCTTTATAAAATTGATGTGAGCTTTCAATGAGTCATAAAACTCCTCTTTGTTTACATTCATTTCTTCAAAAACCTTCTCCATGAAATACTAGTGCAACGAGCTCAATCCTTAGATTGTACAAGTTAGTATTATCCTCTACAGAATTAGTGTGGGTTCAAGCTAGTGAGATTTTCCCATTTAACCTTGGTGCATCACCTAGTTAGCTTTATTATGATCTCTTATCCCCTTTCTAACCCTTTTCCCTATGAATCATTAGTTTAGCTTTTATTTTAGGTGAGCATCAAAGAGGAACTGGCCTACTCTAGAGGTTCAACCTCACTATAGGATACCCATAGCCTAAGGTTATCCCAATGCTTATAGATGGAAGTGAGAAATCCTAAAAAACTCCCCCACAAAGGGTGAAATTCCATGCTATAATAGTAGCTAGATACAAACCCTTTAATAATTAATTTTTTTTAGGGATGAAGTGTTTGGTTAGTGTGGCATGAATAATAGGAAAGATTAGATAGGGAATTTTAGGATGGATATACAACCAAATGCAAAGCCTTAAACATAAATTTTAAAAATAATTAATTCTTTAAACATATTAATCACCAGCTCAAGCTAATTTATAAATAAATAATATGAATTATCTCATGAAAAGATCTCATCATCATTGTATACATACAAAGATATAGCATTCTCCATGTACTTTTCCTTCATTATGATGAATAACTTGCTGATGTAATAGATATTGATCCACTCAAAATAAAACAACAACAAAAAATAAAACACAAGCTAAAAGAAAACAAACTAAATAAAGCAATCCAAAACAAATAAAATAAAGTAAAAGAGTTATTGATGAAACAATTTCAAATGATGTCCATTAACTGAATAGTGCAACTAATTTCCTTCCATATCTTGAAAATGAAAATCATTTTTCCCAAGTATAGTAGTAATATTATATGGTCCCAACCAAAGGGAACCAAAATTGTTATGCTTACCAGAATCTTCATGAGCTTTATCCCAATAAATAATAATATCACCAACCTTAAATTTTTTACTAGAAACCTTTTTATCAAAAAAATATTCAACTTATTTTTATCTTCTTCCAAATTTTGTAAAGTAGTAGTCTTACTTTCATCTAATGCTATTAAATTGTTAAGTCTTTGTTCAATTAAATTTGTATCCTCTAATAAATATTGTAAATTAGTATGTGTAAATGATATCTATAGCTCTATTGGTAATGTAGATTCAAAACCATAAGTTAACATGAACAGATAATATCATGTAGTTGCTTTAACAATGGTTCAATTAGCTCATAATGCCGCAAATATCTTTAGATGCTAATTTATTTTATTCTCACAAACTATTTTCCTCATAATAGAAATCAATTTTTTATTCATAGACTTAGCCTGCCCATTCCCTTAAGGGTAATATTTTAAAGAATGACTAAAAATGATAGAATGTCTAAATATTCATTTAAAACAAATTGAGGACTGTTATCTAAAATAATCTCATAAGGCACACCAAATCTAAAAAAATGACTTTCAAAGAAAGAAATAACTTTAGATGTAACTAAACTTTGTAAAATTTATTGCTTTAGGCCATTTTTAAAAATAGTTGGTCGTGGTTAAGATAATGTCTAGCAGAAGAAGGGAAAATATCTAATATAAAATCAATTCCCCATTTAGTGAAAAGTTTTTCAAAAATTATTAGATTCAAAGGCATTATGGGTAATTAATCCCTATAAACAAACAACTGGCAAGGCATGCAAGAACACACCAACTTATAAGTATCTTGAAACAATGTAGGTCAATAATAACCTGCACGTAAAATCTTATAGGTTGTAATTTTTGTAGCATAATTACCACCATAACTACCTTCATGATATCCCCTAAGAACTTTCTAGGTTTGATCATGATTAAGATACCTTAGCAATACACCATCATGATATCTATAAAATAAAAAGATTTTTAGAAAGAAGAATTTCAAAGCCTACACTCTCAATGAACTCTTTTGTCTTTCATCCAAATTATTAAGGCAAGCCTAATTCTAAAAATAAAAATACAAGATCATGATACCAATCATCTTCAACTATCAAATAGTCTCAATCTTTCATTTCAAGCTAAAACTTAAAAGTTTTTGAAGAATGAGTAACCTTCATAAAATCAAATTGAGGCTTGCATTTAAAGAATCATCAACAAATAAAACCAAAACATTAATACTATAAAAAGTATTTTTAGCCAAATGTTTTGATAATTCATTTCCTTTAATAGTTTTATATGTTTCAAATTCAAGGTTAAAATTCTTAGACTCTTAAAATCCACATTGTTAACCTTCTTTAAATAGTGGGTTGTTTTAAAAGAGAGGATAAAATAGGTACATTGGATTTTATGACAACTTTATTTCCCGTCAACATATGATGAAATTAAATTAATAAAGAAACCAAAGATAAAATAATTTTTTCAATAGGAGGGTACCTGGTTTCTGTGTCTTTCAAAACTTGAATTATATATTCAATACGTTTTTATCATTATTTGTATGTTATTGTGTTATCATAGTACCTATGGCTTTACTTGTATTAATGTAAAGAATGAAAGGTTTAGACAAATCAAGTTTAGAAAGAATGGGTTCATTTGTAATGGCATTCTTCACATTATTAAAATGAAAATCAACTCCTACATTGCACACATATGACTAGTTTTTCTTTAGTAAAACTTGCAAAAGATTTTATTTATCAGTAAAGTCTGATATGAACTTACATATAAAATTTATGTTACCAAAGAAAGACCTAAGATCAGATTGATCTTTAGGTGTTTGTAGTTATTTAATTACTTTAACACATTTAAGATCGATTGAAATGCCATTTTTAGATATAATACATCTTAATAACTTATCTTCAGTAACACCAAAAATAAATTCCTTGTGATTAAGAGAAATATTGTATCTTCTACATCTTTCAAATACTTCACGTAAATGATCTAAATGTTTCTTACTCTTTTTAGAATAGACTGTAAGGACATCTATGTAAACTTGCATAATAATGTTGATTAAATCATTGAAATCTACATGCATAGCTCATTTAAAGGTTATACCTACATTCATGAGACCAAAAGGCATTTTATTAAAATCAAAAGTTCCTCTTTGATTTTTAAAGGTTTTCTTGTGTCTATCAATTGGATTGACAAAGATTTCATTATAACCAGAAAATCCATCAAGAAAAGACATCATTTCAAATCTTATAACTTATTTTAGAATTTGATCAATACTTGAAAGAGGAAAATTATCTTTTATACTAACCTTATTTAGATCTCTAAATTTTTCAAAGTCTAACATATCTATTGTTTTATGCACAAGTACTAGGTTAGATACCCATTCAAAATATGTTATAAGAAAAATGATGCCACCATCTAGCATCTTATCAATCTCTTTGATGATGATGTCTTCCAGCAAAGGGCTTATCCTTCATATTTTTTGTCAAACAATTTTAATATCACGCTTAATAGAAATGTCATGCCTTATATAATTATTATCATACCCTTTTAAATATTTATAAGACCAAGAAAAAATATCAATAAATTATTTGAAAAATTTAATAAATTTTACCTTCTCATCAGGTGTACATTGTATTTCCAAATTAACAAACTTTGGTTCTTCTTCAGTTCCAAGATTTATTGAAATTTTCTCTCTGATAATTCTTCTATAAGGTTCTTCTATCTGTGAGATTTTAGGTTGATCTTTTGGAGTAAACATAAATTCTAAACTCACTAAAATGGCAAGTAACTTAATATTATTCAACTATAAATAATCTTCATAATTAATAATGCAATCATTATTATCAAAATAATTATTTTTAATAAAAGCATCAATATGTTTGTCACAATAAAAAATAGACCAGTTTTCATTTAAGTCAAAAATTTAGGTCTAAAAATTTATGAAAATGAAAACTCAATAATAGGGTTAGACGCAAAAATAGAGAGCTTATTAGCTTGTACATTGAATTTGCTAAGTATTTGACTGATGTTAAAATCCTCAAAATTTTAAAGTAAGGACCAAACCTTTTAAGTATATCAATGAAGATAAGTTTGGTTTATTTTATAAATCTTCATTACTTGTATAATAAATAATTTATAATCACCAAAGACTTATAAATATTTAAACTTTTAATATTATAGCCTTTTGTAAGCCTAAGCATAAGGTTTCAAATTCTACCATATTATTAGTTGTATAAAAAGATAACTTACAAGAATAACGAAATATTTTACATATGGGAGAAATAAGACAAATTCTTGCACCACTACCAGCTTGTGAACAAGCACCATTAAAATATAAAGTCCTTATTTTTATTTTGAAAAAGACATTTTATTTTTGTTGTTCATGTTCATCAGGGATTATTGAATCATATGTACCAATTCATGTTTCAATATAAGC
Source organism: Torreya grandis (assembly GCA_037957365.1). NCBI lineage: Eukaryota > Viridiplantae > Streptophyta > Pinopsida > Cupressales > Taxaceae > Torreya > Torreya grandis. Next base: position 1,022,472 of record JARHVA010002614.1, read on the forward strand.
AATAGTAGGAGGTATAGAGTCAATACGATTATTAAACCAATCTTCTCTTTGAATAAAAGTAATTTCATTTTTAATTGGAACCCAAGTGGTTCCTTTTTCTAATAAATGCACTAGTTTCTTTAGACTAGTCTTGACCCAAAAGCAATGCATGATTTCTAGGAATATCTAGAATTTGAACATTAGTCATACATCTGATCCTTTCATCTTGTGGAAATTGGATCACAAGATATCAAAACTTATCATAGCTTTTTGTTTAGTGTGAATCAAACCTTGTGAGTTTCCTATTATCTATTTTATAAGAGATGTCTAATTTATTAGTGATAAATTTTGGCATAATATTATTTGATGCACTTGTATCTAAAATGCATTTATATATGACTTTATCAGTAATATTGACAAATATATAAAAATGTGGTATGTAATATGTAGGACGATCATATATTTGAGCTAAAATAGAAGACTGAATTAGTTCATTATTTTTATTTTCTTCTTGAAATCCTAAAATATCATTAGAATTTGGATTTTTAATAACTTCATTGATTTTAGCAAGTTGTTTGAACAAACTAATAGCTTATAATAATAAAAAACCTACCTTTATAGTAGTTAAATCATCAATGATATTAGAAGCCCCAACATCTAAATGACATATATGCATATAATTTTTATGCTTATATTGAGGATATTGAGGATTATTTAAACCTGTGGATAAAGGATCATTATGTTTGGAATTCATTACAGTATTATCTAATGTTGCATTATTCTATATATTCTTACCTTTATCTTAATTTTGAAAATAATTTATATTGTTATTAGCTATATTATAATTGGAATAATAATATTTGTCTAGAATTAACAACATTAGCATTTTTGGTTTTGACATCATCTAAAGATTCACTAATCCCACACATGTTTATATTATTATCCATATCAATTGATATACTTTCCTTTCCTTGAATATATTTTTTGAATTTTTGAATAACTATACAAGTACTTAGACCATGGTCTAGTTTACATATGTTACAATAAAGAACCTTTTATTCAATTTTATTTTTCTAAAGAAATGATGACTTACCTTAAGAAGATCACTTATCAGTTAATTTTCACTTGATGGTGACTAGTTCATTGCTCAGATTATGAATGGATTTTAGAAGTTTTGTATTATCTAAATTTAAACTTGTTATAGTTATATCATTAAAACTAACATGGTTTAATTTATTCTCATATTTTATGCAAAAGTTATAGTTTCATCATAATCCATAATATCTTTATCCTTTATATCCATTTTATACTTTAAAGGTAAAGTATTACAAAACTATAATCTTGATAACTTTTTAAATGGTCTAATGTTAGGTGGGATTTTTTGGTGCAATGTATTAAATCTACTTATGAACCCATAAATGGTTTCACTTGGATCAATTAAAATATTAACAAGTTAAATGACTAAATATAAATACTTTTTTGGTTTACCAAAACATAACCCTAACTAATATTCAATATCTTTCTAAGTGTTGATTGATGATAATGGAAGGAAGACTAATAAATGCTTGATATGCTTTACCTTCCAAAGTCTACAAGAAAACTCTAAGAGAGAAATTTTTATTACCAATACCAATGGTAGTACAAACTAATTTAAAAGCATCTAAATGATCTTTCCATGACTCACCAGGGATTCTAAAAATTTAGGAACATTAAGTCTATTTAATGAAGGTAATTTACCTAGATGAGCACTAATATTGATTACATTTCTATGAACCCAAGGATTGACTAGTTGAGCAACATCTTCATATGAATAATTTTGATAATCAATTCCTTCTACTTGATTTTTGTTGTTTTGAAGACTTGAAATCAAATATCAAACTCTATGTTGTTATGTTTATTCTTCTTCAATCTAAAGTTTTAGCTATTTCAGATAATTTATTAGGATGATTAAATTTTGTAGTTATATTAAGATCAGTAGGAGAAAAAAATCTTTGTGATGAAACAAATATAAAATAAATTAAACCTTAGGTTGAGGATTAGCATGCATAATCTAGTCAATTTCATGTCTAATTCTAAGATTATTTTATTGAATATGATATTATGTTTCACATGTAATATTTTTGTAAATGTCAATAAATTCTTCTTCTTCAATGATTACATCAATTATATGAAGTAAATCATAAGGCTTATTATACCAAGAAAAATGAGTCAGATTAAAAGTGATGTCAACCTGATCATTAGCAATATCAATTAAGGGTTAAATGATTGGGTGTGGACCCCCAATGGTCATGAGAAACTAAGATAAAATAGACAAGCAGACAATATTTCTAAAAGGTTCCATAACACAATTAGGTGTACTTTTTATTTTCCTTATAAAAGATTTATTCCTTATAAAAGATTTATTCCTTATAAATATTTATGCTTTATCAAATGCTTTGAAATCTTTATGTTTGACTCAGAAAAGGTTAAAGGAAAAGAAACAAAAAGATCTGAAAGATAAGAACAATAAATTGCAATGAATGCCAAAGAATGAAAAAGAGACAACAATCAACATAATCAAACCAATAACACAAGACACTAAAATTTAAATAAAGAAACAACAAACAACATAAATGAGAATTAAATACTAATCTAAATCTAACACCTAAGATAAAACTAGATAAATGATTTAACAATCTAATAAGCCTAATTTAATCTAATATAAAAGAGAAACTATAACAAAAAATAACTCAAATTTAATATTTAAAATAAACCTAAATTGATTCAAGAAAAGAAAATAATAACGTAGAAAATGAAACTTAAAGATTTAAAACTATATTATTCTAAACTATCAAATAAGATCTAATTATTTAAGAAAATGATTAAAGATTTAAGAAAACACAATAATATATATTAATCAAATATTAAAACCTATAAAGGATAAATAATTAATAATAAACTTAAATCTAACTAATTAATCTAAATTAAAAACTAATTATTTGAACCTAAACAACAACAAAAAATAAATAAATGAGAAGTTAAACTAAAACAAAATGAACTGTGAGTCTTATAAAAGAGACATCTTAGCAAAGGTAAATTTAATTTAATTGAGAAACAATATTTTCAATGCATAAATATTTGATATAACAACCAATACAATCTGAATGGATCAACAATATGTCACACCTAACAAATTATTCATTTATATTTAGTCAAAGTATTTTAGATTTTGTTCATATGATTGTAAATCTATAATCATCATAAGTTATTAAACATAACAATCTTCAGATGATAAATTTATAAACTATTCAAGAAAAATAGATATAATTGCATTGATTAAGTATATTACTTAACCATTAGATAATGTGTCATTGATTTATCTATAAATTATATTCTATCTCAGATATGTTGCACAGAAAAGGGTATAATGATGAACTTTGAAGCAATTTGAAGTCTTCAAGAATACCTTTGTAATGTTTCTCCCCTTGATATGTCACTTTGGCCTTCTTTTATAATCATGTCCTCAAGAGCTGGTTGAGGAATAAGTTATAACTAACTTTGTTTAGTTATTAATTAAGTCCTAATTGACTTTAAATCAAGTCAATTTAAGTTTTAGTTATAACTTAACATTATTTAAGACTTTAAATAAGTCTTAAGATCAAAATAAAATATTAATAAACCAAATAGGGAATAGACTTTAAATAGGTGGGAGACCTTAGATATCACAATCATCTAAAATAAATATTTCATGCTAAACATTTAAAACAACATAAGCAATTTAAATGAAGATTAAATACATCTAACATTCAACCATATACATTATCCATAAATTCAGTTTATATGTTCCACACCAAAATATATATACTGTTGAAATGTTTTAACCAATGTCAAATACCAAAATAAAATTTTAACCAATATTTTAACAAATAAAGTATCTAAAAGTATCAAAACAACAAAACTAAATATCACTCAAAAATTTACTCCTTATTAGAATTAGATAGCATCTCAATCAATCAATATCCTTTATCAGTCATAAACTCTATATAATTCATTATTGTAGTAGGAAAATTTATCAACTTGACACCACCTTCATTATCTTTATCATCAACCTTTGGCTGACTTATTAACCATCCTATGATAGTTGGTGAGGATGAGGGGATCATCTCTCATCTCTTACAGTTTAGAGGTAGTGACATTTCTCCTTCAAGTAAATGTGAAGGAAAATATGCAAGATTCAACTTAATAAAAGTTTCATCTAGATTAATAGGCTTAGAGGATGGAATTTTGGTATTGAAAGGTATTAAGGCTTGAGAATGCAATTTGGTAATTTTTTGCAAATCATTTTTAGCTGAAGGCTGATAATGTTATGCACAATGGCAGGAAACTGAATTATGCTTAGATTGCAGGGTAGTTTGCATATGTTGAGTTGAACCACTTAGATTTCCATGTCTGAGAGGACAAGTTATCCAAGAATTCATTATCCATCCTTAGTTACCTTAGGTGTTTTTGGGGTTGAATGGTAAAGCATCTAAAACATTCCAAAATGTGGGATCTAAGGCATCAAAATGAATTGACATACGAATTCCTTGATTAAAAGGCCTAGGGAAAGTACTAGTAGGCCTCCTACCTATAAAATGTTTTCCTCTAGGAGCAAATCTATGAGGAGGTACATCTTCCTTATCCAAATTTTGATCATTGATCTAATTGTTATCATGAGAGTTATTAGAATGAGGTGTCCAAGTTGACATCTTATAAAATATGAAAAAAATCAAAATCTTGATTACTTACATTAAAATTGTTCTCTGATATATGTCAAATCCATACAAATCTATATCTGAAGGTACATAAATTTCAATAAAAAGATTGAAATTTGAAAATAAACATATCAATATTTATTCTGATGAAATGATCGAGAGTTTTTCGTCAAAATTTATGATTAAAATAAAATTTGTTTGAAGTCAACTATTTTCTCAAAAGTCAAGGATGAAAAATGTTTAAAATAAAACAAACTCTACTTAAAACCAACAAATTTTTCCATTCAAAAAATTGGTATCTAATAAACAATGTCGACTACTATGATACAAATATTCATATAATTTTTGTTTTAAAATTAATTATGAATATCAGACTGAGACTGAAATCATGACATTTATCAAACTAAAAAATAAAACATAACCTCCACAAATTTACTTCATAAAAATATAACCAGGTTAATTCAACATATTTCTTCAACCTATAACTATTCATAGTATGGAAACCAAAATATTTTGAGTAAAAGCAGATTTTTCATACTATGACTTAATCTTTATATGTAACAATCATATTTTCCTTATCAAGGTTTCCATGCAAGACAATAAAAATAGTCACCTAAATTTTTTGTGTGTGTTATCACTTTCATAACATCTTTGAACCATTTTCAACTCAAATAGATATAAATCAAATTTATTTCAAAACCCAACACCTATCTAAAACCAAAAAATGACATGTAGCATTTATTTGATATTCCATATCTACCAGCCGCTAAACATTTTCAATCCAATTTTAAAACAAGAACCCGTAACTTTTCTAAATATTATAAAACTTTTAATAACTAAGTCTAATATATACACTCCATATTGTAACAACATTTATTTATACTTGCTCTCAAAAAATCATAGAACTAATAACACTCCCTGCATGAATCAAAACCATTTCTTCAAACAAATAAAATAATATGTAGTCAAATACTATACCTATTTCTCAAATAAATCTTTATAACAATGCATTTCATGTTCAAACAACCATAACTTTGATTTCAAATTATTTATGCATGGTTATAATATGTGGTTTTCTAATAAGTTTTAATATTCATTTATTCATGCAAAGTCATAAATCTCTGAATGACACAAGTTTCAATTTTCCTTACCTCATCTGCAAGTTCTATTTTTTTCAAACTTTCTCTTCACTTCTAGAATGTGAATTCCACTCAAAACTTACCAAAAATGATGGTTAGAAGCACAAAATTATATTTTATATGGCTTAGGGTCTTCAATAACTATCCTTAATATGTGTTTCCATTTCATTGGTTTCCAAATATTTTAGTACCTTGCCATCAATTCTATCAAATCCTCTATTAATTTTTCTAACTTATCCAAAACTAAAATTGCTACCAATATCTTTGTTAAAAATATTCATTTGACGTATGTACATCAAATTTAATTTTATAAAATTTGTGAATAGGAAACCCATCTCAAAGAAATCCACCATCTCAAAAATATTATGTTAATAAATCATTCTTAAAGAATCTACTAGCTAACATGATCAGATTAGATCTTGACTTCAAACCATGCTTAAAACATTAACTCTAAGTTACATGTTTTAATTTCTAAGATCGTCACCTTTAAAAAAATTTAACATTGTGACCAACTAGCTTAGGTTAAATTTTTAGCACATTTGGGTTAAAATAAACTTAAATTTTAATCCATTACATTGTCTATATGTTAGATTGACCAATCAAACATATAAGTAATATATTGAAATCATTCACAACTACCATTCATATAATAAAAATGATATTAAAGGATATATCATTTTAAAATTTAATAGAATTTTATTATCATAAATATTATCTGATCAAAAAACTATTGAAAATTAAATAAATCATCTCAATGTTCCAAAGATTATGAATTTAAAAAACACTAATCACCATGTACATTCCTTATTGAAGACAAATATGACCAAGGTATTATATTCATGAGATCAAACAAACCATTCTCTGCTAAATTCTTAATAACTTCATATACATGGAATTTTTTGCATTGACTCCACTTAATGCTTTCAAAACCACTTTATAATGTAGAGTAATAATTTCACTAAATGTAGTAATCATAATAAATATTTTACATAATAATGAATATTCAGATGAAGCAATGAACTAAGACCCCCACACTAGCAGTTTTAGATGTCATGACATAAGTTGTAGATATGGTATAATAACATAGTATACTACCTTAAGAAATTAAAAAAAGGGGGTGTTAAAAATAGGCATAATAATATCCTCTATACAAATATACTCAAAATTATCTAGCGTAGAATAACAATATATGATTACATTCCCTTGTACTTATTAGGTGATCTATGTTGTAGGGTGGGGCTGACTTGTAACATTATTAGGTGGATATTTTCTCATTTATGTGATGAACACTCTAGTTTCACTTAGATAACTAATTTAGCTGACCCTAGACAACTCTTTAAACACATTCCCAATTTTGTTCCTAGTATCTGGTTAAAGTTGTTTAATCCTTAAAGACTTTTTAAAGGTAAGGTATTAACACATTTGTTAAGATGAGGGATTGTGATAAAAAATTTGTTAATACTAAGGTTAATGTCTAATCCATCCATTTTTTGATAAAATATTTGGTGTCAACCTATACCATATCATATATGGCTATAAGACTTATTTAGAAATGGTCTTTTAGCCTTTACAAGGTAGGATCTGAACATATTATATTATAATGATTTTTAAATGTCAATTTTTATAGCACACTATTTGTATTGTGGTGGAAATATTGAAATCCTTATCCACTCATGCCACACTAGAATGATCAATCGAACTAATAATAACTATAGTTGTCCTTTCAAGAAAGAGTATTTATCAAAGTGGAAGATTATCTTAATCACTCCTCATGTCCATCCAACTCTCTCTAAGGAAATTCTATAGTATAGAAAGTGGTTATAAACCAAAATCAATCTAATCTTGGCATTCTCATTAGTGAATTAAGAAAAAGAAAAAAAATCCATTGGCTCATCCTACCAAGATATATTTATATGGCCCAAAATAAGCATGGGTATTTGTATAGTATCATATGTACATAGAGAACTAACAAAATCCTTGGTAAATAAGATCTAAAATGGAATAAGGTATGAAAAATTAATGCATGGCATGAAATCAAAATATTATGGTGGTTATTTTAACATGGTAAACTCTTAACTTTGTATAATTTTCAAATAATAAATCTAGTAAGGACTAGCTCAGTGCCTAGACTCAATTCAAGAGAGTGAAACACTTCTACACATGTCCATCACTTGCTCATATAATATTGAAGTGTTAGAAAATATTCCTAATCTTAGAACTCATATGATATATCTATTTTATGAGTCATTAGGAAAATAACCAAACCTTAAGCTAAGTACAATAAGTTGGAGGATGAGAAAATGAACAATTTTTGTCAAAAATACAATTTTAAAGAAAACATGTATGTGTTTTTAAAATGTGCATACATAATTTGGTGAATTAGGGTCAATAAAAATTGAACTTAAAGCACTATGCATTATTGTTGTTTTATAATTTTTAAGGCTTAAAAGTGGTTAAATTTAAATAAATGAAAGGTATGTTATGTAATTAATAAAATAAATGTTAGATATTATACTACAATTTTATCTTAGCAAATATAAGAAATTAGGTCTGCTTTGTATCCTCTAAAATTAGTCTCATAACTCCATGAGTTGCGATTTAAAAGGTAGTTTTTCAATTTCAAATATTGTTAGTACTTAGTCATTTTTATAGGATTTTAGTATTGAACTTAAGGCTTTCAAGGTATAATTTTTACAATCGCTTTCCATTTTTTTAAAACACATAGTTGTTTTTAAGCTTTTGGGGCCTTCTAGATTGGTTGGTGACATTTCTAGGAATCTAGGTGTGTCAAAATTAAATTTTACAAAACAATGCACACCCAACCACCCATTTATACCCATTTTTCTTGAAGTAATATCCCTTATATCCACTTTTGACCAAGGTAAATATGAATAAGTTTTGGCTCATTTTTGCATGATCACCCTAGTTCATTTCATATTCAAGGTAAAGTGGTGTGATTGGGGCACCATAAATAAAATTGGTGACCTATGCACACCCAAACACCCATTTATGAAAATTTTACTTATGATTAGGTACATTATAAGAAAAAATCTACACAATAATACCATATCCACTTGTAACCAAGAAAAATGTGGTTCAATTGGATAAAATTTGTATGTGATCAACCCAATTCACTTTAAATTCATGCCAAAGTGATGTTATTAGGGAAAAATATGTTGTATTGGTGACCCAAACATACCTAACCACCCTTTTATGCCATTTTTACTTGTGATTATAGTAATTATAGGCCAAAGTCAACCAACACCCCCATATCCACTTGTGGCCAAGGAAAAAGTAGACAATTTTGGCAACATTTATGCATTAACACCCAAATTCACTTGTAATTCAAGTTAAATTAGTGTGATTAAGTTAAATTACTTTACATTGGTGATAATATTAAACCTAACCACTCTTTTATGTTGATTTTACTTATGATTAGGTACTTTATAGGCCAAAAGTGATTAAGAAAATGCCTATCCACATGAGACCATGGAAAATGTTAACAAGTTTGGAAAATTTTGAGAATGATCACCCAATTTCACCTTGAATTCAATCCATATTATTGTGATTGGGATAACTTAAGTCACATTAGTGACTGTTGCACACCCAACCACACCTTTATGCTAATTTTACTTGTGATTAGGTCTTTTATAGGCAAAACTCAACACATCAACACCACATCCATTTATGATGAGGGTAAATGCTAATAATTTGGGTAAATTTATTCAAAATAACTTCAAGTTCAATCTAAAGTGTTTGCATTTGAGAAATTTAGGTCATATGTGACCTATGCATAGTCAATCGCCCACTTATGTTGATTCTACTTGTGATTATATCCTTTATATGCCAAAATTGACATAGATAACACCATCTACAATAAAATTTCCATAATTCCACAAATTTAACCTAAATTCAATGGGAATCAGGGTGATCACTAATAAACATACCAAAAATTATCTACATTTACTTTGGTTTCAAGTGTATATGGTACTTTTATCTTATTATTAGCCTATAAGGGACATGTTCACAAGTAAAATCAACATAAATTAGTGGTTTGGTGTGAATTGGTCACCAATTAAACTTATATTACTCCAATCACAACACTTTGTCTTGAATTCATAGAAAATTAGGGTTATCAAGCATAAATGTGTCGAAATTATTTACATTTTCCCTCGTCATAAATGAATATTCTAGTGTTGTATTTATTTTGGCCTATAATCCCCTATAGACACATAAATTTGGTCATATTTTATTGATAATGATAATTATTAACACATTTCAAATCACATGTATTTTGTACAAATACATGAATCATATTTGTAATCCTTCTAAGTGATTTCTCTATATTTTGGCTTAACCGTTTGTTTGTCATTACTATTATATATATAATTCAATTTTAAATGCTGAATATATCTAAAATAACCTTAAATTTATCTCCAACATAGGATAACTATATTTATTCCATTAATATAGGTTCTTACTAGATGGACAAAGGCAAAGTGTGCCCTTGTCAACTTACAGTGGACATATGTCATGTTAAATAATGACTAGTTTCCAAAATTCAAAACATAATTTTTATTATTCCTACGTGTTTCACATGCTTGATTAAAGAAAAATTTAAAAATATTAACTTATAAATTCATTTCAAGACACATTCATTAAGATCACTTGTTATTTACTCAGTTTAATCACATATACTTCTACACATTGATAAAATATGCCTTACTCTACCCAAATTTTGAATCATTCATAAGTATTAACTATAAGCCAAGTAAATAAGCTTTTAAATCAAGTCAAGGATTATCATTTTCAATTATCTAAACCATATTGTAATTATACACACACAATTAAAGGATCATGATTGTGCATTCACTTTAGGTAAGATAAATATGCAGGCTTGATTTCCCTCCTTGGAATATTGGATACATAGGCAATAATAAATCATCAAGGAGGTGATTGAGGTCAACTTATCCCATTACAATCCCATTTTTTATTATAGGTTTCAATATATCAAAGAGTCCTAAGGATTTAAAATACAAGATAAGACAAACAAATATGTTTTGGCAGTCAAACCCTAATTTGTATATCTCATATTATTTAGCATTTATAGGCATAAAAGGTGCAAAGATCAATTTTTATGCACACTCAACAAGGACATGTTTGTCATCAATAGACTCAGAGGAATTGCATAATCATCTACCTACAACATATTTATCTATAAATATCTTTTGCTTCTACCTTTGATCTATCACATCAATTTTACTACTTTCTCTATGTTTTTTGTTAGTATTTTATCATAGTCAATTAGGACAAGTCTATAATCAATGGAGTGGCACACATTGTGCCACCGTCAACTTATATCAAACCTATTCATATTATGTTTCTAATTATTTACCTAATATTGAGCCTACACTATCACCTCTTCTTTTAATTTTCACAATATAATGGTCATAAAATTTAATGAGTATCCAAGTGCGAGCTAAGTATATCTATTATTAGTACTTTCTTAGAATAATAACTTTTCATATTTATAAATTTTTCAAAATCAAAATAGTTGAATATTGTTTAACTTTAGCATTATAATATGTATAATGTTAGACCTGTACAATCACATAAACATTAATTTTTTTAATCAAAAATAAGGTAACCCATATTGGTAAACTTGACCCTTTATTTTTGAGCCTTTGATTTTTTATTTCATTTTTGACTTTTTTTTCATTTTTTTCCTAAAAAATGTGTTTTGGTAGTTTTAAAACTCGTAAGATCTATCAATATAAGAAAAGTGATCATTATTTTTACATGAGCCATAGGATGAGGGGAATATCCCAAATAATCAATCCATTTTATATTAGTATTCATGGATTTTAGTTTTAATGTACCTCATGATATATCATAAATGCCTAGGATTTTGTTTTCAAGCATTGGAAGTCATTGTTATTTTATTTTATAGTGCACCAATAAGTGTTTAGCCCTAGTAAATTACTCTCAACATACCCTAGAGACAAGATAGTGTGGCTATGAGAATCATAGAATCCTCTATAGTTAGTGCCTTCGCGGCCATATTCACTATTTACGACTAGGATTAGTATATTTTAAAGCCTATAAATAAAACACACCCTTGACTATATGCACTGATGTTTTTATTTTTCATCTTTACATGCCACTTAATAAGGTTTCATCCTTATTTCTTCTAATGTGTAGTTCTATATTAAGTATAACACATATTGAGCATATTCAAATCCATTTAATCTCTTCTAAAATGGATAATTAGATACTAATGATCAATTTAATGAAGAAAATTTCTAAAATTACATGCAAATTGAAGATGATTTTAGTGATAAGATTTATAATCAAAAAAATTTAATTATGCATGGGAATAAACATAATCCTAAAATATCTAATACATTTGGTCCAATTGAATTAATTGAGTAAATCCTTAACAAGTCAAATAATTTTCTAATTTTTATCAAGGGCTTCAACAATGTCCTCAATAAGTGGATAAAGGTTATCTAATTACCCTAGCATCTAAGATTACTCATCAAACCACAATTACATCATATCCAATGTAATAACAAGATATATCTTTCAAAGTTTTTAATGCTCCTCTAGTTACTACTATTATATTTATTCCTATATCAACCCCTACAATTACATATATGCCAATATCTTCTAGTATGGGGGCATAAAATTGTTTAAATCATATTAACATGCCTATTTATATAAGGGAATCATATACTCCTCCCTTTATCACCATAGAATTCCCACTTCCAAATTCACCTAGTGTATCCTCCCTTGAGCTAACAATTCTAGCTTTACATTCTAAAATATTGAATTAGAACAAGGTGTCTCCAAAGCTACTCACTCTGTGGATTCTCATACTAAACTTCATAATCTTTTACCACCTTAAATAGCCTATTAACTACCAACAGGTTTTTTAGTACCTAAGCTACCTCTTTATGAGGGGTAAAGATGATCTTAAATAACATATTTACTCATTTCATGCCACATGTTTGGACTATACTTATAATGATAAATTACTTACCAAGATATTTCTAAGAAGTCTCAAAGACTATGATCTTTAATGGTTCTCTAATCACCCACGTCAATAAATTAGAGAACTCAACCTATCGACAGATCAATTTTTAAGAACATTTCTTAATTAATATTGGTAAAAAGTTATCTTTTCCACAAATTCAAAAATCAAGCAAGGGTCAAATGAACAACTCAATGAATATGTTCTATGATATAAAAAAAATCCTATCAAAGATGACAAAATATATGGCAAATAATGAATTACAATATATCTTCACTTAAAGCTTATTATGGCCACTTCATGAATCAATCATTTTTGATAAATTTAAATCCTTTAATGAACTATGTCATATAGTCAAGGAAAGAGAAGTCAAGCTCATAGCATTGAAAAATTTATAGTATGCACTAAGTGATCCATCTACTTCCAAAGTCAAGTTTCAAACCAAAATTTACAAGGTTAAATCTAATGAAAGAAATAATGAACCCAAGGTAATATTTAATTCAATATCATAGCCATGAAATAAGCTTCAATTGATAATTCCACAAATAAGGGAATTTACAAGGTTACCACAATATCCTCATGTATTATTGTAAAATCTTATTGATTTCAATCTTATATCTCTACCTACTCCATTTAATCTTGATTTGACCAAGCCTCAACCTATGGGATTTAATAGTAATGCATATTGTGACTAGTAGTGATGTATTAGGCATTCCATGAACAAATTTTATAGGCTACGGCATAAAATACAATATCTCATCAATGATAAAATTAATGAGGTGAGTACACCTACCAAGGAAGTAATAACATATCATAATGATAATGCAAAGCTGAAAATCCTAACCAATCCTTTCCCAAATAAAAGTACAACAAAAAATATAGACAATTCATAAGTATAGGATTTTTTAGATTTTCATAAGGTAAATAGTTAAGGAGTGGGATTTATGGGTCCATCATGTTCCAATATATTAAATTCAATGTTTTGGATACAATAGGTTTATCCATCATCAAGGAGAAGAAAATAAAAATTATATGAGTTAAATTGGAACATGATGGACCTATAAATCTCGCTCCTTAATTCATAAGTACATCAGTATACCACATGCATCCTCTTTCTACGACATATGGGCATCTAATATATGGAATCATTGGTATATTTATAGGTACATTATCATAACATCTATTATTTAAATTTGATTATAGTGAAATAAATGATGATTATTTACATAGGCACGTAATATTTACTAGGCCATACCTCAACAAGTAACCTATCCATAGTGTCATGATTGACAATAGACTAAGTGAAAATTTGTGTATAATGACACTACTCTATATTCTTGGATACATAGAGAAAGATTTAAAAGCTACATCAAGGGTAGTTAAATCATTTTATGTACATACACAAGAGACTTTCAAACATATAGAATTACCTCTTCAATATGTGTTGTTACTATCACAACATGCTCCATTTTCAAACGAAAAATAGGGACCCTATATTTTCTTTAGAGTCTAGTCTTATGCCTTAAGTAGTTTTGATGGATTTTTGTTTAAATCAGCCCTCTTAGAAGTTTATTTATTCTAGATTTAAATATTTAGGATTTGAATGCTCTTCTTTGTTTTTATCCAACCCTAAATAATAATAAACTTATATCATAAACAATTGGCACAAAAGTCACATCTAGGACTGCATTAATTTAAAATTTGAATTAACATGATTATAATAAGCCTTGATCTATGTTCATTATTGTATTTTGGAACACATTTTACAACCTTTTTTTAAACTATTTTGCCTTAAGTTTGTGTGAATTATCTAACTATTTCAAATTCATCTGCTTCTTTTCCTAAATATTTTTTCCATTTCTTCTTCAAATTCAAGATAAATTGACTATAAATTTGATTTGGTTCATATTTTACCTTAGTCGATGGGTAGATGCACAAATTTTAGGGACAAAAAAGGTGGAATTCACGAGGAGTGTGTTTTTTATAGAAAGGGCACATTCCCTTTTTCAAATTTTCCATGACTAAAAGTTCTTTTCATGATGTCAAAGTAAAAGGGTGTATGCCCTTTTCAAAAGGGTGTACTCCCTTTTAGGTCTAAAGGGCATACACCCTTTGTGTCCCAAAAAGGGTGTACCTTATTTTTATTTTCACTATTTTTTCCAAGCCTTGATTAAACCCATAAATTAATTTTTTACTTTAAATGACTCTCAATTTTTGAAGAGGATGTGCATGCTTTGGATTTTTATCTCGCTAGCATGATTCAACATTTTAATCATGGCCTCAGGCATGTTTATTCTTAAATTTTAATTTTGGGGTTTCAATTTATATATTTCTATGCACAAGTTTTTTAAATCAAAATTTCATTGAAACATCTCACATTTCTTGA
The DNA here is from genome assembly GCA_037957365.1 of Torreya grandis. NCBI lineage: Eukaryota > Viridiplantae > Streptophyta > Pinopsida > Cupressales > Taxaceae > Torreya > Torreya grandis. Next base: position 1,037,742 of record JARHVA010002614.1, read on the forward strand.
TAAAATTTGTATTTTTATAATTCTAGATTTAAAATTTAATGGACCCAATGCATGAATAAACTTAGAACAAAATTGTGATCAAAACCCTTGATAATTTGACTTTGCAGAAGAAACTAAATTATATGAACAATATTATGAAAAACACCATTAATTACAAATTATTATTAATGTTTTACATCATTACTCAAGTCATATTTTATTCAATTCACTTGTGAATACATTGGAGGTCATGTTTAATGAATTTGGAAATGTCACTTCATAACTTGATGCAATTTTGCATCAATAGAGATCCTGAAACAATAGTATTTTGATAAATTGTCATATGATGACATTAAAAAATAAAATAAAATAAAATGTGTGTGCTTTGTTTATTAATCATGTGGAAGAAGTGTATTGGACCTCTTGTTCAGGTGAGACATACACAGGCTATATTTGTGGAGACTAGACCTATATTTGTGTAGCACACCAGTACCTAGTAATATATGCCATTTATAGTAGCTTCAACATCTATGAAAAGCTATATAAAAAATTATATTTCATTTATAATTTCTTCAACACCAAAGGACACTAGCACACTAGAGTATATGCCATCTAGAGTTGCTTTAGGAACTCAAGAGACTAGAATGCTAGAGTTGATGTCACTTGTAGATGCTTCAACAGCTCATGACACTAATATGCCATAATTTATTCCATCTATACTTAATTCATCACCTCACCTTCTCACATTATAGCCTATTATATAGGACTTATTTGCTTCACCATCTATATTTGGCATACAAGTTTAATTTTAGTTAAAGTTTGTTTATGTATGTAAAATAATATTAAATTTATTTTTTAGTATATGTTTACTTAATTAAATAATATTTGACTTAATTTTTCATTTTTTACTTGTATAGATGATCACTAATATCTTAGGTACCTCATCTACCATATATTTTATTGTTGAGGTTGTAATCATCACTGAAGTACCCTACACTCAGGTTTGGAAAGTTATAAATTAAATAAAATTTGTTATTTAATGTTAAAACACAACTTAGTGTATTATGCCTAAATTTTAATTTTTTAGTGATATATATTCATTTGATTAGTTTAATTCTTTAATTTTTTTATTTTTCATTGCTACATATTTGTCATAAGCATAGTATCCTAGATAGAGTTGAAACACTCTCTTAAGTGTAGCATATGTGTGTTTCGTTTTCAAGAAGTGTTTCCTTAAAATATTGTAGATATATAAGATGTTGCATTTGATCTAAATTTAAAATTATGCATATGTTTATTTATTCATTGACATTGTTATCTTGCATTCTTGTTTTAATCCAAAATAAATATGAGTTTAGTTTAATTTGTATAAATTATATCAGTACAAGATTTATTTGATTTAATTTGATCACAAACAAATTCCCTATCGTGTTTCTTGTGATACCATCCACATCTCTACTTAAAATCTTTTAACTTTGTAAGATGATGCATATAATCTACATTTAAAATTATGCATATGTTTATTTATTAGTTGACATTGTTATCTTACTTTCTTGTTTTAATCCAAAATAAATATGAGTTTAGTTTAATGTATTATAAATTATATTAGTACAAGATTGATTTGATTTAATTTGATCAAAAATAAATTCCCTGTGGTGTTTCTTGTGCTACCATCCACATCTCTACTTAAAATCTTGTAACTTTGTAGGATGATGCATTTAATCTACATTTAAAATTATGCATATGTTTATTTATTTACTGACATTGTTATTTCACATTATTGTTTTAAGCCAAAATAAATATGAGCTCAATTTAATGTAGTAAAATTATAACAACACAAGATTGCTTTGATGTAATTTGATTACAAATAAATTCCCTATAGTACTTCTCATGCTACTAGCCAAATCTCTATGCTTGATATCCACATGTATTCATCTAAATAAGTCTTGTAATTATTATTACTGGTTGGTTATCTTATTATTATATTAAAAATTTGTTTAGTTATAGGCAACTAAAAAATTCATGCATGGTCAGTCAATTAAAAGGTCACTTATTGGTACAAAGAAAGATTGGCTAGAAGACTTATCTTACAATCTAAATATCCGTAGAGGTTGTTGGAACTTTTGTATCAAAAATTTACATAGTCATGTTATTTTTATTTATTTTATATATGATGAAATATGATATGGGTACCCCACATGGATCATAACAATGTCCCTCACAGCACCTCATTTTGAGACATAAATTGGAGAGAACAAAATAAAATTATTTTTTTTGCTTCAAAAATTGATACTCTATATCGTATTTATATTCATTTGCACATATAGATCTAATGATATATGAATACTCCATAGGATTTTCCATCATAGGTATATTAATGATCATGTAACTTAAGACATCCATTTAGGTGGCATATGGTGAGTCCAAAATAACCTTATTGTAAGATTTTGTTCATGGAAACTATTTCATTTTCAATATATCATTTGTATCCATTAAAATTTATATTTCATATGTTGTGCAAATGCAATAGTTTTATGATGTTGGAAAAGAGACATTGGATACTTCATATGCTAAGAGGAGAGTTTCTCCCCATAAAGAGTCATGCAGTACCCGTGGTTCTACATCTATGGTGAGGAAGTGTAATTTATTTAGAGAAAATGATTATCAAGAGAGATAATTACTGTGCTATGGGTCTATTTGTATGCACACTCTATTTTATATGTTGATATGGCCCACATCGTATGCCTATATGGCTTATTTTGTGTATGTACATGTTATGGTCTAGATTGTATCTTGATATATGTCCTATTTTTAATGTCATTATGACATAATTTACATACATGTATATATTATTTAACATATTTACATGTGAATCATTCAATTTTGTAATTGATGTATAAATATTTACTTCTTAAATATGTTATTATTTGTTTAACATGTTTGCAGATAGTTCAAATGTTTAACATTCATGAAATTGATGTATTGATGTTATAATGAGTATAATGAAGTCATTTTATTATGCACATCTATGTGATGATTATCGATCTAGGTGATGGTTTCTTAGCATTATCATAGATTTCATTAAAAATAAAGAAATAATGAAATTATATTAATGTCCATAAATGACCATTATCATAGACTTCTAGTAATAGAGACCCAAAGAAATAAAGAAGAAAGACATTTTGTCAGAATTGTAGGCATATCATGTTTTCCTAACATGTGTATATAAATAACACCCCCCCCCATATAATTATCTTCAGCTCCTATAGTTGTATATTATATCCATCTTAACATCCCCTGGAGGATTTTGTGGCACTCAAGATGAGTGAAACATGGTGATGAGTCTTCTCTTGCAGCTAAATGTCTCTTAAGAGACTAAAATTTGGTCTATGGGAGGCATATTCTATGACTCATTAGCATCATTTATGAATAGTCTTAGTGGGTGCATCTAGATAGTCATTTTAACATTATAATTTCCACCCTTTTCTCTCTATTAGGCTCTAATACCAAAAAATTTAGTTGGTCAGATGCATCCCTTAATATAAGCTTCTCATCCATGAATGGGAAAATTGAGTGAACTTTTAACATGTAGTGTAGGAAAGTTTTGAGGGTTAGATATAAAATTTCAAATCCTATAATTAGATATTTAAGTCCTCTAATCACACCCAAAGTATTCTCACTGACTTAGGATGAATGAAACATAATGACAAGTTTTCTCTCATAGCCAAATATGTCTTAAGAGACTAAATGTTGGTCTGTGGGAGGCATATCTTGTGACTCCCAATAGATAAACCATCTGCATGGATTTTCTTATATGGGTGTTTTAATGCTATAATAGCCACCCTCCACTCTTTTTTAGGCCCTAAGATTAAAGGTTTCAAGTGATTGGATGCATCCCTTAAGATAAGTTTCTCATCCCTGAGTGCAAAAACTATGAGAACTTACACCACATGGTGGAGGATAATCATGAGGGTTAGATATGAGTCATTAAATTTTATATTTTCATGGTCAAGTCTTATAACCCCCCTATGGAGGATTCTTTCTAGCTCGGGATGAGTGAGACATGGCAGTGAGTTTTCTATCACATAAATTTCTCTTAAGAGACTAAAATTTGGTCTATCAGAGGAATATCTTATGACTCATTAGTACAATAGACAAACTATCTATGTATACATATTAAATTGAGGTTTTTAATGCTATAGTGTCCACCCTCCACTCTCTATCAGGCCCAAGACCAAAAGTTGTAGTTAGTTGGATGCATTCCTTAAGAGAAGCTCCTTGTCCCTAAGTGGGAAAAATGAGTGAAATTATGTTATTGATTGTAAGATAACTATGAGGGTTATATATGAGTCATAAACTCTTATATTTTTAAGATCAAGTCCTATCATCACCCCCCATAGGATTATTTCCATCTTGAGATGAGTGAGACATGATAATGAGTTTCCTCTCATAGCCAAATGTCTCTTAAGAGATTAAAAGTTGGTCTCTGGAAGGAATATCTTGTGAATTGTTATCCCAATTGATGAACTATCTATGCATACATGTTCGAATGGAAATTTTAATTTTATAACAGCCACCCTATAATCTCCATCAAACCCTAAGATATAAATTTGTAATTAGTTAGAGACATCCGTTAAGAGAAGCTTCTCATCCCTAAGTGGGAAAATTGAGTGAAATTATACCATGCATTAAAATATAACCTTGAGGTTTATATATGACCCTTTAGATCCTATAGTTTCATGATATATTTTTATAAACACCCCCTAGAGGATTCTTTCCACCTCAAGATAAGTGAGACATGATAATGTGTTTTCTCTTACAACGAAATGTTTCTTAAAAACTAAAACTTAATTTATGGGAGGCATATATTATGAATCATTAGCCCAATTAATGAACCATATTTGTGAATTAATACATATGTTAATTTTAATACTATAATTTACACCCTCTACTCTTCATCAGGCCCTAAGACCAAAAGTTGTAGTTGGCCAGATGTATCCCTTAAGAGAAGCTTCTCATTCTTAAATGGGAAAACTGAGCCAAGTTCCATCACATGTTTTAGGATAATCCTAATGGTTAAATATAAGTCATAATCTCTTATATTTTTATATTTTAATCTTATAATCACCCCCTAGAATATTATTTCTATATTGGTCTGAGTAAGACATGGTAATGAGGTTTCTGTCATAGCTAAATGTCTCTTAAGAGACTAAAACTTGGTCTGTGAGAGGCATATCTTATGACTCTATATCCAAATTGATGAACCATATTCATGGATGAATATAGATTATAATTTTAACTCTATAATGGCCACCCTCCATTCTACATCAGGCTACAAGATTGGAAGTTATAATTGGCTAGACGTATCCCTTAAGAGAAGCTTCTTATCCCTTAGTGGGTAAATTGAGCAAACTTTTACCACATGATAAAAGATAATCATGAGATTTATAAATGATTCATAAGATCATATATTTTCATGTTAAATTCCTATAATCACCCCCTAGAGTATTTTTTCCATATTGAGATGAGCAAGATATGGTGATGAGTTTTCTCTTGCAGCCAAATGTCTCTTAAGAGACTAAAAATTGGTCTATGGGAGGAATATATTGTGACTTGTTATCCCAATCGATAAGACATATTCATAGGCACATATATATGGGTGTTTTAATTGTATAATGGCCACCCTCTAATATTTATTAGGCCATGGGACCAAAATATATAGTTGGTCAGATGCATCCCTTAAGAGAAGCTTCTCGTTATTGAGTAGGAAAACTAAATAAAGTTCCACCACACATTGAAGGAGAACCATGAGGGTTAGAGATAATATGTCAAAACCTATAATTTAATTGTAAATCCATATTAACATCCTCTAAATGATTCTATGGCACTAAAAATGAGTGAGACATGATAGTGAGTTTTCTCTCCCTGCCAAATGTCTCTTAAGAGACCAAAAGTCAATTTGTGAGAGGCATATCTTGTGACTCATTATCTGAAGTAATGAACCATTTATGAAAATTAATCCAAATGGGTTTTAAAACACTATAATTTTTATATTCTACTATTTTTCAATCTCTAAGATCAAAAGTTGTAGTTTGTCAAATGTATCCTTTAAGAGAAGATTTTCATCCTTGAGTAGGAAAATTGAGCAAACTTTTGTCATGCAATGAAGGAGAACTATGAGGGTTATATATGAAGTGTCAGCTCTTATATTTGAACTATAAATTCCTATAATCACCCCCTAGATGATTATTTCCATATCAAGATGAGCGATACATGGTGGTGAGTTTTCTCTTGCAGCTAAATGTTTCTTAAGAGACTACAATTTAGTTTGTGGGAGGCATATATTATGACTCATTATCACAATAGATGAACCATATTCATGTACACATATGGATTAAAATTTTAATTATATAATCTCCAGCCTCCACTCTCTTTTAGTCCTTGGGATTTAAAGTTTTATTTGACCAAACTCATCCCTTAAGAGAATCTTCTCATCTCTAAGAGTCCAAACTAGCCAAACTTCCATCACACATTATAAGAGAACCATGAGGGGTGTAAATTAGAATTCAAATGTTATAGTTTAATTATATATTCCTATAATCACCCTTATAATTATTCACACCAACTTTATATGATCAAGACATGGTAATGTTTTTTTCTTGCAGCTCAATGTCTCTCAAGGGATAAAAAGTTGGTATGTGGGAGGCATATCTTCTAACTCATTAGAATATTCAATAAACCATCTTCATGGATGGATCTATATGTACATTTTAACACTATAATTTTCCCCATCCACTCTTTATCAAGATTTGAGACTAAAATTTGAAGTTGGTTGGATGTATCCCTGAAGAGAATCTTCCCATCTATGAGAGTACAAACTCGCTGAAATTCCACTACATGTTGCAGGAGAACCATGAGAGGTAGATATGAGTTTTTAAATCCTAAAGTTTCATATTCAAGTCTTATATTCACCCCCAAATAATTATCTCTAATGAAATATTAGTGAGACATAATAACAAGTTTTTTTCTCATAGCCAAAAGTCTCTTAAGGGACTCAAATTTAGTCTATGGGAGGCATATCTTATGACTCATTATCCCAATCAATGAATCATCATTGTTGATGAATTTATATGTGAATTTTAATTTTATAATATCCCCTCTCCACTCTCTATTAATCCCCAAGACCTAAATTTTTATTTGATCAGACATGTCCCTTAAGAGAATATTCTCATTGTTGAGAGTGCAAACTAGTCAAACTTTCACCACACATTACAGGAGAAACAAGAGTAGAGATGAGTTGTTATCTTATATAGTTGTATAAGTGAGTAATATAAGCACCCTTATGAGTATTATCACCATATCAGGATGAGAATACATGGTAATGAGTTTTCTCTCAGATTTAAATCTCTCTTAAACGATGAAAAGTTGGTCTATATGAGGCATATCTTCTTACTCATTAACCCAATTGATGAACCTTCTTCATGGATGAATCCAGATGGTAATTTTAATTCTTTAATGGCCCCCCTCCATTCTTTATTAGACCTTAGTAACAAAACTATAGTCATTTGAATAAATCCCTTAAGAGAATCTTATCATCTTTGAGAGTGAAAATTGGTCAAACTTGTATTATGCATTACAGGATAACCATGAGAGGTAGAGATAAGTAACTATATCATAAATTTTCATGGTTAATTATTATGATCACCCCTAAAATTATTCTCACTAACTAAATATGATTTATAAGTGATAATAAGTTTTATCTCACATCCAAATGTCTCTTAAATGATGAAAAATAGGTATTTAAGAGGTGTATCTCATGACTCCTTATCCTAATTAATGAACCATCTTCATGAATGTGTTTGGATGGGAATTTTAATGCTATAATATCCACCTCTACTCTCCATTAATCCTTAGGACTAAAACTTTTATCAAATCTAACACATCCCTTAAGAGAATCTTCTTGTCCTTGAGAGTGCAAACTTGTCAAACTTCTATCATACAGTGAAGAAGAACTATGATTGGTAAACACAATTTGTTATCTCCTATATTTACATGATTGAGTCTTATAAGCACCTCCAAGATAATTATCCCTATATCAATATGATCGAGACATGGTATTAAGTTTTCTCTCATAATCAAATCTCTCTTTAAGGACCAAAAGTTGGTTAATGTGAGGCATATATTCTTACTTATTATCCCAATCAATGAACCATCTTTGAGGACATGTCCAAATGGGGGTTTTAACATTGGAATATCCATCTTCCAATCTCTATTAGTCCTCAAGAATAAAAGTATTATTTTTAGGATTCTCTTTGTTTCAAGAAGATAATCCTATCTACTCACAACACCAATCACATGAAGATGGGAGTTCATCTAGTACCACACACCTACATTATAATTGTTAGTAAAAAGTACAAATATAAATAAACACCTAATGATAAAATAATTAAAAATTATAATATAATAAATCAAATAAGTTCACTTTATTAATTTGAAATTATATAAGCATTGAAAAATAACCTTACCAAGTCAATCCAACATACCTTCAGGATCAACTCTAAGTTTTATCATTTCAAGAATCACTTCATGCTTAGATTCATGAACTTTCCAAAAAAAAATTATTTAGGGTATTTACATGATATTGGATCATTTGAATATTTTTAGTGATAACCAAATTTAAATAATTAAGTGACACCATATGCATTTTAAAGTCCTCAAATAACCATTGTTTTATTTTTTATAATAGTATCTATGAAGACAAGTTTTTTTAACTGCCATAGAACAAGTGGGATAAATTAGGCCTTCTACATACATGATAGTTGTGTTTAATGTTTTTTGCCTCTATATAATGAGACAAGTAGTCATTTATTCCCTCATCATTATCCTTAGGTGTAATTATTGAAAAAACATGCCTTACATTTAAAATATAATGAAATTTTAAGGATATGTAGGAAAAAAGTAAGATATCACTAATAGAATTAAGGCTACGTATTTAAATTATAAAAAAAAATTACCTAATTGTACAATATATGAGATGTGGTCAAATTCATCCACTAAAGTCATTTCATGATCCCCCAATCATTAAAATGAATCACTAGTATCCATAGGTGTTAGGGGTATACAATACCATTTGTTGACTCACATTAATTCCAATTAAATTACATATAGTATAAACAAAACCATGACATGTCCCTATTATAAATAGTCTAAAAACTAGAAATTGAGCTTTGAATAGATTAGAAAACACTCAATCTAGGAACTATATTGAAATCTTTATACATTATCTTATCTTTTTCCTCCATTAACCAAAATAATCTTCACAGATGAGAATATTTATCTAATCCATGAGAAAAAAATTAATCACACCAAGTCACAATACTTACAACACTGATCAAATTAGCACCATCCTTGTGTTTTCCCTATTTTTTCTTAAGGAATATTTTTATATGTGCACCTGAACCATCATGTTCCTCTTTACCATATCCAACCTAAAAGAAACTCCAAATATTTTGAACCCCATTCTTCTTATGCATCCTATTTAATAATTAAAACATTTAAGAATTCTTAAATTATCTTCTATAATTGTCTGACCAAATTTAGTGTGTATCAAACATGATTTATCTTGCATTCATATTTCTATAAAATAACTCAAAATAACCTTAAAAAAATACTGGAGATGTAATCTATTATTTCTCATATAAAGTGGTAGTCCCTCAAAATCTTTATGTTATCATCTATGCTATTAGGTGCATGTCTAAATGTAAATTCATGAAAATTCTAACTTGAATTAAATTAAAGTACTGTTATCGAACCTCATTATTTTGTTAAAGTGTGTAGTTTTTAGTAAAGTCCACAATTGAAATAATGGTTCCAACTAGGAAGTTGTTCTTATATACCTTGAATTGATTATCTAACTATTTTTATTTGTGTGTTTGTCTTGAATATTGATAGATAATATTACTCTTTCATTCAAACATGAAATCATATATAGAAACTTGGTTCATAACCAACTCACATCTTGATGACTCTTTTCCATCTTTTAAAACATACATTACATATTTTTACTTCTTAAAATCACCTAGTTGCTTTCTAAATTCATTTGAAATTTATTCATGTATATACACTAGTAGAATTTGGAAAATAAATGTCTACATGACTAAAAATTTTAGTCATGACAACTAAAAATGACTAAATTATACTTATTTTTTGTAACACATCTATAAATGACTAAATAAATGACTAGTTTGATCATGAGGTAAAAAACACAACTAAATAATTAGTCACACAAATAAAAATGACTAAATAATTAGTCATACAAATAAAAATTAGACAATATGATATTAAAGTGGGTAATTAAAAAAATATTTTGAATTGGAAAATTATTGGTAGGAGTGGGTTGTATTATGCATGTAGAGTTAATAGCGAATTGGGAAATTGTTGGTAAGAGTGAGGAGTATGGTAGAGTGCAAAATTTAGTAGAGGTAATTCAATGGGGGAGTGGGGAGTACAATTGGAATTATTTGTGTGATGTACCTCTACAAAAAAAATGAGGGTTTGTTAATTATTAATGGAGTTAAATTCGACCGGAGAGGGTTTATGTGCCAATTTGATGGCATGAGGAATTTTGGGTTTTAGCATATAAGTATAGCAGCTACTTGCATGGGTGATAAAGCTTGTTTGGAAAGGACCTACATACTTCTAAAAAGGTAGGCAAGGAATTTGGAGTTTGATACAATGAATTTGAAGTCAATAAGGCCCTCTATAGTGAATTCAAATTTTGGGATGCCCTTTGTAGTGAATTTAGAGGTAATTCAAAACCCTCATTACATTAAACATAGAAACTATAGTTCTTTTATTGGTAACTATATCTAGCTAGGAGAACAGAATCAGTGTATTATAAGAGATGAGTTACATAAATAGGAGGTTATCTTGTCATAATACATTGACTACCATGTAACAATTTACATTTCTTGAGATTGTAAAAAAATTGGATTCGTTATATAATCAATACAATGTAGTGACCATATATTGAAGTTGTCTATTTGTGTTCTATGTTATCATGCATGGGTATGGTATTAATTTCTAATTTTTTAACCAATTCACCAACCTAATCCCTGATTATTCTTTCCACTAAGTCTTCATGGCATGAGTATTACATCATAATTAGTACCAGAACCATACAAGAAATTCTAATTTTAGCAAACTATTTTTTCATTAGTTTCCTCTACATATTTGGGAGCATATGGGAATTGAAATTGTAGCATGTTTATACATTTTAATTCCTTTGATAACTTTTCCATTAAACCACAAGATCATGTCCCTTTCCTAAACCTCAATGCTTGGGTAACATTGTGTGCAAGCCTAATCTATTAATTGCATTGAATCCTAGAAGATGGTCTCATATGGAATAGTTGAAAGTTATGCTAGTTCATCAAATCAATGTGGTTACCAAGCTATTTTAATTGATACTATATTTCCATGCATGGGAATATATCAATTCTTAGAACAAGTCATCTTATCTCAACATTTTAATAATTTATGCTAGTAAGTAATGCTCAAAGTTACAACAAAGAATTCATCAACAAGTTTGTTAGTGTATGTGTATTCATTAACATTGACAAGATTTCCATATGTTTAAATGTTTATGGTTCATCAATAGAACAAGCACAAATTATGTGTTCCATTTCTAAAGAATTCATTTAATTATCATTTATACAAGGAAGGCCCTCAATAAAACATGGATAAAAATAACATTTGTTTATTTCCACTCATAAAAAGAACATTTGATTCTATAGAGTGATGTCCAGTTGTATTTCTTGAATTTGAATTTTTGTAGAGTGCTTTGTATCTTGTAGAGTGATCTAATTCTAATTTTTTAGAGTAATTTGTATCCTAATTCTATGAAGTGCTTTGAATTCTAGGTAAGTGCTAAAGAGTGTTAAATAGAATGAGTTTACATGTATTAGATCCTGAGTAAGTTGAGTTTATCATATTTCTATTTTTTTTTAAATAGGAAACTAAATTAATACTAGAATGCATAATATTATATATGGATCAATGTATAAGGTTGATTATGGATCAATACCATGCATATGATGAGAGAGTAGTTGTTGAGAAGGACATGGACAAATATCCATGTTCACGTAATGACTATCTTGGTGGAAAGGTGAAAAAAAAGAAATGTGATTTATCAATATATGATAAGATATGGCGATAGTGGTATAATCCCCTGGGATTACAATTATTATAAAGATACGATAGAATTACAAAGTGTGAGAGATGAAGAGGCAAAAAACATAGATGAAGTGGCACCAAACATAATGAAAAAGAAGCAATGTTAGACAAAGGGTTTGAAGTTGACATAATGTTGAATGAGGGTCTAAATGATGATTGAGCCGAGTCGATGGAGGATGCTTTAAATCCTATGTATGCTAATTACAAGTTAATTTATTTGAAAATAATCCTTCAAATTCTTAACTTACAAGTGGTGCTTAGTTAGAGAAATGGGAGTGCAGATCAGTTATTGGCATTATTAAGTTCATTGTAACCACCTAACTCCACATTGCCAACAAAATGAATTCAATGTAAAAATCAAATAACTAAGCTAGGCTTAGGGTATGAAAACATCCATATTTATGTGAATGGTTATGTATCATTTCACAATAATATTTCAAGTGAGAGTCAATGTCTGAAATGTCATGAAGCAAGGTATAAACAAGGGTTGAAATCAGTTGTGGTTCTTAGAAAGGTTCTTCACCACATTTTGATAATCCCATGATTACTTTGAATGTATAGGTGCAAATAAATTATTGAACCTATGCAATGGCATGCCCAAAATAAGAGCACTGATGGAAAATAATGACATGTGCCTAATTCTAAGATGTGGATGGAATTTGATAATTGATGGCTTGATTTTTCTCAAGATCCTCATAATATAAGGTTGTGTTTAGCTCTATATGGGGTAAACCCATTCTCATATCAAATTACTAAATGGTCAACTTTGTCATTGTTTTTAATAAATTATAACTTGCCTCCATAGTTAGCAACTAAACCATTTTTCTTAATGCTATCATTGATTATACTAGGAAAGAAAAGTGTGACTTTAGATACAATTAATCCTTATCTCGATCCATTATATGATGAGCTAATGGAATTGTGGAAAGGAATTAAAGTAATTTAATCTTTAAGGGATGGTCATTCAATCAAATTCACTTTATGATCTTCCTTATTTTTTATGATTCATGATCTTCATACATATGGCACATTGTTTGGTCTCACTATTCATGGATACCATGGATGTCCTACTTGTAACTTTAAGGATTTTGTGAGGCACTCAAGAAGTTTTCGTACATGTATTTATTGTGGACATCATTATTACCTTAAAATGGATCATCCATATCATCAACAAAAAACACATTTCAATAGTCAAGAAGAGAATTGTGAAGCACCATTGCTCATAACGGGTAATTACATTGTTGAGAATGGATAAAAAAGAATGCCATATATAATTTAAAATCATGGTATTACTCATAGTAGATATGATCCATGTAATGAAATTAGTGTAAAATGGTTGTGTATATTCTATAATTTATCATACTTTAAGGATATAGACATTAGGCATATTATTGAATTTATGCATACCGATAAAAATATAGCCTATGCTATTATAGAAACTCTTTATGGTGCTTATGATACTATTTTATCATGTGAAGACTTTCGACAACTAAAGATTCATCGAAATCTTTGGGTTGAAAAATATGATAAATAAAAATATATAAAACCTAGTGCTCCTTATGTCTAGACAAAGAAACAACATGCAAAATTCTTATAGTTGATGTTTCAAACTCGCTTTCCCACTAGATATGTGAGTAGTATTATTAGAGGCCAAATTAACATTGATAGCTTAAGAGGCCTCAAGACCCATGAATATCATGTCATAATTGAGAATATTTTACATATTGTGGTAAATATATCAAGTTTGGCAAAGGGGCCAAGATTGGAAATTATAAGGTTGGGCCTAATATTAAAGAGAATGAGTTTACATGTATTAGATCCTTTTAACTTTGATAGTTTGAGGGAGGAGGTTGTTGAAGTCCTTTGTCTATTGGAATGGGTATTTCCACCAACAATCTTTAACATTTATATGCATCTTATGATACATCTAGAATATAAACTAGAGCATTATGGCCCAGTAAGAATGAGATAGATGTATCCTATAGAATAATATATGAAGGTTTTGAAAAAAATTGTTCATACTAGGGAAAAATTGGAAGGTAGCATGTCTGAGGGATATTCAATGAAAGAGGCTATGGGATTTTTCACATTATATACAAAAGATTTTAAAAATTTCAATCAACGTGTATGAGATGATGATGAAGATGAGAGAGTTACAAGTGAATTATTATAAGTCAATGGATGTCGCTTCAACCTATCACATCAATAAAGAAGTGCCATATATGCCTATATTATTCAAAACACATCTTGATTTGATAAGTGACATAGGTAAAAAATATTTACACAATAATTTATTTACTCAATTGCATTTACACATTTATATTATTAATATTACTATTTATAAATTAATATTATATGTATAAAATATGAAGAAAATAATCAAGCATGGATGCAACATCGACCTCAAAATTACAGACATCATGATTTGATTGAAGGTAATTCTTTTCCAAAATTTGAAGAATGGATTTCTAATGCATTCAGTGATGTAAAAGAAGAAGGTCAAGATATAACAACGGAGGAAAGTGATCTTTCACAATATCCACATTTATGGGCTATGTGTTTTAGTGGAATGTGGGCCTATGGTAGTCATTTAAGAGTGTAAGAAAAATACAAAGGAAAGCTAAATTGTGATTGTGTTGTTAGTGTTGAATTTATTCATGAAACTAACAAAAAAATTATGTTAGATTCATCCAAGAAATTATTAAAGTGAATTTTGGAAAAAATAATCCTATATTATTAAAATGTAAGTGGATCTGACCATCCATAGTAAAATTTAATGAGTATGGATTTGTACACATAAATATAGGATAATTTTTAACAAAGACAAATGAGCCATCAATTTCCCCTCTTTAAATTAACCAATCATTTCTACTTGATGATGTAATAAGTCTCAGATAGTCATATGTCATTCAAATAGAGTCTCATTCAAAATAAAAATTAATGGAAGTTATCGATATAATGCCTGATGGGAAATATATTAATATATAAGAAATATTCAAAGAAGTGGATGAAGATGATGATGGAGTGTTTGAACAAGATATTTTGATTACCAACGAAGAGATTGGGAGAGAGAATGTATTGCATGTCATAGATGAGGATGAGGAAGAAAATCAAGCAGATATAGACATGAGTGATTAAGATTCTTATCTTGTTGGTAATGTAAATGATTATGATGATGTTTTGTCACCTTAAATAGCCTATTACCTTAACTACCCTATCACCTTAACTTGTTAGCTTATCACCTAAACTTTGGTTATATGTATGGTGTAATTTATTATTTAATGTAATAAATATCTGACTATAGGTGTGCTTATTCACTATTGTTTTATTAATACATTTTTGAATGTAATCATCATTATTTTGCTAGTACATTGTATACAAAACCTAAGATGTTTTATTTTGATTTTAAGTTCATTTAAAGTTAGGTTCAATCATTCTTCTTACTTTTCTTACTTTTGTTGACATGAATTTTTTTTAGTTAGAATATAATTTCTTGTATGTCGTATATGTTTTCTAGATGCTAGACTTTTCTAACTTATTTAGAACTTATAGATATGAAAAGAAGCAATCAAGGTCTATAGGTATCAAATAATGCAACAAGGTACCTATGAAAGTAAACAACTATTTCAAATCTTAAAAATAAATTGTATTCATTTCTCTGATATTTGGATAGCTTTAGTTTGTAATACAGCTTCTAGCCTCCACATGTATTGAATATGCTTGTGTGAAGGAAACAATAATGAACATCTGTGATTTAATAATACATATAGATATCTTAACATTAGGTGAACAAAATATTTAACTTATACTATTAAATAATTTTTTTGAAAATACAATTAGAATTCCCTATCATTATCCCCCATATTGTCATGTTGTTCTAGATCATGCTATGTTTTACTACTATAATTCTCCCCCTTTGACATCAATGGCAAAGGTGTTGGTCAATTAACCCCCTGAATTAAATATCCTCATCAAATTTTAGTGTGATAACACTTTAAAAGATTGGAACCAAAATAAGAGGTCAACGATGAATTATAAGACCAAAATCCTCAAGGTACAAGGGTTCCATACTTAGGCAAAATTTTGAAAAATGACAACCCCTATGTTAGAACCTTCAAAATTTGTCTAGTTTCATTATCATAGCTAGCCTTAAAATTAATGACTAAATCCATAATTTATATGCTAAAAATCTCTCTACATGACTAAGCCTCCTCATTACAAACAAATAAATGATCTCTTAGGTCTGATTGACACTAAAAACTAAAATTAAGAGACTGCAAAATTAGAAAATTATTCAATATTTTTAATAAAATGATATCTAAAATATTGCATTCATAATATACCCCTAAAATATTGCATTCATAATATACCCCTACATTCCCACCTAAAATAAATAAAAAATCCAATATCATAGGCCTAAAAGGGGTAAACATTGACACTTTAGCATGGTAGTGAATAATCACTCAACCATTAAAATTAACCCATCATCCCATGGGAGTCCAAAGGGGTGTGCACAGGGTGGTGGTATGAGACTGTCTAACCCACTATCCCACAACAAGCAAAGTGAAGGTGTGTCATATATTTAGGAGAGTAAAATTCTAACTCTACCATACCACTACCCCATAGTGGTCTTGATATGATAGAGCGGTAATAAGGTACAAGTTGTCAAAGCATTTAAATCATCAGTGGCAATGATTGCACCTCTAAACATGAACTGTTTGATTTTCCAAGATCAAAGGCATGTATTCAAACTTGAAATATGGATAGATTATGAAATATTTTATAGGAATTGACATTAATAGTGAGGTTACTGAGCTCATTATTAAATATACTTGGGATTCAACACCATTTTTTTAATCATTCACATAGCTCAGCATACCAGAGGCAAGGGAGTTCAAGGAAGAAGACTTTGTATCTATTATTTCATTAGGTAATTTCATTGAAACCCTCTATATCAAGTGTATAACAATTTAACTTGCTTAATTCTATAAGTAGAAACTAAACTAGGAAACGTATAAATACATTGCAACTAACCCAATCAACCTTTAAGTGGTTAGTAACTTAAAGTTACTTATTTTTAGCCCTGACTAGGTAAAGGATAATATATTCTATTTTACTTATTTTTCCCTTTCCATTATCCTTATCTTATTCATCTTTTGGCATCACATCCAAGTTGCTATGCATGTGAGGGATCTGTATAGCTACTATGGAAGATCCTGTTTAATCATTTACTTTGTTTCTAAGATAGCTAGATGTTTCCTTAAAAACCAATTACTTATTATCATAGTAATAGTTGATTTTATGTAGTGGTTGTAGGCTCTTATAGGCTCCTTTAGGTGAAAGTCTACAGTTTCTATGAGTAAACTATAGGTGAAAACCTATAGTTGTTATGGACAACCTGTAGGTGGAAAGCCTATAGCTTGGTAGTTGCTATGGGAAACCTGTAGGTGAAAGCTTGTAGTTGTTATGAGAAACCTGTAAGTGGAAAACTGCAAGTTGGTAGCTACTATGGGATATAAGCCCCATTAATTATGGGTTTCTCTATAAGTATTTTGACCAAGTAATATTCCTATGGTCTTATTCGACCCTTCAAACATATTTTAAATAAGGTTACATAAGTATAATCTAATCAAAGAAAAATCATCATTAATCCATAACACAACATGTATATATTAATACACACATATAGTCATCCATTCATTCATTTACATGATTCATGGATAGTTATAAGGATTCATATAGGAAATAGATATACAACTGGGTATGGATGAGGCTATAAATAGAACAATTAGTGGTCTCATCACACCCCCTACTTAACCTCTTGCTTGTCCTTGAGCAATCCTTATTTACATTTTGAATCCATAATATTTCTTGAAATCTAAGAGCTCAATATATCCCATCCCTTTGAAGATATAAAAACCTTTATCATCATCTATGCTTTTCCACATTTTCTTTCATGTCTCTCTGTCAGCTGGCACATTCCCTTCCCAATCAATAATTGAGAACCAAAACATGGGTGGATGAAACATTAACCCCAACTAACTTATCCTTCTTTTCATAATAAGATTAATGTACATATATACTCTATGTATTGTCTTTCTGAGGTTCTGAGGGGAATAAGGTTCTTTCCATTTTAGGGTATCTAAAATCTCTACCCATTTGTGTAAATAGGAAACAAAAATTTGTTTTCCATCGCCCTCCATGAGGCTTAAGTAGTGGTTCTAGACCTCTACTTGTTTGTTTGTGACCCATGATCGTAGAGTATCTACATTCATAAAATCAATCCATTCCTCTATTATAGCTTATGAATCAATATATTTACCCCTAATCATTAGGGTAGCCATTTTTTCTTTCTTTTGATAATCCTTAACCTATTTATTTCTTCTTATTTTATTGATGATGTATGAGGTAAAGGCATTCAATTGGACATCCCATAGGTATATATTGGGATTCCACTTTGTGTCATCTATCACAACATATAGATGCATGTAAAACTCACTCAATTGTGCCTAAATATCAAGGTCAACATGCCTATATACCTCAAAGAAAGACTTAGAATCGCATACCATGTAGGACTGATCAATGTATATCCTATCACATTTGAATTTGAGCAGCCTTTCTTCTAAGTATATAGCATATACCCTAGAGGGTGATCTATAATCTATTAACATCTCAGTGGTCTCATGCATGTTAGTGATCTTCTCTTTCAAATAAGTGATCCTAGTCTCAGCCCTTTCTAGGATTTCTTTTAAATCTTCTTGTTGCTCCCTTACTTTAACATATACTATAAACATTTGTATCAACTAATAATGATAAGTTTTATCAACAATAAAATTTTCCTCAAAAAATCTCAAAAGGTCATTAGTTTCTACTAGCCTAGCATTTGAGAGGTTTACATCAATTACTTCTTCTACTACAGGAACTTTTGTAGTGGTCTCTGCAAAAGAAAACCTATTATGGAATGGTATAGAATCTAGAGCATTATCTATTGTAATTTATTCTAGGGGTACACTAATTCCATCTATAGGTAAGGTGGATGAAGCTGTTATAGGCACTTCTAAAGGAGTTATTTTAGGCTCCTCCAATGTCCTTTCCTTGCATGACTCTTCTTTCATAGATGGCTCTAGAAATTCTATTACCCCTATAAGTGTTTCCAACCCTCTTTTTCCTTTTAACTCTACTATTTTATTCCTCAACCTATATATCTCTTCCATGGATTGTTCCAAAGTTTGGAACTCTTGGTCATGAGGAACTATGTATTGCTCTGTTACTTCTTCCATGGTCCCTTCTTCAAGCAATTCTTCCTCTTTTACAATCTGATATGACATTCTTATTTCTTCTTTTGTATATCTTATTTATTTGAGTAGTTTCATGTCTTCTTCTCCTAATCTAGGTTGCTTAGGTAACTACATTTCCTCTTCCTTTACATGCTCATCTTCAATATACCATCCTTTTATCTTAAACCCATTAGAGGTCTTATGAATTTTGGTCTCCTTCTTCTCTTCATCCTCACTAGTGTCTATAGGTGAGGATGTTAGGGTTGACCTTTATCTTTTAATTCTCTGAGACCTCCTAGGAGAAGGTCTCCTCCTCTTTGATGTAGAGGGCCTCTTCCTTTCAGTATTATTTTTTTTATTTTTAGGAGGGGGATCTATTGAAACATACTTCTCATGTATATCTAGTGATGGAAGAACTTCTTGTTGAGGATCAAGTTTTGTGGCATCCCCTTCTTCTTGTGAAACTAGTGATGGAAGAGCTTGTTCTCCTTTTGAAGGAGCCATGGTGGAATAATATAATTCTTATACTAAAATAATTGGAACAATAGGATAAGAAATATCCTACCCAATTTTTTTGGTGGACTTTTATCCTATGTATCTTTAGGAGGTAGCACTAATTTTCTTCATCTTCCTTTACCCATAATAACTACAAGTGAGACTGTAGTAGTTACAGGCTGACTAGTTACATTATTGTCTATAGTATCATCTTATGCTATTTGTTAGACATATCCCTTTAGAGATTACTCCTTATTATTTCCCTCCTCTTGTTGATGTTCACTAGTCCTTAAGGTTATAAAATGTTCTTAGTTAAGGTTAGGTCTAGTGTCTCTTATTCCTTGTTTAACCAGAAATCAAATTAGACAATGATGAGATAAGGCTTTCTCTACCCCACTTTGGTATTATTTATAAATTTTATTCATGATATTCCACAAGTGGTTTGGGACATTAATAGTCCTACCATGCCTTAAATGATTCAAAAATTTTAATTAGAGAGTATAGATCAAGGATCACATGTCATATATTTGATGATATATGAGGCCACTTATCTATAGGTTAGGGGTATACTTAGTCTCTCCACACCTCCTTTATTAATCACTAGCCTTTAATTATCTTGAAAAAACTATTATCTAGCTATTTGGTCAATAGGTTTCTCTTCCCAATTTTCCCCAGTTCTTGGCAACCTAGTAACTTGGCTTACCATTTCTTTTATAACTAGAAATGTGATGCCAAATACTATCATCTATTCACTTGTAAAAGACCCTAAAAATTCTCTAGTGAGAGGTTCTAAAAATTCTATAGTTTCTCAAAATAGGTAGCCCATCCAACCTTGTTGAATATGGTCCAATTGTTTGGGTCTCCTTAAAACTGCCTATGGTATGAGGGTTCCCTTCTCACTATTGAACCTCCCATTCTAGATAGTTTATCTTCTTGTCAAATTTTTCAAATAGATGTCTCTTTAAAACACCCAATTTTACCTTTATATTGTTACCTATAATGAAGCAAGTTTCTTCAATAATGATAGTTTTGGTTGTAGGCTACAATAATGTGTTTCTTAAGTCTTTTTATGAATGAGCTTTGATATTGAATTAGAAACCAATTAAATTGATTATTTTCCCCAATTGAATATGGGTGTAGTTATGTTATAATCATGTGTTTTCAATCTAAACACATAGATTATCATGTGATTGAGTACCTACAACATTCTTCCCCCCATGTGAAGTGTCACTTATCCCCAAGTGGCGTGGTATGTGTAGGATGCAAAAAGATAAGATGGGATCATCATGAGGGTTCTAATTGGTGAGTTGGCATAGCTCATGACAAGACATGATGAATGATGTTTTAATGATTAAATATGATTTTTAATATAATGCATGTTATATTAAAAAAATTAATTATTTTTTATGACTAAAAGATACATCGTACCATTATAACCATTTATTCCTAGGGTTGTGGCATAGGAAATCTGTATGTGAGTGTTTGCCAGAATGGAAGCTTAGCTTGTTGTTTCCTCATGCAATTATTGCCCTAGTAGTCATGATTTTATTGTATTGTTAAGCATGGGTAATTATGTGATCACAATGTTTTATCCTTTAATTATGCCCTCAATAACCTACATGCAATCATGATGACCTATAAATTACTAGAGCAATGGTCTTGTAGTGGTATGAGAGACTATTGTCATCCTTACACAAGGTGGTTAATGTAGATCTTTATTTGTTATCCAAGTTAGATCCTCTATAATCATGGAGGAGGGTGGGTGATGGCATGTGTTGATTTTGATCTCTTCTATGTGAGCCTATTGATGGCTTATTTCTCTTCTGTCTTATTCCTAGTAAATGAGCATGTTTGTTGATGTATTATTTGTTTAGTGAACTTTTAATTTGGTAATCAGTTGGTTTATCAAACTTGGGACCTGTGCTCTAGAAAAATTCCTAGATCTCTCATATTGGTAGAGTGAAACTATTTTCCATGAAGTGACCAGAAGCTAAGAATGGTTCTTTTGTATCCTTATAGTCATAAATTTTGGTCTGCAACACTCCAAATAGATATGATAAGTGTATGCCTTTATTGTATCACTTACTTTGTTATTCAGGGGTATGGTCATTTCTTAGCAATGTTTGAAGTTTCTGCTCTAATCTTCCTTCACTCCTCTAGCTTATCTGATATCTTCCATGAATTTTTGAATATCCCATAGCCAAAGATATAGCCCATCATTTTTGAGGAATTAACCTATAGATACTAGAGAGGTGTATATAGGGGTTAGGATGTACCTATAGAAATTATAGGTTGAGCCTATAACCACTACATAATTGTGCCTAGTGGTGAGGAAGGTACCCATAGTAACTACAAAATAGCCTGTAGTAACTGGAGGAATGAAACTTGTTGTCCTTATAGCATCCACATCTTCATGACACATGACTGCTAACATATTAACACCTTTTGTATCTAACATCCATTCTATATCAAATAGCAGGAAGTTAATTTTTATTTAATATGTCAGGTGCATTGTTTTAGGTTTCCTATCATCATTTTTTAATTTTTTATAAATTTTTATTTGTGTGTTATCAAATGTTTTATATCTCAATATAATGTGTATTTGTTTTGTTTTTATAGAAATGTATTGATAAACTCCAAGAAGGGGATACATTTGGGGTGTTGGATTCATTTGATGGCGATGTTGTGGGCATTAGGTGGATTCACTCACTATCAATTATACATGGAGTCAAATTGAAAGGAACAGGAAATGCAAATGTAAATATTTTAAAGGTCAAAAGTAACATACCCCTTGATTATGAAGATAAAATAGATGGCGTTGTCCATCTAAAAGAGAAAGAAGGAACCTTCACATGGTGGCCACTAAAATATTTGCAAAAAATGACATAGTTGATGTTTATCATGTACTAGCTGTTAAACAGCTTGGCTGACTACTTTATGCAGTAGTTTGAATGTGTTGTTCAAGGATCTTTATCATGGTGTATTTGTAAATGTTAGAAACTCTTAGACTTTTATATTTTTTATTATATATATATCTTATAGTTCATCAAAATTGCATTATATTTTTTATTGTTGATTACCTTTTTTATATCATGATGTTGAATCAATCTTTTTTCCACTATTTCAGAGAAAGTAATAAAGTGGCTGATTTTTTGGCCAATGCAGTGATTGATCAGTGTGAGGAGGAAAGGATGGATAATGTTAATAAGAGATAGGAGGATTATTGGTATTTTGATTAGATTGATTTTTAGATTGAGAAATATCAACATTATATTTCTTTTTAAGAAAACAATTTTAATGTTGATAATATGGTTTGTTTAGGTTTTAAATTGAAAAATATCAATATTATATTTGTATTTAAAAAATATATAAAAATGCAATTTTAATATTGATATTGTGGTATTTTATTTAAATGTTTTTTTTAAAACAAACTAATGATGTCTCTGTATTTGTTAATATAGAGCATTTTTATGATTTGAAATATTTTTTGAAAGATTGGGAATTCATGAGAAAGTATTAGTTGTCAGGGCAATTATTCTTCATCTTTTTTGAAGGGTGAAGATTGATGTATTTGGAGCTAGCAGAATGATTTTTTAGTGACACTTTGATGTGTATCATTCATGATTTGGAGAATTTATGGCATCTCTTTTATCACATTTTGGATGATTATGCCTTGTAGTGGTTTTGGAGTGGTATTTTGGCAAGATAGTTGATAAGCTTCTTGGTTTGGTGGTGTTCAAGTTTAGGGTGTAACAAATATGGATAAATTTTCTTTGGAATCAGTCGGTTGGCCATTGGCTTTCAACAAATCCAAAAATCATGAGATGGGCTTTGTTGGAATGGTTGAAAGTTTTTTGGACTCCTCCTAAAGTGGTGGAAAATATTAAGTTGGTATTGGGCATGGATTTTCTAGTGCAAAGTCATCGAGTTCGAGTCAATTCTAACTTGGCCTCTCTATTTTATTCTAATCTTTACTTTGTTATGATGGATAGATCCCAGGTTCAAGCAATGGTATAATTTTTCATATGGTTGGAATATAGGTTTGATTTGGTAAAGGCTTTGTCATCTTTGCCACTTGGGTCATCTCCTCTTTTACCATTTTTAGAGAGAGATTATTTGAGGTTTATCCCACTAAAAATGTTTTGAGATCTTGAATTTTGATTTCTAACTTTGGTTCATTTTTAGAAGGATGTGGAAGTAGCCTATAGAGTGCAGTTGAAGTTGGAAGAAATGCAGGGAGTCAGTTTGCCTTCCATTGAATATCTTCTAAAACCCATTCCCAGCTTGACAAAATGGAGGGTGAGGAGGTGTGATAAAAAAAAGGTTAATGCAATTAAAATATTGGCTACAGGAGTGGTGAGAGGCTCTTTTAATTCTCCACCCTAGTGGAAAGGTAAACAGAAGGAGCATGGGGAGCCAGCTAGTAAAGTACAAAAAAAGACTATTTTTTCAGCTTGTGAGCAATCTATAGGCATTTAGAAGGATAGAAAAATGGTGGATTTGAACCATTTGCAGAAAAGAAAGAATCAATTGGATTTGGGTGTAGCATCATGTGATTCAATAGAGGATCCAAAGAAGAAGAAAATTCATACAAATCAGGGAAAGCTTATGGAATTAGTAATTCTAGAATAGTTGGTTAGTTTGTTGGCTTTTGGTTGTTAGTAGTCATTAAAGTAGTAAGATAGTAATAGAAATATGTATGTATCTAAGGATGCTTTGGTAGTATTTTGTTTTATTAATAGATAGGTCATATGCCTCAGCATGAAAAGATGTTGAGTGAGGTAGACTATTTTATTTTTGTTGAATCTTTTTTGTCAAAGGGCCTGTGACCCTTATAATTCCCAAGTATTGAATCAAAAAAATGTTTTTTTTTTCATTATACAATTTATAATATTTAATAAATTATTATTATCATATAAATGTAAATTTAATACTAAAATAGTAGAAAATATAATGATTATGCAATTATTAAACAATGTATCAATGTACTATTAATTGACAGAAATTAGTGAACAAAAACAATTAAATAAACTACCAAATGATAGCAATTAAAAATTAAAATGACTAAATTTACTACCAATTAATAGAAATTAGTGAATTGAAATGACTAAATATACTATTAATTAATGTCAATTAATAATTAAATTAAATTAATATACTATCAATTGAGAGAAATTAGTGAATAAATATGACTAAATATATGACCAACTAATGGCAAAATAATGATTAAAATGACTAAATTTACTACCAATGGATGAAAATTAGTTAATATAAATGACTAAATATACTACCAATGAATGGAAATTAGTGAATAAAAATGACTAAATATACTACCAATTGACGGTAATTAATAATTACAATGACTAAATAAATGACTACCATGACTAAATAAATGACCAATTACCAACAATCAATGACTAAATATACTACCAAATTGATCAATCAAAACAACCAATAAATGACTAAAAATTGTTTATTCATAGATTTGGTCACATTATAAATGATTGACAATAAACTACTAATGGTCACATGATTAAGCTTAGTCATTTATATGCAATTTTTAGTAGTTTTTTTTAATCATTTATTGTTGTTTTTCTACTACTAATAGTTTATCAAATTTGATAAATCACTACAAGTTTTACATATTACATCCAAACATTTTTTGGTAAAAAAATATGTCCCTCGAGTTTTTGATAGAAAATACTTGGGCTTAACTCTCTTGATGTTTTATGTGGAGAAACTACCATACATTTCTACATAATCTCTTCAGTATGTAAAGTACAATGTATATGATGAAAAAATCAAAATACATAGTAAATTCAACATGTATCCTACAACATGTCATGTTTGCTTGATTGATTTTAACATAAACAGTCTTGCACATCTAAAATGACATTTTTTTAATTATCAATTTCCCATTAAATTTGTCAATAAACTTTTTATAAATTTTTGTTTGGGTCATGTCCAAGAAATTTTTTGCATGTGGCTCACAATTTTTTTATTTTTTTCTTATTTTGACATCTTTTACACTATATGAGGCCCTTTTGTTGTTGTGCCAAAAAAATTCAATAGAATGTTGTGTTCATTAAACTAATAACTTATCTTTTTGTGGGAGTCTACCACTAAATGCCAAATAATCTATGTGTAAAGGGTCTTCAAACCTTGTTCTTATTTTTATGGAATTTATTAGAGTTTTCCTACTCAAACTCAATAATTTACTTGATTGACTAAGAAGTAGAGATGTAGATGTTGATTTACTCACTATAGAATATTTTATTAATCATCCTGCCACATTACTATCTTTTTTTCGAGTTCTATTTCCTATTGAATTAAATACATTAAATAGATTATTTACTATTGCATTATTTCTTCCCTTCATATTTATTGTTCTTAACCTTGAATTATGCATCACATGATGCATTTTTAGCATTTTAAATAATTGGCATCATTTAGTATGGATTTTATTCTCAAATGCATAGTCTCATACACATTGAACATGATGTTGAATTGATATTTTTGACATTTTACCTTCCATATGTTATAATATTTTTTTCATCTATTTCAACTAAAAACCTTGGTTTTCATTGCATGATCCTTGGAGATGTAGGCATAGGAGCTATATTTTGTATTAAATTGGATGGTGTTACCACTTTAACCATAGAAGGTATATTAGAGTATTGGCTAGGTATATTAGTCCCTATAAATGAAGTGAATTACTCTTCATTAGGATAGAGATGAATTGGTGTCATTAATTGATGTTGATTATCATTATGCTCAAAAACTTCATTATGGATGGATGTTTCATCATAGTATGTTTCTCCATGTGTTTCATCAATCAATGCAAATTCATCATTTACATGTTATACATTTTCAATTTCATCATTCAACAAGGATTGATTAAGTTTTTTTATTTAAAGACATATCTAAATTAAATTCCATTGAATTGGGCATGTTATTTTCATTTGAAATAATACCTAATGTGGAGGAAGTACCTTCCCCTTACCTAGAATCTCTTATGGATGATCTCCTGTCTGCTTGTCTTTTTCTTTATTTTTATCTCTTCACTTTAATTTCCTCATTTTTTATCTCATTAATTCATATTTTGAGATTACTACCTAACCCTATTACTTATCTTTACTAAAATGAGTCCAAGTGTAGAATAAAATTTGAATAATTTATAGTGAATGGAGAATTTATATAATTTACATCGTTTCAATAGTAAAAACAAGTTTGAAGTTATTCATATGAAAATGAATGAGTCAATTCTATATACAAATAAAAAAGATTCATGAACCATAAAGGGCGTGCATAATTTTAAAAAGCATGCATGCTCTTTTTGGTAGATACAAATGAGCAAAACTATAAATGCCTTTGCTGACTCCAAAAGTTTGTATGCCCTTTACAAATTTATGATTTTTTACCTTTAAAAATTTACAAATTTTTACTTTACATCTTTCCCTCTAAAATAGATCAGTTTTAGGCCTGGGGGGTCTAAACCTAGCTTGAACCCTATCATGGACTAGCCCAATTGATTTATAAATTTATGTGTCTTTTCTATCTTTACCAACACATCTAATTAGTCATATTTTATTTTATTTTATTTTTTAAATATGTATATCTAGAGGGAGAAATGTATTATATATCAGTTATAATTATTTCTTGATTTTTACACTATATACCTCATTATGGATTATATACATATCATTATAAATACCTTTATAACTTTTTGAAAATTTATCAAAAGTTTATAAAAATTATATCTCAACAATTTACACATCTTTAGCTATGTTTAAAAAAATGATTTTGAAGAAGTTAAGGTCAAAAAATTATCTTCATATTCTTATGATTTCAATTGTATAGCTATCTTGACTTTTAAAATTATTTTATATATATATATATTAAAAAATTAATAAAAATATTAGACATTTCATCTATCCATATATGAAATTTCATACAAAAATTCATTCATTTAATCAAAAAAATAGTGTTCATACACATGAAATCTCCTTATCTTTTTTAAAAAAAGGATCAAGCTATCATCATATATACATCTATTTCAAACATTTTTACAATTTAGGTATTGAAAAAAATTATATATTTAGAAACTATATTCAAAATGACACAATTCATATTATTATGTCATTATCAAATGCTTTTTCCAAGTGTCTCTAAATTTTTCTCCAAGTTCAACTATTATTATTTTTTAGGAAAGAAAGTGTCATTTTAAGCCCCCCATTTATCCCCTATTGTCTTGCATATACCCTAATTTCTTTAAAATTGATGAAATTTTCTTGTAAAATGGACTTCATTTCATTCATAATAACTTCCTTTTGTTAATTACACCTTCTTGTTTCATTTCAAAAGCTTTAGACATTTTATTTTAAATAAACTTAGTCATTTGTTTTCAAGTTTGAAATTATTGACTAAGCTTCCTTTATCTTGTTTTCAAGTGCTTGAACTAATATCATTACCACATGGAAACTTCCATAAACTCCAAGTGACTCGATCCCATTTTAAAATTCATTTTACAATTAGTCTATTTTTTGTCTTTTCTTGAAGCCATGTGTAAAATTTTTACTCAATGGGACTTAGTCGTTTCCCTTTGAAAGTTGCCTGGATGTACATATCATTTTTTCATTGCTCCATCAGACTTAGTCAATTTTAAAATCATTTTCCTAGTGATATCCATATTAGTAAATATTTAGGTGAATATATCAATGGGGTGTTTCTCCGTGTTAAAATCTTGATGACCCACTGATTATAGTCGAATCCATACCAAGTAAAGCCTCTAGACAAGTGGGTTAGCGAGACGTTGTCATGTGGCATCATCTTGATGATCCATTTTTTTAGAAATATACATTTAATATAAAATCCCCTTAGGAAATTGGGTGACTTGGATGATTCCAGATGGTGAAAACCCACTAATCTATAGCCTAGGGGTGGTTTGTGTAAGCCCAACATTGTGCTAGAGCTAGAAGTAAGTGACATGACACCATGTGGTAAAATATCAATTCATCATGATATCAATAGTAAGTATTCCTTTAAATATTTAGATGAGAAATGAAACATAAAAAATTAAACACATGGTAATGACCCTATCAAGGAAGGACACATTGGCATCCATGTCAACAAGCCACTAGATTAAAACTAATGGCACATCTGATCATCAAAACCATCAAAAACCAAATATGGGTTGTGTATGCAATTTGATTTTTAAAATCATGTTTTAGATTGGTCTTTCACTAATAAATTATTATAAATATGGATTAATTCAATGCACATATAAGTAGAGGCATTAACCAAAGTATGGTGTGCATTTAGGGATCAAACATAAAGCATAAAAGACAAATGTATGCTTTAAAGAGGCATGATTTTAGTTACGTAGGATATGCATAGCTGGTAATCCTGATGCAATCTCACCTATATTATATTATAGTAATTCATTACCAATTTAATCAATCATGGTCCCTAATATTTTTAATGATGAAACTAGATAGGAATTAATTTCTAAATGATCTCAAGTTGACCCTTGACAAAGAATGTTTATAACTTCCCCATTAATAGGAAACTTTGAATGAGAGAGAATTCCTTAGTTCTATGAGCCTATATAAGATTAGCTCTTACGATATAATAAGGTTTGGATCCCTAGAATATAATATATTAATGGGCCAAACTAGTTTGTTCTCCCTAGTTAAGCAAACCAGTCATTTGCTTTTATGCATTTTCATGATTTATAGATTAGTTTTCTAATTCAAATTTATTTAGAAGCCATGTCTATAACTCACATGAGTATCTAATGAATCATCATTGATCTATTTAATAGAAACATCTTTATCTAAAAACTTTCTTATTTTATATACTTAGTTTGCACATATATGTGGTGACCCTATTTTTCTCATTAGCTCTTATACTTTTTTCCATGGACTCTTTCACCATCCTTAGTTGAAGTTGTGCTTGGTTTGGCTCAACTAATAATTGGTTTATCTATGTACTTATCCACTCAATAGAATGCAAGATGGCCTCCATTAAAAAGTAGGCTCTTTATTTTATATTTTCCTTTCCTTCTCTTTTTGGATTTTTCTTTAGTAATATATTAGATTAGATTAGTTTCGTTTTTGATTTGTAATTTGAATTTAATGTTTCATCTAGATTTCATGCTCTTGTCTATTACAGTGTGTGCATTGTTGAATCCACACAATAGATGTATCTATTTGAATCAACTAAAATTCCATGCTATATAGGTACATTAATTCCCCTAAGTAGTAAATTACACATTTATAATGCATTTTAATTTTTTTGAAATGTTCACCGAAGACCCTTGAAATGAAATGGTCACAACAAGCTAGTTGAGTTACCCTGTATACCAAAACCTAGTAATTGAGACCTTATGAAAGGCTTTATTATCAAAATAAATACCTCTTTTTAGGAGAGGACATGGATTAATGACCCCCAATGTCCTAAGTTATTTTTTTATGACAAAAAATCCATCAACAATATGGTTTAGTAACAATGGTTAATATGTTTCTAGTCTTACCAGACACACGGGACTTTAGTATTTTATTAGGACACCTTTGGATACATAAAATTTGAGAAATACCATCTATATGTAAATAGAAATATAACTAATCTATTAATCAATCTCATCTCAAAGAAAATAAATGATATTTACACTTTTAATTGTTAATACATTATATATTCAGGGTCGTGATCAATATGGATCTGCTAGACCTAACCAAGGGATCTTTTACCACAATAACATCACTAGAGAGGATTTCAAAGCCTCTAGTCAAGAAATACCATGAAATAACCCTAGTTATGTCCTATGTTTTCATATTCACAATGTAAATTCAAATAAAATTAAAATCTTGATCTAGTGCTCATCAAAGCTTGTAGCACAAAATAGGAGTTAGTAAACATGCATAAGAGAATCCTAATTAAGCTATGTATATTTAAAACCCTAATGCATGGATAGATAAATATATTCAAAATCCATTATTTATTCTAATTTTATCTACTAAAATATAGGATTAAAGTTAGAGATGCTTACCTTGAGGATGAACCCATCGAGACTCAATCTCTCCCTTGGCCAAAGGTGTTTTAAAAGAAGTTGTTATAGTTTGTAAGGATCACTAAGAAAGTCCCAAGCATCCAAGACTTTTCCACAATAAAATATTCTTCTCCAAGTGTAGACCCTAAGCTATAATTCCTCAAGTATAATGGCATAAGAGTAGATTGTAAAGAAGCACAAATGAACAATTAACTCTTGGTATCTCTAAGAAATGGCAAAATGAATGTCTATATATAGATAAATATAACATTAAACCTTTCCAAAATTTTAGTTTATAGGGTCATCCCAATCAACTTTGTATCACTATTGATAAAAAAATTAGGTCTTAGTCTAGGTCAGCCAAGGGCCAACCTAGACCCTAACATGTTTTATCAATTTGAGTACAGGGTTAATGGGGCTGATAATGTAATTTAAACCATCAAAAAGGCTTTTAGGCTTAGAAAATGGATAATAAAGGTAGTAAAAGTTTAGATGATTGTAAATGAGAGGATACAAGGCTTAGGTAAGTGTATAAGAGAAGGTTGGATTGATAAAAAGTGGTGGTATAAGGGACAACAATCTTATGAAGTACTAATGGTATGCCCACCCCTTTCTCAGTGTACCCTTTAAGGTATGCACTCATAAATATTGAGACTTGATAAGTTCCTATAAGAGATAAAACATCAATATTTTATAAAAATTAAAAATATTATGTGTATACATATTCCCCACTCGAAGTTTATCATGTGTCACTCAGGTGCGATAAGGGATGGTGATTTGAAAAAATAATATAGCAACACACAATGTTGAAGTTAAATAAATTATAGTATTTTAAAGAATAAAATAACTTAAATTAAATGACTAAAATGAAAATAACTAAAAAATAAAAGTAATTTATGCGTAACTTGACTTACTTTTATCACTAGATGGCTGTCTAATGTGTTTTTAATTTGGAGAGATAGTTTTGGACAAACCCAAAGATATAAAACTAAAGAGCAAAAATAAACAAATACATGAAATCCAAAATGACTGACGTAATATATATGAGATGTAATTGTAAATTTGGTAAGCTAAGGTGACAAAATTTTAAGTTAGGACCAAATGACCAAGTCAAATTTTGGAGTAAATTAGGTAATGGAAAATCCAAGGCTACTAAAGACTGAAAAACTCAAACAAGTAAACCTCAAGTGAGAAAGGAAAACTCACCTAGTCAAACCAATGGTACATGTCAAAAAAATTAATCAAACATCAATGTGAAAGTATTAATAATCCTTACATAAACAAAGATGGGAAATCAAATGGTAAAACAACATTGATGAGTGAGCAGTAATAATCCTTACTCAATCATCAATGGAGAGAGTTCATAAAAGTGGAAACAACCTTAGTGAGTGATAATTGACAAACCGACCTCACTCAACAATGGAAAAAGTACATGAAAGGTATAAAATAATGCAGTTGTCTAAAAAAGAAAGAACCAAAATGAGAAATGGTAAAATAAATCAAGGCAATTCTAGGAATGTAAATCTATGGTGTATAGAAAGTAATCCATAGTCACTCAAGCATGTTATCTTATTTTAAGGACATAGAATTGAAATAAAGTAGTTCTAGCATTTTTTTATATGTGAAGAAGAGGAATTATAGAATAGGGAAAACATATTTAGAATCATACTTGCCAATTAGGGGGTAAATGAAATGGGTGGAGGGGGAAATGAAGTAAAAATCATGGTATAGAAACTCTTTATCAAAGTCAAAACACTTAAATTAGATTTTTTAAATCAAGAGGACTTTTGACGTTAAGGACTCTTAATAACTTCTCCTAACCACACAAATAATAGGTCAACAAATTAAGTATGAATATCATCCCCTTAATGTTATATGCATGAAAATTAAAATAGACCTACCTTCCCACAATGTGTTCCCATTTCCTTAGGACCCCTTATAAATTATTTAGTCGACTGTGAAGATTAGGTGCTTATGTGAGAAAGTAGGTAGCACCATATATTAAATTGAAGTCTCCTATCCCAATCTACTGGCCTACAATACCCCAATAGACCTTAGCTCTATCATGAGGCCAAATGTGGAGTTTGAGATTTGATTGGAGATAATAAATTTGTTATGAATCATGTATTTTGGTGTGATTTTGACTTTTGACTTTTGACTTTGTATGTTTCCTTTTGTATTATTGTCTTATGTTTCAAATGATTTGGATTTTAACTTTTTGATGGCTTTTTTTATTCCTCCTCCATATAGATTTAGAGAACCAAACATGGGTGCTAAAGATGACTATCATTTAAAAACTTTGGACTTGGTAGCTAAAAAAGAGAAATTAGAGAGCATGGTGTCTAAGAGTCTTATTAATTTAGGTGAAATAAAAAATTATATCTTGACTTCAACCTTGGTTTATCTAGAATGGAGTGAAAGGAAAGGAAATCAAGAGGAATGAGACATGAAATGATTTAAATTACTTCAAATTGAAAAAAATGTGACAAAGGTGAAAAAGGGATACAATGATATTGAACTGTGATTCCTTATCATGAGAATGTGGGAAGTGTAGGGAAACATGATAACATAGTTTTTTGTGTAGGTTTGATCTACAAAAGAAATAAAAACTAAAAATGAGAACAATGGATCACAAGCTTGTAACCATTTCTTGACATTCTAGTAAAGGAACACTAAATTAATTAAAGATGGTGATTTTAATGAGGAGGGCCTAGTATTTTCCATGGGATTACACTATAACTCATAAAAGATAAACCCAAGAGGGTGCAAAAATCATGTGAAAAATAAATGAGAAAGATTGTATTTGTGAGGAAGGCATAGTCCTATCCATGGTCTTTTATTGCAACTCATAAAATAAAAATCTAAGGGGTGTAAAAATCATTGGGAAGAAACAAGTGAAATAAAATTAAAAATAAGTCATGAGTAATAATGGGTCCCATCCACAGTTTTACAATACAACTCATGAGAAAAAGAAACCAAAGGACCAAGAGAAGGAACTAAGGTTTGTGGAAAAGAGACTGATATAAAACGTCAAACTCATGTAGATATCCTATAAAAAGTGCTAGTAGGATAGTATATTGAAATCATGATAAGAAGGGGAAATATTTAAGCAAAGTACTTACTTAAAAATTATGCATTTATGGGCTCTTTGAAAATATGGCCTTCATTAGTTTGAAGGTGATAGGTTCTAAGATCAAGTATGTCTTCTACTAAATAAGGGCCACATCATTTTTGGGTGTATTTTCATCTTTATCATGGGTGTAATCTAATTTAAGGATGATATTACCAACATTGAAATTATGGACTTTAAAACTTTTGTTATGTTATTTGGTGATGTGATCCTTGTATTGGTGGTTGTGTTGTAGAGCAGAAAGATGGTGTTTGTCAAGAAGATTAAGAGCATGAAGGTGAGATTCACATAATTCTTAATTGGGTACGATACCATGAAGAGATATATAGAGAGAGGGAAGTTCAAATTCTATTTGGAGTACAAATTTGAAACCATAGGCTATCAAAAATGTCATTGTCCCTGTGGAAGTGCATATACTAGTGTGATAGGCCCAAAGAGTAGGATATAAATGAATATTCTAATCCATGCTAGTTTCACATAATGCCTTTTGGATAATTTTATTAATAATTTTTTTAGTGGTCTCAGCTTGGCCATTGTATTTTGGATGATAAGGTGTGGAAAATTTGTGAAATATTTTTAATTTAACATAGAGTTGTTTCACATCTATATTTTTAAAGTTACCACCATTTTTATAAATGTTAGTATGGAAAACTCCAAAATGGTAAATGATTTGATTGAGGATAAATTTATAAATAGTGGTTCTTGTGACATTGATGAGAGACATGGATTTTACTCATTTGGTAAAATATTTTATAGTTGTGATGATAAAAACATGGCCATCTTATGATATAGGTAGTTTGCTTATGAAATATAATCCCACATTGAGAATGGCTAAGGAGACTCTACAGTTTGGAGATCGACTAGTGGTGAATGGATTAGATCATCATGAAGTTAGAAAGGAGTACACTTTTATCTAACTCAATGGCATCCTTTTCAAGATTAATCCAAAAATATCCCATACATAATAATTTACATGTTTAGCACATCCACTATAGTGACCACCACAAATTCTCCCATGTGTTTATTCAAGGAGAGGAGGAACCTTTAATTTCATGAGATAGTAGAGTAGGATACCTTTAGTATTTTGATAATAAAGGATGTTATATCGAAATACATATTTGAAATCTTATTTGTGAATTTGAGTCTTTTTGTGAGAATCTATGTTCAGAGGATAGGTCTAATGCTTAAGGAATTGAATAATTTTTTATACCAAAGCTATGTCAAATGGTAATAGCCTAGATATGATAGATAAATGAATCTTATGGTTGAATGGAAGATGGGGACTTTATTATTTGAATAATAAAGGTAGAATTAGTAAGAACTTGGTGTAGATGAAATAATGATGCTGAAGAAGCAAGTAAATAAGTGATAGATTTTTGATCTTTAGGGATGGGCTATGTGGTAAAATAAGAAAATTCTTTGGCAAGGTTAGTGTCTATTTGATTATAAGTATTAAGGTTTTTGATTTTTCATTGATAATCATCATTAACATATCGATAAATGAGTTAGGAATCACCCAAAGCATGTAGATATGCAATATATAAGTTAAGTGTTGCTCTCATACCTAAGATTAATGCTTCATATTCTATTGTATTGTGAGTGACATCAAATGTAAGGTGAAATTCCAAAAGGATAATTTTTCCAAGAGGACTAGTAAGTATACAACTTGCCCATCACTTTGAAGGCATTTGGCACCATCAAAATTAAGGATCCAAGTGTCTTCGTATAAATTGATGTTGATTTTAGGTATTTTTTTAATGACTAATTTAGATTTAGTATTATCAATAAGGATAGAAGAATATTATTGATTATTGGATTCTATATTAGTAGTGAAATTATGAAAGTAATCTTTGAGAGAGGTAACCTTATTAAGACCTTCAATATAGATGATATTATCATTAGGGAGACTATCTTTAAGGTGATCAGTAGTAGGTATGGGACCTTTTGACAAATTTTTTTATAACAATGCAAAGATCAAATTCTATTAGGACCATCAAATTATTGATTCTATCTCCAGGAAGAAAGGATTTAGAGAATAAGTGATAGAGTGCATCAGATTGAATGATAACATAAGTGGTTTGATAAAGCATATAATGATGGAGATTTTCAACTTTAAAATATATAGAAAGGAAATCACATTCGACTTTAGTATAAATTTTTTAATTATTAATAATACCTTGACTAATATAATAGATGGCATACTCTCTTTCGATATCATCTTGCTAGGCAAGCATTACCCCAATTGATACGAGTGTGGAAGAAGTGTATACTATTAAAGGATAATCATTGGAGGGTGGATGAAGAGTGAGTGGATGAAGCAAATATTTTTCATATTGTCAAATTCTTTTTTATAAGGATTCATCCATTTGATAACATTACTTGAGAAGATAATTAACAAAATAGATGTGATAAGCCATTTCAGGGATAAATTGTCTTATTACCCCAAGCTTACCAAGGTAAGTACAAATATATAGAATAGAATAAGGAATAGGCATGTTGATAATAACATTAATCTTGGTAAGATTGACATCAATACCATGAAGAGATATAATATCCCTATTAATTTTACAAATGTGATACCAAAGACGCATTTGTAGGGGTTTAGTCAAACTTTATATTTGATTAGGTGATCGAAGATGATATCAAGATCAGAAATATGATTTTTGTGGATTTTGGATTTATAGATTAGATAATCCACCTATATTTTCATAATATTATGGATAAGTTCATGTAAAATATGCATCATAGCCTACTTACAGGTATCTCTAGTGTTTTTAAGGTTGAATGGCATTTTAATATAACAATAGGTAACCCATTCCATGGTGAAAATTATCTTATATTAATCTTTGAGGGTAATGTGAATTTGATTATAGCCCAAAAAACCATCCATAAGGGAAAAAATATCATAGCCACTAGTGGAATCGATGATGGCATCTATGGAACATAAAGGAAAGTTGTCCTTGGGATAAGCAAGATTGAGGTTACAAAATTTGATGAAAATACAAATGACCATGGTGAATTTTGTATGAATAGGGATAATGTTTGAGACCCATTCTAAATAGTACACAAGTTTAATAAATTTGGCATTGAGAAGTTTAATTATTTATTTATGGTATAAATTGGAACTTTTAGGGGAAATTTTCATTATTTTTGTCAAATAGGTTTAACATTGGGATAGGTGATGATGTTGTGCACCATGATACTAGGATCAATGATAGGCATGTCCTCATAAGACCAAGTGAAAGTCTCATGATATTTTTTAAATAATAAACTAATATTATCATGTTCATTTGGTGTAAGGTCCTTATAGACTATTATAAGTTGAGGGCATCTGGGGTTCCATATTTGATTCTTGTAGTTTCATTGATAAGAAAAACATTTCTATCTTGGAAATGATATGGTGTATTAGTAAGAGAGGAATTGGGTTTTTTCAAGATCAATGATAGCGATGAAGTTATTCAAATGAGGGTATTTTGTTTAAAATTCCCAAGTTTATAATGTTGCCAAAGAAGTTGAGGTTCTCGAGCATGGAACAATTGAATAATGACTTCATCCTTAGGCAAAGTGGGAAGAGGGCCATAATACTCCACATTTACTTTTGGATCAATAATTTTGTTACCATGACATTCATATTTAGAATTTATTTGATGTATATTTGTTGCCTTTGCTTCGAGGGTGATCTCATGACCAGGTAGAATTAGAGAAGAAGGTTAATCTAAATTGATTGGTTTATTGTTAGCATTATTGATAGGGAGAGGATAAAATAGAATGATTGGTTTGATAGGAGGTATAGAATATGTTAAAAGTTTCAGAGGTACAAGGGGTAATATTTATTCTACCACCTAAGGTGTATCGATAAGTGGATAATTAAGAGTTACATGACTTTGAGTTCTAACTCAAAATCTATTGAAATGGAATGAACATCATGATTTAAAGCATGTATTTGAGCTAGAGTGTTTTGAAAATGTTGAACATCCAAGTCTCATGATTGAGCTTGGGTCAGGACGTAGTTATCATCATAAGTTGGATAAATTTTACATGTCTGTGATTCAAGAAGAACTTCAAAAGGTGAGATGCCTAAATCCTTGAATTTATGTTAAAACATGATTAAAGGATCTTAAAATAATTTATCCACTCCATAATCATTGCACATGAAGTCATCTTCTATGTAAGATGCTTCATGAGCATTACATGGAAGAGGGAAATCAATGATCTCATCAATGAGAGTTATGGCACAATCAAAAGGTAATAAGGATGGATGTATCTACTTTGAGATGTAATGAGGTAGTTTAGTATTATTAAAGGTATTTTTTAATTCATTAGGCTCATCATTGTAATAATCAACAAGAGTGACATATAAATCCATATCCACATTGATGAATTCAGGTAAGGGGGAACTACTAATCTTCAAAATAGTGGGAATCTAATATTTATACTTGGGATTTGAGAGTTGAATACTCCATGGGTTCAGATTGGCCTCATGTTTATCTTTTGTGATTGTGAAGGAATTTAATACATTGGCTACCAGAAGAGATGATAGCCCTCATTCTATGAGTCCATGGGTATCCTAGGAGTATGTTATATGGTAAGTGTAAAACTAGGACCATAAGCTTAGTTTTTATAGTCTTAGGTCTAATAGTAAGATGGAGCCAAATAAAACAAGTGTATTTTTATTAGTTTTATCAAATCCATGACATGTCAAATGATTTTATTTGAGAGGATTTTTTTTATAGCCAAGTTGTTGGATGAGCCAAAGAGATGTAACATTAATATTGGACCCTTATTCTACTAATACTTTTTGAATGAGGGTAGTATTAATGGATATTTTAATAAATAGAGGTGAATTATCAGATTGAAAGAGGATCTCATCATTGATCATGTCTTCTTCAAGAAACTCTATGCAGGGTTTTGAAGAAGGGCAAATAGATTAAATGGTTTGCACTTTGGTTCGTTTAAGCTTATGAGAATATAGTTATTCTTTTGAAGGTTGTGGTTATTCAATTTCTTGAATTTGTTACATGAGGAACTTATGATTATAAGGAGAGATATGAACTAGCTCCATGAGAGGAATTTTGTAAGGCATGGAGTTCATTTCTTCTAAGAAGTTCTAATGGGTTTTGGAAGAAGAGGAACCATCACGAGATTTAAAAGGCAAAATAGGTTTAGCACGAATAAAAATGGTTGGAGTTTTAGAGGGAGGAGACGGTTCCTCATTGGTTTCTAAAGTTAAATGAGTAGTGGTAGTATATTTGAGAAGTTGAACTTCCAAATATGGTTTCTTGGGTTTGGTAACATGATCTTTGTGGGCTAGTTTACATTGATAATTGACCATAGTTACATTTACATATTGATAATTGGTGTAATATTGGTCATATTCAATGTCAATTGTGCAAATATTCTTTTTGGCTTGTTGAGCGTTAGATGTGGAAAAGGATTTTTTGGTTTTTATAAGAATAATCTTTGGGATCTTGTCTCTTTTGAGAAGCATGAAGGTAATCTTGGCAATAGAGTTGAATCATGGATTTTTGATTGAATGAATCACCAATCATAAAGGAAATAAATTTTTTTGTAATAACTCTACATGTTTCATAGGAATGACCTTTTATAGTGTGTAACCAACAAAATTGAATAGGTTCATACATTTTAGGGGGGTTATTAGGTTAAGTGAATGGTTTATAGGGCACTAAAAATTGTTTCATTTGTTGCACCATTAATGGCATATGATAAGGTTGGGTATTGTTTGTTTTGGCTACTCCTGGTTTAGGTTCAGGAGGATTGAAGGTTATCATATTAGTTAAATGTTTAATATATCCTTTAATGATTTTGGTATTAGATTCAAAGTGTTTCATTAAGAATTCTTGGTACTTATCTTGGCCAAGAGATTCATTTAACATTTGGTGGGTGAAAGTTTGAACCTTGTATTGAAGTGAAGGAATTGATGTCGATATAAAGGGTTTAAATAAATTGTTTTGATAAGCCATTTGAGCAAAAGATTTAGATCATTTAATAAAGTCATGATCTGATTCAGTGGGATATTACCTAGCATTGATGAAATGGCTAAGGCAATTCTTGAGAAGATCATTGTGTTGAAACTCTTTAACTAAAGGATTGATTAAATCCTCTAGTTACCATATTTAATGTTGGGGAAGTTGGTTGTACCATTCTAATACATCACTAGTGAAATTTATAACTAAAAGTTTGGTTGTGGAGAAAGTATTAGTTTGGATCCACTCCTTGTAAATATTTTCAAATTCCTTAAAAAATATGAAGGATCTTTAGTCCCATCATATTTAATTGTTGGAGATATATTACCAATATCAATAAAAAAATGGAAGGGGCTAAAGGTTCATTTTGGATGTGTTGAAGCATCTTATTGTGTATGATAGGTTGGGGGATGGCATTTCCCATGGAATCTCTAAGAGGTATAAGAATGAAATTTAGATTATTTTGAGGGAGAATAATGTGAGGTTGGTTATCCATGTTGATCAAATGATGTTTTATTTGCATCAATTGGAAGGTGTTAGATGTTTGCATTATGTTCATTTGTTGCAATATTTATTCAAGAATTTGGGTTGTATCAATTGGTGGGTTGATTTTTGTAGGAGGGTTCCCCAAATTGGTATTAGGGATAGGTTTAATAGGTGGTAGACTCCATGTGAGGTTATTAGATAAAATTGTGTCAATTTCCTCCATACTTTGATGAGATGTTTGAATATGAGAATTGTCTTGGTAGGTATGAAAAGGATCTGATCCCCAATCTCATCTAGCACAGTGATTTAAACCATGTTGTAATCTGTTGGGTGAATATTTTTTCATCAACTAACTGATGACAAAATGGGTATATCAACCATAGCATAGGGAGATTTACACCACAAATAGTATGGGTTTACCAGATCTGGACGAAGTAAATCTCTCCTCTCATCAAGGGGAGTTTCCCTATAAATACTTATGTGCTAGATATACGTATATAATTAAGTGGAAAATAACACAGAGGGTGGTATAACAGCATCTACCTCTCTTTTTTTAGAGGTAATGTACAAAGAACAAAAGAGAGAAAATCCTAGCCTTAAGCTAACAACACTCCTCTTCTTTCAGGAATGATATTAAATAGAGAGCAAGAAATCACCTGAAGTAACAAAGTCCACAAGAACACTCATGCAAGCACAAAGTCTTCCATAGCTTCTTTCACCGATTCAGAACAAGTATAACCGTAGAGTAAAGTGAAGCACAAAGTCTTCACCTAAAACTATAAAAGATAACTGAATCTCAAAGGTAAAAATAGCACAAAGTCTATCTTCTACCCTCTAGAAGCGCCCTTAGATAATATAAGCACACCCACTTTGCTTATTAAATTAGATGAATAAGATATTACCAAGAAAAAGGACATAAGAACTATTTCCTAAATAACACAGACAATCTCAACACAAAGTCTAAAATAGCCTGCTTCTCATTCATTCAACAAAATATGATTTACAAATTTGAGCACAAAGTCTCAAAAGTTGCTTCAATTTCAGCAGAGTATTTGCTATTAAATTTTCCAAGATCTATTACAAATGAGGTCTCCACTATATATAGGGGGAAAAACCTTAAAAATAGAAAATAATAAAATATACAAAATATCTTGGTCAAAGATGACTCATCTTTGACTTTTAGATATTTTTCCAAACTTTTTACATGTAATTACATTTTTCAAAACTGCATGCACTTTGCACAAAATAGAAGTGCATAAGGATAGAAGAAGAAAGGAGAGAGAGAGAGAGAGAGAATCAATTTTGGCCACGAGGTTTCTTCAAATAAGCATCATACATGGCAATAGATGCTTGAATTCCTATGACGTCTGGCGCAGCTGCGTTCTTGGAGATGATTCTTGCTCTGATCAGTGCATCCTTCAATGCTATGATGGCTTTAGCGTGGCAAGTTAATCTAGATTTCAGATTCTCCAAAGTTAATTGAGCATCTAGAATGCTGTCCACTGAAGACATTGAGAAGGATTTTTCCTCAAAATCTCCCCGAATCATTTCCTTGAAACCCTGAATCATCTCTTCTGCCGAAAGGAATTGATTGTCCTTAGAGGTTAAGTTGCATGGCAGCTCTTCTAATTTATTTAGTAGACTCAGGTCACTCTTCTCACTAGCTTCCTTGAAATCTTTAAGATCATCAGTTAAATCCTTGAGTACCTAGATTCTAAAAACCAGTGATTCCTTGATCTCAACATAGGAGTCATTGTTGGAGATGACACCGATAGACATCAGGGTGCTCCTTTTAAGATTTTTCATTTCTTTCCATCTGCTGAGATCTTTCCCCAAGCTGTCAATCTCTTGAGAAATGAGGGAGATGAAGTCATCTACTTGTGTTCTTACTTTCTTCATTTTACCTGTCCTTTTTGCCACTTCTATAAGCAAAGAAACTCCCTGAGTATGCATTCTTTTGATATAGTCCTCCAAGACTTTCCCCTTTAAATAAGTCTTTTCTGCTTTTTGAATGACTAAGTCATCCACTAAGAAGGCCTCTAGAGTTTTTGCTTCAGGAGGAAGAGTGAACCTTTTGATCACTGTTGTCAGCTGCTCTATTATGGCTTTGTAGTAATCTTTCATCTCCTTTTCTCTGTTGAATTTCTGGACCATAATGTCCATGGCAGCCTGGAGATCACTTTTCGCACCTTCGTGAGTAACTTTACCAAGTTCAACATGAGAGATGGAATAGCTGCTCATCTCAAAACCCTTAAGGGTTTCATCTTGTGGGGGCCTGGCCATTTTCAGAAATTTCTACCCTTTCTCTTCAACTAATTTGTAAAGGATCCTTGGCCTCTTTGGAGCTTTTGCTTTTACCAACACTAACTTGCCAAAGTCGAACTCATCTAGAGAGATGGCCATATTCTTCCTTTTTGGTGTGAAAGTAGACATCCAAGGTGGGAAAGAAGTACCTATTATGGAAATGGTTGTCTTTGTTGGTGTTACCATAGTAGCTTCCACACTGGTAGTGGTGACAGTAGTTACAGTTAGAGTAACTGGCAAAACTGCACCAACTACTGATTCAGGCTCAGGTGCAGTGCTTGATGGCAAAGTGAAAGAAGGAGATGACAGACTTGGAATTAATCCAAAAGAGTGAGGGGAACCTCTGAAAGGACCCTATGGATCACCAAAAACAACCCTG
The DNA here is from genome assembly GCA_037957365.1 of Torreya grandis. Lineage (NCBI taxonomy): Eukaryota > Viridiplantae > Streptophyta > Pinopsida > Cupressales > Taxaceae > Torreya > Torreya grandis. Next base: position 1,081,057 of record JARHVA010002614.1, read on the forward strand.
GAAGGAGAAGCGGCTCCAGAAGAGGGAACACTGATTGGGGAGATAGGAAAACTGGGCACCACAGGAGATTGAGGGGGAGAAGGAGAGGCACTCTGGATCGGCTGTGCTTGTTCCTATGAGAGTGGAGATCTAACACTTGGTTGTTCTGATGGTTGATCCTTTATCTTCATGGGCTGAGCTACCTTTGCTTGAGGGCTTTGTTCTTTAGTTCCTCTGACTGCTATTTCAGGCCCTTGGGTGGCCTTAGGCTTTTTAGATACGAAGATGATTCTAGGCTTGTGAGGCCTAGAAGGAGAAGGGACATCACCCTTATTTTTAGTCCTATTTTTTGCCTTCCTCTTCAATTCTACCTGGTAGTCAGCCTCTGATCTCGTAATGAATTCCCTCAGGGTGATCCCTTTGGCCGCTAACCAATCATTGGTGTTAGCCAATATTGGTTCAAATCTTTTTCTCAAAGAAGTCAACTCCTTCTGAGACCACTGAATTGGAGGGAGAGGGGAACCAGCAACCTTTTCCATCAGATACCTATTATTTATGGTGTTGCCATCATCAATTAGACCAGATGGGATCTCTGCAAGTTTGAGGTATTTTATTTGCTCCAGTGTTAGACGGCAATAGTCCATTTTTCATATTTCTTCAGCCGTCCTCAGGTCCACCCAGATATCCTCAATCATGGGTTCGTGGGACTGAGTTTTCCTTCTGATCTTTTCCTTGACTCCCCTGTAGTCAAATTTCTCCCGTCTCTTAAATGGCTTGATAGTAACCATCTGCATTTCTATTTCCATAACCCTGGCTTTGGTTGATGTGGCAATGAAAAACCTGCTAATCTGGATTGAAAACTTGAAACCAGGTCTCTTGAGTTCCATCTATTTAGTATTCACGACAGCTAGTTGTCAGTAAAGCTCCATTAGGACTAACTTGTCTTAAGGGAATTTGGGGAGTATATAAGGGTATCCTTGGTAAAAACCCACCCAAAGATAGTAAAAAGTGGGAAACTGGAGGAACATGCAGCCATAACCATTTACTACCGCCCAGGCCTCATCTGATATTCTCTTCTACTTGAGTTGAGGATCGAAGAGACACAAAAACACAGTAAAGAATGCGTCATTTACTCTCCTAAAATGACGTGTCGACCCCTAAAGCATCAGCTGAGGATAATATGAGTAGACCGGGGTGGTCTTTCTATCCCCTTCTGTAGTCAATCCCAGGAAAGACCGCATTGCAGTAGCTATGTAGACTAGGTACAAAGTCATATAGAATTTAAAAGAAGTTTGTACCCTGGTAAACTATTCGTGAATGGCATTGCTAACTTGTTCCACCCAAAAGATAGTTTGCTTGCCCTGGAGGATGATCTTAATGAATGGATACATCCATTCATGGAATTGTGAAGAAGACGGGAGGCCCCATACTCTGCTGAGAAGGGTGATCAGGTCACCGACTTCCTTGACAAAATCACTCCTTGGAAAGTTCTTCAGCCATCTGGAGAGGCCGGTCCTGGGGGTCTTTAGCCACTTTTAATTTATCACTTTCTTTGCCCTCTCAGGGTCTTTGTCATACTCTTTCTGTGCGTCCACGAAGTCAATTTGGGTTACTTCAGTGGCTGGAGGGCACAAGAAAACTTTGTCGATAAAATTGGGGTCTAACCGAATTATCATGCTGCCACTAGCATCTAAAACTAACCTGGTCTCTTTGTTGTAAAAATGCACGCATTGGAGGATGAACTCGACATGATGCACTGCTACCAGGAAAGTGGCCACCAGGTGAATGTTGCTCTCAACTATTCTCTTTATCCTAGTGGTGGGATTTGTCACCTTGGTTCATGCCAGGAACTCGGCCATGTCCACATGGCCGATTTTAGTGTCTCAAATGTCATCGACATTCGAGGAGACTGAGGTGGGTGGGAAGACATCCTGGTACTTGTACTTCATAGCTTTTGCTTTCTTGGGAGATTTTTCTGTCATGGAGAATGATCCTAACTGGATGGGAGCAGATGTGTAGGAGTTTGCTGAAGGTGCTGCAGTCATGATCATAGATGAGAGGAAAGTGAGTGAGAGAGGGAGAGCACAATTTAAGTGATATGGGTTACTGGAGTACACTTAAATAGGCTAGGTCTAGCGAAGGATCAAAAAATGAGGAAGAAAAAGTGTGAAAGAGACAACTCAGAAAAAATTCTCAGAGTTAGCGAAAATGGAGGAAAAAATGTAGGGGCGGCGAAAATCGCTGCCTCTGCATAAAATTGGAAAAAGTAGGGCGGTGAAATTCACCGCCCTTGCAGCTGGAAACAAAACATGTAGGGGCGGAAATTTTTGCCACCCTTGCAAGCATGAAAAGAAAAATCAGGGGCGGCAAAAATTGCTGCCCTTGCACTGCAATTTGAAGAATCGTGCAAAGGCGGTGATTTTTGCCACTTGTGCACGGAGAAGTAGGAAAACGTGCAGGGGCAGTGAAAATTTATGCCCTTGCATGTTGGGTGAAAAATAAAATGTGGGCGGCAAAAATGCCGCCTGCATGTGAAGGGAAAACCACGGGCAGAGGAAAAGGAGAAGCCTGTGGTCAAGGACGCGGGTGGAAAAATTCGCCACCTATGTGAGGTTCTGGAGAAAACCCATGGGTAGAAAGGAGAAGAAAAATAAAACAAAAATAAAACAAAAACTTCAAATAAATGTTAAGCTAAAATAGAAAAAACAAGAAATAAATGTAAAAACAAACCCTACCTGAGAAACCGCACGCGCCACGAGGTTGAATTTGCAAATTCATGCTTCGAATCATCACTTCAGGTGCTCAGGTGCAAGAGGTAGGAGGAGAGGAGGAAGCAATGAGGAGAATGGGGCTCAAATCAGATTATATGGGGTGAAAAACCCACCCCAACAACCCACCATGCGTGACCATTAATGCCTGCATGAAAATCGAGATGTGCAAGGGTGGCAATTTTCACTGGCCTTGCATGTAGTTAGTTTATTTTGTAGGGGCGGTGAAAATCACTGCCCTTGCAGGCTGGAGAGCAGGGGCATCAAAATTTTCTGCCCTTGCAAGAAATGTGCAGGGGTGGCAAAATTTGCCGCCCTTGCACAAACACAAAGGAAATGAAGAGGTGGCAGAAAATACCACCCCTGCATGGAAAATTAATGAAAAAGACTAACTCTAGAAGGAGAGTCTGAGGAAGGGAAAACTTGGCTTGGATGAGATGGTAACCACTTCATGTTTCGAGGCCAAGATGAAAATGAATTTTGAAATTTGTCTCGAAAAATGAACTGAGAGAGACGAAAGACGAAACGGACAAGTTTTATAGGGGGTTGTTTCCAAAAATGAGCTAAGCTGATTTTGAAAACAACATAATCTAAAGATGAGGGAATAAAAGAGGTACTCTAAGATTGAGGATCCTCTTGGTAAGTAAAGATAGGAAGGAAAGAGCACCCCATATAGTGTCTAAATAGATTCAGTAAATAGATTCAATTTATCCAAAAAGATTTTGATAAGGGATTTCATGGTGCTTGATGAAAGGATATAAGATTAGGAAACAAGATTGAAAAAAATGATAGAGTTAGCCAAATAGATAATAGTGTCATCTAATAGGTATAGAGTTGATTGAGTCAATAGAATATGTGAATAAAATTCACATAATAGGAAAATAAGATGACATAAGTGAGTTGGTTGACTGTGTGCTAGAAAGGATGAAATTGAAATAAGATAAAGAGAATGCATAGTTGTATAGGTTGATATTATACTACTAAACAATTAACATGCTAATAAAATAATAAGACATAGTCAAATAGGTTGACTATGTACTACTGAGACAGGGGATTAATAGGAAGATAAGGAGACACAGTCAAATAGGTCAATTGTGTACTACTAGTAGAAAGTTTAAATAGACTGTAAGAGACTGTGTCGATAGAAACAATAACATTCTAAAATAGATAAAGGTTTTGAAATTTAATTTTGAAGAAAAATTAAATTGATTTCACATGTAATTAGATCAATGTGGTTGATCCAATTGGAACACAACATAAACCTTGCACCAATGCTACCAATGCAAGTTTTTTAATACAACATACAATGATCAAAGAGTAAGTAGTAACTATAAAGTAAATGCTAACTAACTAGTCATCCTAAGTGTTATTAAGTTATAATGAAGTTTAATTTTAGTGTGATTGGGAAGTTGGATATAAGAAGGAACTAAAAAACAATATGAGGTTGGTTTTAAGATGTTTAGGCTAAAAGGGATTTGTATTCGCAATGGTATTGGCTTGATATTAGGGCCTACCCTCTCACTTCATAATCCCATAGTGATAATGGTGTCAGGTGATTTTCTAATATATATCATCAACCACATGTTTATACTTGGCCAAAAAACTATGTTGGCTTTCCCCTTGGTGATGAAATCCAAGTAGGTAGGCCTTGGAAAGATAAATTTTGAATGTTTATTGAATATAAAGTTATTTGAAAGTGTGTGTAAAAGATAGAAATAGTGTGACTAAAATAGAAATTTAAAATTTCCCCTATTTAATATATGTTTTTTACTCTAAGCATGTAAGTAACTAAAAAGGAAAGGTGATTTAATTACTAGGAAATAGAGGTTAATTCTTTGATTGCAAAGAGTAAAAAGTCATTTTAGTGACACTATATGTAAATAGTATAGAATATAGTCGACTGGGTTGATAATATTATAAAAAAGTAATATCTATAAGAACATAGTCAAATAGGTCAACTATGTCTTCTAGATGGAAGATAAACTCTAGAACTATGTCAAATAGGTCGACCCAATTTGCTATAGTAATTTAGTTTTATAGACTAAAAACTTATGAAAGAAAGTATTGAGATAAGAAAATTTAAATGACAAAGAGAGAAAGAATGAACCTTAATGGGATTAAAGATGTTTAGATTGAAAAATTTTATATTTTGATGTTCAAATGTTGATTTGAAATTTTGCTAATAGGGTCGACTGGTTTGATAGAGTTTAAAGAACCTATATGTTGAATAATAAGTTACGAATAGTCAACTGGATTGACTAGGTTTTTAGACATATATGATGAAAGAAGAGAATTTTAAATAGAGTCAATTGGTTCAACTATGTATGTGAATCTAAAGCTAAAAAATAATACCATGTTGAATTGATCGATCTAATAACCTATATTTGGTGAAGGCCTACATAAACAAAATAGAGTCATTTTGGAATAATTATGTCTTAAACTTGCACATATATTGTTATAACTATACTGACTAATTTGATACAGTACTAAAAATATATAAAAATATAATATGATGATAAAATGAGAGCATGAAATAAAACCTAAAAGGGTTTGATTCACATCGAGTTCACTAGAATGTATTCAAATGGAAATGTAACTGATATATTAATAAATCCTAGTTTAGAGAAAATAAATCCTAATTACACTTCCAATTATTAATACATTATATATTTATGGTTATGGCCAAGATGGATCCACTAGACCTAATAAAGGGATCTCTTATCAGAATAACATCACTAGAGAGGGTCCCAAAGCCTTTAGTCAAGTAACACCATGTAATAACCCTAACTAGGTCCTATGTTTTCATATTATAGTAAAATCCTAATCTAGTGCTCACCAAATCTTGTGGCACAAAATGGGGTTTAGTAAACATAAAATTAAACATGCATAAGAGAATCCTAATTAAGTTATGTATAGGTAAAACCCTAATGCATGGAGAGATAAATATATTAAAAAATCCTTTACTATGCTATTTCTATCTATTAAAATATAGGAGTAAATTTAGAGATGCATACCTTGAAAATGAACCCACTGAGACTCAATCTCTCCCTTGGACAAAGGATCTCTCCCTTAGACAAAGGAGCTTTGCAAGAGGTTTTTATGGTTTGTAAGGATCACTAAGAAAGTATAAAGCATCCAAGACTTTTCCACAAGATAATATTCTTCTCCAAGTGTAGACCCTAAGTTATAAATTATCAAGTAGAATGGTGGAAGATCACTTTGTAAATAATTATAAATGAATAATTAAATCTTTTTGTCTCTAATAAATGGAGAAATGAATGTGTATATATAGTTAAATATAACCCTAAAACTTTCTAAAATTTTATCTGATAGGGTCCGCCCAATCGATTCTATATTGCTATTGATAAAAACAAATTAGGTTTTGGTCTAGGTTGACGAGGAGCTGACCCTAAATATATCAATTTGAGTACAAGGTCGATGGGGTTGACAGTGTAATGTAAACCATCAAAAATGGTTTTAGGCTTAGGAAGGGGATAATGAAGGTGGTAAAATCTTGGAGTGTGCAAGAGAGGAAACAAGGCTTAGAGAAGTATATAGGAGAAAGTCAAATTGATAACAAGTGGTGGTATAAGGGACAACAATCTTGAGAAGCACTAATGATCTATCCACCCCTTTCCCAATATACCCCTTTAGGCATGCTCTTGAGAGATTGAGACTCAATAAGTTATTAAAAGAG
>JARHVA010002614.1:1092500-1342500 GCA_037957365.1 Torreya grandis
TACCTATGTTTCCCATATCACACAGCATTAGCCCTAATTTGAAGAGAGCTAGTGTGATCACACACAAATGTGTTCCAATTATTTTCCATGGTTGAAAGTGGATATGGTATTTTCTATCACTTATGGCATATAAGAGACCTTATCAAAATTAAAATGGCATAAAGGAGTGGTTGGGTGTGTGTAGGTCACCAACACAACTTATGTTTCCCTAATCACACACTTTGGCCTAAATTCAAAGTGATTTAATGTGATTGTGCACAAATGTGTCCAAAATTAGTTGTATTTTACTTGGTCACTAGTAGATATGGTTTTGTTATGTCACTTTTATCCTATAAGGAACCTAATCACAAGTAAAATCAATATAAAGAGGTTGTTTAGTGTGCATTGGTCATAAATAAGACCTAAATTATCCTAGTCAAACCATTTTGGCCTTAATTCAAAGTGAAACAAGGTGATCATTCATGAATGTGGCCCAAGTTATTTTTATTTTACCTATTTACTAGTGGATGTGGTATTGTTGTGTTTTTTGGCCTATAATCCCTATAATTACAACTAAAAAGACATAAACAATGGTTTGGTATGCACAAGTAACCAATGCAACCTATGTTTCCTTAATCACACCATTTTGGGTTGAATTCAAAGTGAATTTGGATGATTTCACATGAATATGCCCCAAATTATCCACATTTTCCATAGTCACAAATGGATTTTTGTTATTGTGTCACTTTTAACCTATAAAGAAACTAATTTCAAGTAAAATCAACATAAATGGGTGATTGGTTGCGCAAGAGTCACAATAAGACTTATATTGACTCAATCACACCATGTTGGCATAAATTTATAGTGAATTATGGACATTGTGTAAAAATACATGTAAAATTATCCTCATATTCCCTAGTCATAATGCATATGGTGTTTTGTGTTGCTTTTATCCTATAAGGAACCTAATCAGAAGTAAAATTGACATGGGTGGTTAGATGCATGTAGGTCACCAATGTAACCTATTTTTTCCTATTCACACTACTTTACCCTAAATTCAAACTATATTTGTGTGACCATACATAAATTTACCCTAAATTATCCCCATTTACCTTAGTTGCAAGTGAATATGGTGTTTTTGTGGATCTTTTGGCCTATAATGGACATAATTATAAGTAAAATTAACATCAAGGGGTGGTTGGTTGTGTTTAGGTCGTCAATTTGACATACATTTCCCTGATCACACCACTTTATCCTAAATTAGATGTGACTCTTGGTGACCCCACACAAATATGCTATAAATAGTCCACATTTTACCTAGTCATAAATGGATATGGTGTTGTTGTGTATATTTTAGCCTATAATGGACCTAACTGCAAGTAAATTTGAATTGTATGTGAATTCATGTGTCAATATCCTCCCATTCTCATTATCCTTGAGAGATGTGATGTTTTTAAAATTTATTTTGGCACATATATAACTCTTATAAACATTATCAATCAATCTAAAAGGCCTAAAAACCTATAAAATGACTATTGGCTTGCCCAAAACAGACCCCAAGTGTAAAATGTATGCCTAGATAACCTTATGTTCAATAGTGAAATCTTGTAAAATGACAACATATTGACCAAATTGAATTTTGAAAAACTTTCTTCTAAACTATAACTCACAGAGTTGTTAGACCAATTCTTGAAATTGCAGACTGGCCCTAATTTATTATATTTACTAAAATAAAATTAAAGTATAATAAAGACATACTTAATATTTATTTTAGTAAATACATAACTTATATTTTGGTTATTTATTTTGCACTTCTTTGAATCCTTTAAATTATAAATAAATAGTATCATGTATGCATTTGTAGTCATATAAAATGCAAAAATTGGTAACTTGAGCATGGATAATGACACCCACCCCATAGGTCACTTTTTCTTGCTCTCATGACCCTCATAGGCTTATATTCACTAATTCTCAGTCATCCATAGCCTTTTAGACTTGATCCCAACTGATCTAGACTCTTATTACCATGACTAATCCATCCCCCAGGTCTCATCAGCTTAGGATAATAGTGTCATACTAGGACTATAGTTCCAATGCCACTATTATACACTATTGATGTTATTTTTCAAGTTTATTTATTGATTTGTGCAACAACTCAGGTGGTGGGTCCACCCCAATTGATGATGGAACTTCTAGAAGCCATAACTTTTGCACCGTAGCTCCAATTAACTCATCATTTGAGCCATTGGAAAGCTAAGAATGAGGAGAATGTGGTGAGATGGCATGGAGCTCTTATATATGAAGTTTAACATCCAAAAATTAAATGAAAGTACCCTAAATTTCAATTTTAGTAGTACAGTTTAAAAATAGTAAGTTTCTAAAAATAGCAATTCCTCAAATTTTGTATTATTGTAAATCATGGAAGTCGAACCAATTTATCTTCCTTGAGATTGGTAACCTTCCACATCCTCCCCCCACCTTCAAAACATGTATAAATTAATATTTAACCCAAAATGGAAATTAGACATCTCTTCTAAGAGATAAGCATATGTTTGGGTCTGTAAATTTGATCAATAAAACATCTCTTCTTAGAGATAGCATTATTTGAATTATCTTTTTCTTGTTTCTTCAATTATCTTTCAACCAAAGCTTTCAAGTTTTGGATTAGTGGTATTAGATAATTTTGTCTTTAGAGTGTATGATCCCAAGGATGAGGTTAGATTACAGGAAGCTTGGGTGGAAAATAGAACCAGTAGACTATCCACCTATTCACTCCAAATGACTTTAAATGATGTACAACACTAAGACATCCGATCCTTTCAAGGAAATGGTGAATGAAGCCCTCCAATAAAAGTAAGCATAGATGATACAACAATTCACTCAAATTCTCTAATAAATCTTGATGGAAAATTTTGGCTCCTCATCCACACCCCCACATCCTTTTAGTGCCCCAACACCCTTCAAGGTTCAGGTTAATTTTGATATCCCTACATTTGAAGGCAAAATCAATGCTGATGTAGTAGAAAATTGGTTGGATTAATTTTCATCTTATTTTTCTATGAATAAATTCACTGATAAAGAGAAGATCACTTTTGCTCTTTTAAAAGCATCATTTCCTATCAGATATTGGTGGGAATTGTACAAAAAGAGATTCAGTGCAAATTATATTGGCCTTGAGATGGAACCTACCTGAGATGATTTCATAGAAGATGTAAAGGAAGAATACTACCCCATTGGATCATATGATGATCTATATATAGAGTGGAAAAAACTTTGCCAAGGTAAGAAAGAGTCTGTTCAAGATTACACTGACATTTTTCATTCTCTATCTACAAGATTGGGCATCCAAGAAACTAAGGAACATAAGGTTCTCAAACATCATGGAAGACTACAATGGTACATATGGGTAAAAATCAAACTCTTTAATTTGGAAACCCTTGGTGAAGTATACAAGTTCGTAGTGAAGATTGAGGAAAAGCATGGAAGAATGAATATGAATAGTCAGCCTTCAAAATAGAAAAGTGACAAAGAAGGTCAAACATGAGCCAAAAATTGGAAACAAAAGGAAGGAAAGACTAGGAAGTGGTGTGATTATCATAAATCTAGAACTCACTCTAAAGAAGAATGTTGAGCCATCAAGTCCCTACTTTCTGAATCACAATCCTCAACATATATTGCTCTACCTCATATAGACCCTATAGTTGAAGAGGTTGAAGAAGATATTGTAGATGCTAAGCCCAAAGCCATTGTTACTTCATCATAGACCCATGAGGAGATGTTAGATGATAAGGAAAGGTTTTTTCACTCTAAGTTATGGGTGAAATGTAAGCCTTTACATTTCATTCTTGATAGTGGAAGTCAAAAGAATTTAATCTCTACTAATGTTATGAAAAGCCTAAATATGTCTATGAAGCCTCACCCAAAGCCATATAGTATTAGATGGTTGAGTCTAGGGAGAAACTTTTGTGCCACCCACATATGCAATAAAACCTTTTAAAGATGAGGTCTTATGTGATGTGGTCAATCTAGATGTTTGTGATGTACTCTTTGCTTAACCATTCATGTATGATCGACATGGAATCTATGAATCAAGAACTCAAAGTATTAATTTCACTATTGGAACACAGTGATACAAGGTACCAAAGGTACCACCTTCTACATCTGTCTCTTTGATTAGTGCTAAGAAATTTGTTCTCATGGTGGTCAAACCACAAGAATCCAAAAGGGCTAATGTTGCAGCCCTGACTACAAAAAAACACAACAACATAATCAAATAGATACCAAGCTGAAGAATTTCATGGCCTTCCATCCATAGACTAATGGTCAGATAGAAATGGTGAACAATCTATCCCTGTATAGGTCCATAAATCAGAGTCCATTCCAAGTATGCATTGAGAATCAAATCAAAGTACAACTACCACAATTGATGACAAATATTGCTGTAATGGGGACCATTACTTCTAAAGGAGGGAGGAATGATCTGGGAAACAATTTAGGTCAAAATTTAGGTGATGGGTCCACCCCAATTGATGATGGAACTTTTGGGAGCCATAACTTTTGCACCCTAGCTCCAATTGACTCATTGTTTGAACCGTTAGAAAGCTAAGAATGTGTAGAATGTGATGAGATGGCATGGAGATTTTCTAAATGAATTTTGATCCCCAAAAACCCAATAAAAGTGCCCCAAATTTCAATTTTATTAGTGTGGTCTAAAAATAGTAATTCCTTGAATTCTATATTGTTGTAAATCATGAAAATTAAACCAATTCATCTCCCTCAAGATTAGTGACCTTCCACATCCTCCCCCCACCTTCAAAACATGTATAAATGAATATTTAACTCAAAATGGAAATCAGGCATCTCTTCTTAGAGGTAAGCATATGTTTAGTTCTGCAAATTTGATCAATAAAACATCTCTTCTCAGAGATAGCATTATTTGAATTGTCTTGTTCTTGTTTCTTGAATTATCTTTCAACTAAAGCTTTCAAGTTTTAGATTAGTGGTATCAGATCAGTTTGTCTTTAGAGTGTATAATATTTAGGATGATGTCAGGTTATAGGAAGCTTGGGTGGAAAATAGTACCAACAGACTATCCACCTATTCACTTCAAATGACTTCAAATGGTAGACAACACTGAGACATCTGATCCTTTCAAGGAAATGGTGAATGAAGCCCTCCAATAGAAGTAAGCACATATGCTACAACAATTCACTCAAATTTTCCAACAAATCTTGATGGGAAATTTTGGCTCCTCATTCACACCCCCACATCTTTTCAGTGCCCCAACACCCTTCAAGGTTTAGGTGAATTTTTATATCCCTACATTTGAAGGAAAAATCAATAATAATGCAGTAGAAAATTGGTTAGATCAATTTTCATCTTATTTTTCTATAAATAAATTCACGAATAAGGAGAAGATCACTTTTGTTTTTTTGAAAGCATCATTTCCTGTCAAAAATTGGTGGGAAGTGTACAAAAAGAGATTCAGTGTAGATGATATTAGCCTTGAGATGGAACCTACCTAGGATGATTTCATAGAAGTTGTAAAGGAAGAATACTACCCCTTTGGAGCATATGATGATATATATATAGAGTGGTAAAAACTTCACCAAGGTAAGGAATAGTTTGTTCAAGATTACACTGACATTTTTCATTCATTATCTGTGAGATTAGGCATCTAAGAAACTGAGAAACACAAGGTTCTCAAATATCATAGTGGACTACAATAGTACATACAGGGAGAAATGGAACTCTTCAATTTGGAAACCCTTGGTGAATCATACAAGTTCATAGTAAAGATTTAGTAGAAGTATGGAAGAATGAATATGAATAGTCAGCCTTCAAAATAGAAAAGTGATAAAGAAGGTCAAACATGAGGCCAAAATTGGAAGAAAAAGGAAGGAAAGACTTGGAAGTGGTGTGATTATCACAAATATGTAACTCACTCCAAAGAAGAATGTCAAGCCATCAAGTCCCTACTTTTTGAATCATAATCCTCAAAATCTACTACTCCACCTCATACAGACCCTACAGTTGAAGAGGTTGAAGTAAAAATTGTAGACGCTGATCCCGAAGTCATTGTTTCTTCATCACAGACCCATAAGGAGAGGCTAGATAACAAGGAAAGGTTGTTTCACTCTAAGTTATGGGTGAAAGGTAAGCCTTTGCATTTCATTCTTGATAGTGGAAGTCAAAATAATTAATTCTCTACTAATGTTGTGAAAATCCTAAATCTATCCATGAAGCCTCACCCAAAGCCATATAGTATTGGATGGTTGAGTCGAGGGAGAAACCTCCATGTCACCCACCAATGTCTTCTCTCATATATAATAAAACCTTTCCAAGATGAGGTTTTATGTGATGTGGTCAATCTAGATGTTTGTGATGTACTCTTTGGTCATCCATTCATGTATGATTGACATGGCATCTATGATTACTCTCACTCTTGGAACATGGTGCTACAAGGTACCAGAGGTACCACCTTCTACATCTATCTATCTAATTAGTGCCAAGAAATTTATTCTCATGGTGCTCAAGCCAAAAAAATCCAAAAGGGCTGATGTTTTAGCCCTAAATACACAAACAACACAACAACAGAATCAAATAGATACCAAGATGAATAAGTTCATAGACTTCCATCCATGGACTGATGGTCAGACAGAAATGGTGAACAATCTAGCCCTGCATAGTTCCATAAATCAGAGTCCATTCCAAGTATGCATCAAGAATCAAAAAAAGTACAACTACCACATTTGATGACAAATCTTGATGAAATGGGGAACATTTCTTAAGGAGGGAAGAATGATCTGAGCAATAATTAAAGCAAAATTTAGGTGATGGGTCCACCCCAATTGATGATAGAACTTCCAGGAGCCATAACTTTTGTACTGTAGCTCTAATTGACTCACCATTTCAATTGTTGGAAAGATAAGAATGAGGAGAATGTGGTGAGATGGCATGTATATTTTTTAGATGAATTTTGACCCTTGAAAACCCAACAAAAGTTCCCAAAATTTCAATTTTAGTAGTGCAATCTAAAAATAGTAAGTTTCTAAAAATAGTAATTCCTCAAATTTTGTATTGTTGCAAATCATAGAAGTCAAACCAATTCATCTCCCTCGAAATTGGTGACCTTCCACATCCTTCCCCCACCTTCAAAACATGTATAAATGAATATGTAACCTGAAATGGAAATCAGACATTTCTTCTCAGAGATAAGCATATGTTTGGGTTTACAAATTTAATCAATTAAACATCTCTTCTCAGAGATAGCATTATTTGAATTGTCTTGTTCTTGTTTCTTGAATTATCTTTCAATCAAATCTTTCAATTTTTGGATTAGTAGTATCGGATTAGTTTGTCTTTAGAGTGTATGATCCCAAGGATGAGGTCAAATTATAGGAAGCTTTGGTGGAAAATAGAACTAGTAGACTATCCACTATTCACTCCAAATGAATTCAAATGGTAGACAACACTAAGACATCTGATCCTTTCAATGAAATGGTGAATGAATCCCTCCAACAATAGCAAGCATAGATGCTACAACAATTTTTTCAAATTCTCCAATAAATCTCAATGGGAAATTCTGGCTCCTCATCTGCACCCCCACATCCTTTCAATGCCCCAACACCCTTCAAGGTTTAGGTTAATTTTTATATCCCTAAATTTGAAGGAAAAATCAATGCTAATATAATAAAAAATTGGTTGTATCAATTGTCATCTTATTTTTATATAAATAAATTTACCAATAAAGAGAATATCACTTTTGCTCTTTTGAAAGCATCATAGCTTGTCAAAAATTGGTGGGAAGTGTACAAAAAGAAATTCAGTGTAGATGATATTAACCTTGAGATGGAACCTACCTGGGATGATTTCATAGAAGTTGTAAAGGAAGAATACTACCCCATTGGAGCATATGATGATCTGTATATAGAGTGCAACAACTTCACATAGGTAAGGAATATTCTATTCAAAATTAAACTAATATTTTTCATTCTCTATCTGTGAGATTTGGAATCCAAGAAACTAAGAAACACAAGGATCTAAAATATCATGGTGGAATATAATGGTACATATGGGGAGAAATGAAACTCTTTAATTTGTAAACCCTTGGTGAAGCATGCAAGTTCATAGTGAAGATTGAGTAGAAGCATGGAAGAATGAATATGAATAGTTAGCCTTCAAAATAGAAAAGTGACAAAGAAGGTCAAACATGAGGCCAAAATCGGAAGCAAAAGGAAGGAAATACTAGGAAGTGGTGTGATTATCATAAATCTATAACTCACTCTAAAGAAGAATGTTGAGCCATCAAGTCCCTACTTTCTAAATCACAATCCTCAACAGATATTGCTCTACCTCATACAGACCCTATAGTTGAAGAGGTTGAAGAAGAAATTGTAGATGCTAAGCCCAAATCCATTTTTGATTTATCACAGACCCATGAGAAGAGGCCAGATGACAAGGAAAGGTTATTTCACTCTAAGTTATGGATGAAAGGTAAGCCTTTGCATTTCATTCTTGATAGTGGAAGTCAAAAGAATTTAATCTCTACTAATGTTGTAAAAAGCCTAAATATATCCATGAAGCCTCACCCAAAGCCATACATTATTGGATGGTTGAGTCCAAGGAGAAACCTCTGTGTCACCCACCAATGTCTTCTCTCATATACAATAAAACATTTCCAAGATGAGGTCTTATGTGATATGGTCAATCTAGATGTTTGTGATGTACTCTTTGGTTAGCCATTCATGTATGATCAACATGGCATCTATGAATCAAGAACTCAAAGTATTAATCTCACTTTTGGAACATGGTGCTACAGGGTACTAGAGGTACCACCTTCTACATCTGTCTCTCTAATTAGTGCCAAGAAATTTGTTCTCATGGTGGTCAAGCCACAAGAATCCAAAAGGGCTGATGTTGCAGCCCTAACTACAAAAACAACACAATAATAGAATTAAATAGATACCAAGATAAATAATTCCATGGAATTCCATCCATAGACTGATGGTCAGATAGAAATGGTGAACAATCCATCCCTGCATAGTTCCATAAATCAGAGTCCATTCCAAGTATGCATCAGAAAAAAAAATTAAAGTACAACTACCACACTTGATGACAAATATTGATGAAATGGGGACCATTAATTCTAAATGAGGGAGGAATGATCTAGGTAAAAATTCAAGTGATAATTTAGGTGATGAGTCTACCCTAATTGATGATGGAACTTTTGGGAGCCATAACTTTTACACTGTAACTCTAATTGACTCACTGTTTGAACCGTTGGAAAGCTAAGAATGAGGAGAAAGTGGTGATAGGGCATGGAGATTTGATCAATAAATTTTTACCCTTGAAAACCCAATGAAAGTGCCCCAAATGTCAATTTTAGTAGTGTAGTCTAAAAATAATAAGTTTCTAAAAATAGTAATTCCTCAAATTTTATATTGTTGTAAATCATGGAAGTTGAACTAATTCATCTCCCTCGAGATTGGTGACCTTGCACATCCTCCCCAAACATTCAAAACATGTATAAAATAATATGTAACTATAAATGGAAATCAAACATCTCTTCTCAGAGATAAGCATACGTTTGGGTCTAAAAATTTGATCAATAAAATATCTCTTCTCAGAGATAGTATTATTTGAATTGTCTTGTTATTATTTATTGAATTATCTTTCAACCAAATATTTTGAGTTTTATATTAGTGGTATCAAAGTGGTTTGTCTTTAGAGTGTATGATCTTGAGGATGAGGTTAGATTACAAGAAGCTTGGGTGCAAAATAGAACCAGTAGACTATCCACCTATTCGCTCTAAACAAATTCAAATGGTGGACAACACCAAGACATCCAATCCTTTCAAGGAAATGGTGAATGAAGCCCTCCAATATAAAAAATCATATATGCTACAATAATTTTCTTAAATTATCCAATAAATCTTGATGGGAAATTTTGGATCTTCATTTGTACCCCCCATCCTTTAAGTGCCCCAACACCCTTCAAGGTTCAGGTGAATTTTGATATCCCTACATTTGAAGGCAAAATCAATGCTGATGTAGTAAAAAATTGGTTGGATCAATTTTCATCTTATTTTTCTATAAATAAATTCACTGATAAAGAGAAGATCACTTTTTCTCTTTTGAAAGCATCATTTCCTATCAAAAATTGGTTGGAAGTGTAAAGAAAGAGATTCAATGCAGATGATATTGGCCTTGTGATGGAACCTACCTAGGATGATTCCATAGAAGCTGTAAAGGAAGAATAATACCCCATTGGAG
Organism: Torreya grandis; assembly: GCA_037957365.1. NCBI lineage: Eukaryota > Viridiplantae > Streptophyta > Pinopsida > Cupressales > Taxaceae > Torreya > Torreya grandis. Next base: position 1,102,755 of record JARHVA010002614.1, read on the forward strand.
CATATGATGATCTATATATAGAGTGGTAACAACTTTTCCAAGGTAACGAATAGTCTGTTCAAGATTACACTGACATTTTTCATTCTCTATCTATGAGATTGGGCATCCAAGAAACTGAGAAACACAAGGTTCTCAAATATCATGGTGGAATACAATGGTACATATAGGGAGAAATGGAACTCTTCAATTTGGAAACCCTTAGTGAAGCGTATAATTTCATAGTGAAGATTGAGCAGAAGCATGGAAGAATCAATATGAAGAGTTAGCCTTTAAAATGGAAAAGTGACAAAGAAGGTCAAACATGAGGCCAAAATTGGAAGAAAAGGGAAGGAAAGACTGGGAAGTGGTGTGATTATCACAAATCTAGAACTCACTCTAAATAATAATGTCAAGCCATCAAGTCCCTGCTTTCTGAATCACAATCCTCAACATCTACTACACTGCCTCATACAGACCCTATAGTTGAAGAGGTTGAAGAATAAATTGTAGACGTTGAGCCTAAATCCATTGTTTCTTCATCATAGACCCATGAGGAGAGGCTAGATGACAAGGAAGGGTTGTTTCACTCTAAGTTATGGGTGAAAGGTAAGCCTTTACATTTCAATCTTGATAGTGGAAGTCAAAAGAATTTAATCTCTACTAATGTTGTGAAAAGCCTAAATCTGTCCAGAAGCCTCACCCAAATCCATACAATATTTGATAGTTGAGTCTAAGGAGAAACCTCTATGTCACCCACCAATGTCTTCTATCATATGCAATAAACCTTTCTAAGATGAGGTCTTATATGATGTGGTCAATCTAGATGTTTGTGATGTACTCTTTGGTCAGTCATTCATGTATGATCGACATAGAATCTATGAATCAAGAACTCAAAGGATTACTCTCAATCTTGGAACATAGTGCTATAGGGTACCAAAGGTACCACCTTCTTCATTTGTCTCTCTTATAAGTGCCAAGAAATTTGTTCTCATGGTGGTCAAGCCACAAGAATCCAAAAAGGCTGATGTTACATCCCTGACTACACAAGCAACACAACAATAGAATCAAATAAATACCAAGCTAAAGAATTTCATGGCCTTCCATCCATAGACTAATGGTTAGATAAAATGGGTGAACAATCCAGCCCTGCACAGTTCCATAAATCAGAGTCCATTCCAAGTATGCATCAAGAATAAAATCAAAATACAATTGCCACACTTGATGACAAATATTGGTACAATTGGGACCACTGCTTATCAAGGAGGGAGGAATGATTTAGGAAATAATTTAGGTGATAATTCAAGTGATGGGTCCACCCTAATTGATAATAAAACTTATGGGAGCCATAATTTTTGCACTATAGCACCAATTAACTCATCGTTTGAACTATTGGAAAGCCAAGAATGAGGATAACATAGTGAGATGGCATGGAGCTTTGTTTAATTAATTTTGACCCCCAAAAACCCAATGAAAGTGCCCCAAATTTCAATTTTAGTAGTGCAGTCAAAAATAGTAAGTTTCTAAAAATAGGAATTCCTCAAATTTTGTATTGTTGTAAATCATGGAAGTTAAACCAATTCATATCCCTCGAGATTCATGACCTTACACATCCTCCCCCTACCTTAAAAACATGTATAAATTAATATGTAACCCAAAATGGAAATCAGACATCCCTTCTCAGAGATAAGCATATGTTTGGGTCTGCAAATTTGATCAATAAAACATCTCTTCTCAAAGATAGTATTATTTGAATTATCTTATTCTTGTTTCTTGAATTATCTTTCAACCAAATATTTCAAGTTTTGGATTATTTATGGCCCCAAGGGTCAATTTATTTTGGTTCCCCATCATTTTCCTTGTCAACCTAACATGATGAAATGCAATCCATGACCAATAGATCCCTATAAAATCCAATTCAAAGATCATTTGGAAAGGGTTGAAAATTACCACTAAGCAAGCAAGAATACAAACAAGACCACTCAAGAAATCTTCCCTATTTTTTGCATATAGATAGATAATACACTTAAAAGCTTATTCATATTCCTACACCAATCTCTAGCCATTTCAAGTACATCCAGTCTAGCATTATACATCTTCATATAGTCAATTGCACAAAGCACATCAAGTGGGAGAACTACATATGTCTTGATTCCTCTTTGAATTATTGGTATAAAGGTAATGTACCCATACACGGGGTGTGAAGCACATCTAGTGCATTTTACACACACTAAACCCCCCCCCCCTCTTTCTCAAAATTAGTCAAATAATAATATAAGATAGGGTTTGAAGAAAGAATCTTCTCTAAAGGGAGCTCTACAGACTTTTAGCTATTGAAACTTCATAGACAAGGTCACATAGACCTATCAAACAAAACCCAAAAATCTTAGATCCTTAGAATAATAGTATCAAAGGTAAACTACAACACTGGTTCCACTCTTGTCCAATTTTGACACTCCTATCCAATCAAAAAATGAAGTCCATATCTTAGTTTGTGACAGTGTCCCAATCCTGCACATTCAATATCAGCATCTGTCTCAATCAAATTAGCACAATTCTAAGCTAAGTTATATTTCTCTCTATTCACTTGATATTTTTAGAAAGCCTAAAAAATAAATTATAATTAACAAATTACTAAGTTAATTATATCATAATTACTGACTGATTTTACTACTCAGATGATTTAACTAAATTAGGAATAATAGACCAATATTCCCAAAATTATTAAATCATTTGGTGAACCTGACTTACTTCGTTTGTGCATAAAAACCCTAGGGTAATTTTTCTACTAAATTTTCATATTTTTTCTAATTTTTTACCTACATCATAAAATTATAAATTATCATTAAAATTTAAAATTTCATAGTAATTTTAAAATAATTTTCATTCAAACCCTAGTTGCCCATACTAGGTCCCAGTATTTTTCTAGTAATTTTCTAATCATTTTATAAATTTTTACTAGCATATTTAAATCAAAAAAAACCATTTAAATTTCAAAATTCAATAATTAATTCTCAAAATATTTATTTTTTTCAAAACCCTAATTACATCTACTAGGTCCTATTAAATCACTAATTTTCCAATAAATTTTTTGTTTTTTTACTTGCATATCTAGCTTAGAAATTCACTTTCAATTCCAAAATTTCATATTAATTTGTCAAAATATCATCTTTCAAACCCTAGTTGCATACACTAGGTCCTATTATGTATGAGATATCACCTTACATTCTAAAATTAGATTTCAAAAGTGGGTTTCACTTATCTATAATTATTTCTTGCATTTCTTGGACAAAATAAGGAAACCATCATGGTCATATCATGTACATGAATTATGAAGTTTATCATATGCTAATACAAAGCTTCATTATTTTCATTTCATGATTACTTTTTATAATAAGGGATGATACTACACCATCCAGGTTATGGCATTCCTAAACTACACACTCTAGTTATCATGCTGATGTACATTATTTACCAACTTACATAGATTACTATGTCAAAATCTTACTAGTATATAGCACTTGTGTATTTATTAGCATATACCTAGTCTTGTACTAAAATGTCTTGCATACTTTCCCTCTTGTTTTGATTATTTAGATGTGATTATATTCCTAGTTATTACATGCTTTCCTTTCTTACTTTAGGTAGTTAGATTGTTTGCATTTCTTAGTTATTGTTTGTCTCTTGTATGTGCCTTAGGACATTTTCCAATGTCCTTTGATTCTATTCTTGTATGTGCCTTTGTTTTTTTTTCCAATGTCCCTTGTCTGTACTCTTCTATGTAGTTGTGGCTTCCATGCCAGCCTTGCTTATTTTAATTGTATGTTTATGCAGCATTTGAACATGCCTTGTATGTTTGCTTTCTAGTTTGAGTGACATGTCCCCATGTCCCTTATTTGTGTGGAGAATTGGTCATCCTTTTAAACTTATTGATTCTTGCCTTGTTTTCTTGTTTTCTTCTCCTTGTTTGCAATTCCATGATCCACATCATGCATTTATCTTACTATCTTGGATGCCATGATGGACATCATGCTCCATCCCTCCAACTAATGACTAACCAGACTTTCATTTTTAATTTAGTAATTTACACATGCTATTACATTATTATATATATCTAGGCATACCCATGTTGATCTAGCAATCTCTCACTACAACTCATGCTATAACTTGAGATATCTTGTCAATCATCATTGTTATATCATGTATTTGTGTAACATAACACACTTTTAGGGCTCTTTATTCTGAGGGAAGTCATTATAGGGTCTTCATTCCTACCCTTAGAAGAGGGGGAAACAAATAAGAGTTTTTTCATAGAGATTAGAGCTCTTAATGGTCAAAAAATCAACATTCAGAACACCCAAAATAACAACTAGACATCAAACTAGTTAGAGCAGACTAGGTAGACAATCAAAAATTTAAAATAATTATCATATTTTTCCCTAGACAATTGTGTCCAACTTGGAATATAATGCTAGTTCCACTAGTGTACACTTTTTCCACTCCTATCTAAATAGAGAAAAAAACTAGATTTTCCAAAAATAGATAGAAACATAAGTTCAATTACAATTTTATCAGCTATAGTTTAGACTAGATTCAGCAGTTTTGGTATAGTTTTTCTTAGAGAGTCTAGATATAGGGGGAATTATGCATGACATGATGTATTTCACTTCTACTTTTAGATTGGGGGCAATGTGTGTGGCATATTTGTTTTCTTTCTTTCTGAGTTTAGTAGTACCTAGGCATTCTCAGTAGTTACATGCCTTATTCCATTTTCAAATGGTTTAAATCATTATGTAATGGTTTTCATACAAGACTAACTTATCAATTTCTTGAGTTCCTGAGTGGATTTCATATAAGCCTAGTGCACCAATTTCAAACTGGCATTCATACAAGCCTAATCTCCATCTTTTGGAGTACCCAAGAGTGGCCTAGTTTTCATCATACATTTGGATATCCATGCCAAAATTATAATATCATAGTACATTCATAGGCTTTAAGAGCCATCTCATATGACACACATTCTAATACCAGTATCAATTTATATCTTCACTTCATGGGCTAATGATTGAGCCAAAGGACTAGCTATTCTTTGTATTCTTGAGCCACACATTTAAAGGGATTGGACACATAGTCCAAACATTGATCAACATACACAAGATCATATAGCTTCACTTAGTAGGTGATGATGGATTCAAAGGGCCAACCTTTGTATTTTTGAGCCACTTTTAGGGAATTGAGCACTCAACTCCATTTGTGATATTACTCTTGGTTCAGTACACATCTAGCAACACCCAGAACATCCAACATCACTCAATAGAACAACAAGTTTTATATTGGTTCATGTATTTGGTGAGATGTATTTATTCTTTTTTGTTCCTTTCTCTCTCACCCAAATTTGTACATTCTTATTTTAGATATAGTATATCTAAAATAAGATATAGTATATCTAGTAAGAATTGATCTTCTCTTTATTTTCTCTTACAAATTTGCACTTCATAGTGTGCTCTCTCTATGCACACCCAACATCACATAGCTTCATGAGCTTCACCCTTATAGATAAGTTTAGGTACACTTTTTAATTTTCCTTTATCTTAGTATTTCACTTTATTGTATCACTATAATAAAGAGGGGGCAAATGTACTCATATAAAATTCAAAAAATGGTAACTTTAGCATGGCTAATGACACCCAGCCCATAGTTCCCTCTTGCTTGATCTCATGACCCTCATAGGCTTATTTTCATTGATTCCTAGTCATTTATAGCCTTTCAGACTCGATCCTAGTTAAGCCAAACTCTTCTTTCCATGACTAATCCATCTCCCCAGGTCCCATCTGGTTAGGCCAATAGTTCCACACTAGCACTATAGCACCAATCTCACTCCTATCTACTTTTGGTGCTATTGTTTGAGATTATTTCTAGCCCCAATGGTCAATTTATTTTGATTCCCCATCCTTCTCTTTGTCATCCTAACATGAGAAACTTCAATTTATGACCAATATATCCTTATAAAATCCCATTCAAAGATCATTTGGAAAGGGTTGGAAACTATCACTAAGAAAGAAAGAATACAATAAAGACCACTCAAGTAATCTTCCCTATTCTTTGGATTCAAGCAACCAATACACTTACAAGCTTATCTAAATTCCTACACTAGTCCCTAGCCATCTCAAGTACATCTAGTCTAACATTATACATCTTCATACACTCAATTTAAAAAATCACATCAAGTGGGAGAACTAAATATGGCTTGATTCCTATTTAGAGTATTGGTATGTAGGCAGTATACCCACACATAGGGTATGAAGCACATCCAGTGCATCTTACACACACTAACCCACCCCCTCTTGTTATAATTTAGTCAAATCATAATGAAAGATAGGGTTTGAATAAATAATCTACTCTATAGGGATCTCCATAGACTTTCAACTATTTAAATGTCATAGATAGGGTCATACATACCTACTGAACAAAACCTAGAAAGCTCAAATCCTAAGGAAAATAGTGATAGAGGTGGACTATAGTGCTAGTGCCAGTCCTGTCTAGTTCTAGCACTCCTATCAAATTAAAAAATGAAGCCTAAATCTTAGTTTATGATAGTGTCCCAGTCTTGCATAGTCAATATCAGCCTCTATCTCAATTAGATCAACATAGTTCTAAGCTAAGTTATATTTCTCTCTATTCACTTGCTATTTTTGGAAAGTTTAAAAAACAAATTAAAATTAACAAATCAGTAAGTTAATTATGGCATACTTATTAACTGATTTTACTACTCATACCCTTTAACTAAATTTGGAATAGTACACCAATATTCCCAAAATTGTTAAATCAACATTATAACATATAGGGTATATTCACTATAATGCATAAACATTATAACATATATGCACTATATCTTTTGAAATATGAATCTAAGGATTGGATTTACATGCACACACCCAAATAAATATTTAAGACTAAAAAAAACTAAATAAACCTTTATACATGATAAACACTATGAATTTCATTGAGATATTTTATGAAAATATGACTGTGATGTCGAGCACACTCTCTTATTTGTAGATACCCTTATTTTTTACAAGCATTTCTTCATAATGCTTTTAGGAAATTTTGCATGTATAGATATCAAACCACTAGTTAGGTACTTTTTGGCATATTTATCTTTATTTTTTTTATTGTCTTATTTAATATCTTTGGCTACATTACATATTTGCCTTATCATCTTCATCCTTACCTTCCATAATACATATATATTTTTCCCTCCCTTTCACCCTAGAGTATTTTTAAACTATGAATTAGTTCCACCATTTACAGTCTGTATTGACTATAGATACTAATTGAAGATGATTGATTTTACTAGGTACCTATTTAGTTTACTTTGGGCATTTTTCACTTTATGACCATTGTTTAGGCATGTTTCAACTTATTTTGGCTATATTTTGCATACCAATAGGTCCCCAATTCAAATTTAAATACTCTTATAAATACAAAGATATTATAAGGTATTTTTGGACATGTAATTCACATTATCAATGGTTTCAAATCTCCTTTATAATTTCCATACACAAAAGATATTTTTTGAATTTTTTTTCCTAGGGTTTCTAATCTAATTTCTAATTTCCATATACAAATACTCTTCTCACGTTTAGCCTTAGTCTCTTCATGTATTTTTACTTATTTATATTACACCTTAGCTATATTTCATATACTTTTTAAGTCCATGTTAATTATACATGGAGAATCAATTAGAAACCCCTATTGTTTCTCATCATATGGGCTTCTTATTATCTAGAAACCTAATCCCTTATATGTATGATAATAAATGTACTAATAGCCAAACATGTGTGATTAATGATATTAATTATGTAGATGAATAATATTATTGTCATGATTATGATTATGATTATAATTATGATTATGATTATGATTATGATTATGATTATGATTATGATTATGATTATGATTATGGGTATGATTCTAATTATGAAAAAAAAAGGGGTTTTTATGATAGTGAGGCCTATAGTGAAGAAGAAAATGAATAATCTAAATCTAAAATAGAAGAGCCTATTTATTCTACTTCTTACATTCTTCTTTCAATAATACACCAAAACAAGATGTGAAAAATATTAATGGATATATTTATATTCTTAACATACCCTATGAGCTAAAAAGTGAATATTCGTTATCTAGTACACCATGCTTATCTCTAAAATTCTCCACTTTACTTCATCTAATTAATTATTATAAAATACAAATTCATGAGCCATGCATAGAAATGAAAAAATGAATTGAAAATTCTTCTCTCTTTACAAATGAAAATTTAATGTGACTACTTCTTTCTCTTTAGAAATTGAAATTTCTTCTCTCTTTAGAAATGGAAAAAGAAAATTAAATTCATCCTCTCTATTTAGAAATGGAAAAAGAAAGTGAAATTTGTTCTCTCTATAGATGGTAAGAGAAAATGAGATTCCTTCTATCCATATATAAATACTAAATGATACAAATATATGCAATGATTATTTCTCCTCTCATGGAATACAATGTCAAAATATCTCTCAAAATTAGCCCTTTATTTAAACAAAATGTAATGACAATTTAGTTATATTAAATGATACATCTTTAGAATGTGAATCTAAGGAAGATGATGTTACATATGAATGTGATTATTCTTCTCAATCTAAGCCTAGTATGAAAACCTTAATCCTAGACCATATTTATCCATTTATAATAGTGAGCCTATGGAAACTTATAATAATAATATCCAACCATTTAATGAACCTCTTAAGGATATTAACATTACTTAACAATAATTCATCTCCTTAATGCATGTTTTGAGTTCCTTATAACACAAAATGCATCACCTAACCTTAGAAGTTTGGACTGATTCAAATGATATATATAGAAACCTAATTTTCCATAATGTTCTCAATGCACCATTACCCCAAAATTTCCTCATGCCTAAATTTTGTATGTTTTGTAGAAGGCATGATCCTTTTCTACATCTTAGAGACTTCAAAGCTTCTATGAAACAATATGATGGTAATCATAATTTAACAAAAGTGTTTCCAAAAAATTCAATTAAAAATGCTTTGGATTGGTTTCAATCTCTACCTAATGGGTATCTTCACTCCACTCTTGATATAGAAGAGATGTTTTTAAAGTGATACATTTAGAATACAGGACCAAGAGTTACATATAAACATTTATCTTCTCTTCATTAAGGAAAATCAAATCTAGTTTGTTAATACATTTTACAATTTAGGACTTATATCCACCAATTAACATATCTGTAGACACTCCAAGTTAACCACTTTCATGTCTAAATTATAATAAATAAATAGTTTCCATAATTTCATGCAAATTTAATATAAAATCACCAATGGACCCATTTTACCCACAGAACTATTGTTTTAAGCTAAAATCATAGTGACACATCTTGATTAGGGAAATAGATCAAACTATAATACTAATCTTATGAAATGCATCCTAAATTAAATCAACCCTTTTCAAGTGTTATTACAGGACAATTAAATGAATAATTTATTGATGAAAAAAATTACAAGTGCACCATTTTTATAATTACTAATTAATGACCTTTATTAATTACCCTATGTCATTCCTCTAATGGAAAATTCCATGAATTTGAATTATCTATTTTCCTAAAATTAAAAGTGATTTATTACCTTATATTGGTGATGTCATAGGGGAAAGTAAATTCAATAGAGTGTGTTTTATGTAATATGGCTTATGACATGGCCACTTACACACTCTCTTACATGTCTTTTAGGTCCTCTTACACACTTCTCTCTTATATGACCTATGACACACTTGAAAATTACTAGTCATTACACTTTCCTTCCAACTTTCCTTTCACCCTCCACAAAGGTCTTAAATGGCATGTCTGACACACTCCATGAGGGCAATCATGAATTTGAGGATTCATTCTCCACCCTCCATTTGGATATGAGATGGATGGTTCACAATCACTCTAAAAGTCTATAAATATAAGTACCTTTGGCCATTATAAACAAGTTCTTTTGAAGTAAACTTGCTATGTAAAAATCATATTAGATCTTCATATTTATTCATTAATTATCATTCCAATCCAAGCCAAATATTAAGTGTATATAAGGAGAAATTTTTCCCACCTACCAAATCAAGCATTATTAAATAATCCTAGCCTACAATCTGAGCTCAAGCCTCTTAACATGTTGGTTTACAAGTAAATCTCCAAAGAAGGTATAAACTTCATTTTATCTTTTATTTTTTGTTTATATCTTATTTTCCATAGCCTACCCTAGGTAATAATCTTAGTATGTTATTTATTCATGTTTTTTTATCACTAACAAAATATCTAACCTATTTTTTATTCTCGTTCTACTTAATGACATGCTCAATAGGACCTGATGTACCCCACAAGCTCTTCTAGACCATTATCATTATTTTAATTACTAAAATTTACCTAATAACTAGATTAATTCACCTTTTTCTTTAAAAATATGTAAATTAATATCCCAATACAAATAGATAAATTATTACTATGTAAGAGTGAATTTGGAAAACTTATCAGTTAAATCATTAAATTTTATCAGTGAAATTGTCCTTAGCAGTGGTGAAATCATTATTTGTTCTCTATCTTTTTTTTTTGTAGGTTTTAATTGCAAAATAAAAATATACTTCAGAAAAATTGCTTTGAAAAATAGTGAAATCATTTCTATCATACTTTACCTTATTTTTTGTAATCTTTAGCAAATCAAGAAATCAACATATATATTAGTGAAATCACTCTGGTAAATAGTAAAATAATTTATATTTTATTTTACCCTATTTCTTGTAGTTTTTATAAAATAGATTAATCATCATATATATCATTGAAATCATCTAATGGATCAATGAAATTTTATAACATATCAATGAAATCATCTAACGGATCAACAAATTCATTTGACACAAAACTGCCTAACTTCGAAAGGTTCATTTAGGGCCATCTAGACTCCATTTGTGATGATTTTTTTAAACCAAGTGTTTTATCCTAAATTTTTAGAATATTCAATTATTTTATCTTCATGTTGTATATATTATTCAAAAATGGAAAAAAAAAGAGGGTACTAATATGTGTTCTTTCAAGTTAGCATTCTAACCTATTTGTCATATGTTTTACTTATCAAAGACCACATTTTCAACCCTATAACTCTTTTGTAATATGACCATATAAAAATAAGTGGTGTTCAAAGTTAAAACAAATCATTTTTACTTCACAAAATATTTATTTGGGGCTTAAAAATAATTCACATTTCATTTGGGTTATAAAAAAACTTATTTGTGTTCCAAGATTTTTATTTTGTGCAAGTTTTCTTTTGATTCTTTTTGCTTGAGTGTCTTTTGAATATATTTATGTTTATGCTATCCTATTTTGTGTGACCCATAAAATGAAGGTTCCTATTGTTTTTATCCTAAATTTTTACCTACTATGATCATCACTTTCCCTCTTGGGGGGATCGTGTATATCAAAACAACAATACCTTACTTTTTATTTTGATTGTGCAAAGTGGATTTCATCATATTCTCATAAGTCTTTAGGGTATGGTGATTGATATTTCATTACCCAACATTAATACAAACCCTATCATCTGAAGGGATATAGAAATTAAGCTTATGTCAATGGTATCTTAACTAAAAGGTCCCTCAAAGCTTTATTTTTTTGTTATCACTTCATTGAAATATTATAGACAAAGTGGTCACAAAGGGACAATACCATTTGGTCAATAGCCTATTAAATATCGATGTCCAATTGATATAATTTTGTGCCTTTGTATCATAAGGTGTATCAGGACCATTTAGAAAGCCAAGTAAAACTTTTAAGACCTTATTTTTTCATAAAACATTCATTGATGCAGGGGTACAAAAGTAATAGCCCTCAAATACTACCTTACTCTTATCGAAGGATCAAATGAATATAATGTAAACCCATGATAGATATTAGAATTTCCTTGTAATGAATGTGTGTTGATGATTGATTATTGTGTCAAAACCATCTTATACTAAAACCAAGTCAAAACTAAAAAACCAAATTCCAAAACATTATCATACAATACCTATAAGAAGAATTGTTACTCTACTCAATTTTTGATCAAAATTCACTCCCTTCTAAATGCCTTGTCAAAATTTGTTCAAATACATACCATTCATATCTAAACCATGTTATTATTCAATCCAAGTTGAACACAGTCCTAATTTAGATCAAAGTCTAATTTAAAATCCCAATTTCAAAATCAATGTTCAAAATCTCATCTAAACCATGTTATGTCGTCCAAGTTGAACCTAGTTAAAATTTTGGTCAAAGTCCAATTATAAATACCATATTCAAAACCAATGCCCAATTTCCTATTTAAACCATGTCATTACTCCATCCAAGTTAATCCAAATCCTAAATTAGATAAAAGTCCAATTCTGAATACCAGTTTTAAAACCAAGGTCTAAATTCATATCTATACCATGTCATTATGTCATTCAAGTTAAGCCAAACCCTAATTTCAATCAAAGTATAATTTCATACTAATTATAAATTGATGTCCAAACTCTTTTCTACATCATGCCATTATGTCAACTATTTGGAACAAGTCATAATTTCAATTTAAAACCAATTCTAATTCAAATCCAAATTCCAATTTTAGTCAAATCCAAGTCTGAAGTTAAACATAGTTGACTTGGTCAACGTGAATCATATAAAATTAGACCTTTTAACACAAGTCAAACCTTCTTTCAAAATTCATATTTAAAAATTGCATCAATTTTAATTTAACTCAAATGTTCAAAACAAATTTGATTTAAACATTATCTAAGTTACATGCCCAATCAAAAGTTCACACAACTTTAAATCAACCCAATCTTCTAAAGTAAAATTTTTCAAATACCAAGTCAAATTTTAAAATATAATAAAATATCCTTTCAAACCAACATTCAAAAATTAAATCAAATTTGTTTAAAGCATTTGATGTACCAAGATTTGTTCACCCTTTTGGAAACAAGTTTGATTCGCACACCTCTCTTATCTAGATACTTACATGCACAAATTTTGATTGAACTATTACAATTTGACATTTGAATCTATAGACCCAACTAAAAAATTTAATGTTTATCAAATACAAATTCAAATTCAAACCCAAATCAGTCTATCTTTGACCAAGTTCCCATTAAAACTAAATCCAATTCGTCTTGAGGCATGTACCAAGCCAATTCTATACCATGCCAATCCAAACTAATCAGGGTCATCTTGAACCATGTACCATGTCAATAAAATACAAATAAAATTTGTCTTGAAAAACATTCCATTCCAATTAGGTTCATCTTGAACCATGTACTAAACCATTCTAATCCAGTCAGGTTTACCTTAAGCCACTTTCCAATCTGATCAAGTTCATGTCAAATCATTCTAATTGTAATTCCAAACCAAGTGTATTTAAATAAAATATAATTACCTTAAATCAATTTCATGCCAATTAAAAACCACTTCTTGTATTCTATTCAATACCCCACACATGTCAATTTGAAATGGCAAAGTCATATCATCCATCCTTTCTTTCATTTGAACCAATCTAGTTTATTTTTCCCTGGTTGTGGAAATTTCAATATAATACCAAGACCACCATTCGTTGGGTCAATTCCAATCCAAGCCAATCCACCATGTTTGGGTAAATTCTATTATATTATATTCCACCCTATTTGGGGATAATCCAAGCCAAGCTAAGCCAATTACATTGAAGCAATCTGCCCTACTTGGACTCATTCCTTTTAGATCAAGATCGCCCTCTTTAGGCCCATCTAAGTGAGACAAAGTCTACCCTCTTTAGGCCCAATTTACTCCAATCAATACCCCTTACATATATCCTTTCTTGGGGGAATTACTCTAAGATTAATCTGATTCATGGACAACTATGATATTAAGTCTATTCTACTATGACCAGTCTATCTCAAAATGTCATAAAGAAACTCACCCAGATTAGCCAATGATTATCCCACTTTGCATCTTGTTTGGACACTTCATCCATTGGACCATCTTTGATCTTTGAAGAACCCATTATGATTTAGTAACCTACCTTTATTCATCCATTTCCAAACATTCCCCATTTTATAAAATTCCTTCATCCCAAATCTTTTATTCCCAAGTGAAAAGTGACTAACGTAATTATGGATAATACAATTTAACAGGCCCTCTTTGAGGCTACTTCAATGTTAGAAAAAGGTTTCATTTAAAACCAACATTATTATTATCATTAACCTCTGAATCAAGTTATATTTTGGAGCTTTTATTAGAAATGGATTCCATTATGGATCTAATATCAAATTTAGCATCAAAATCAAAATCAACATTAGTCTCAACATTGGATTCAAGTCCCCTTGTGTCATTTAAATTCATAATACATTAGTGGATAGTATACCATTGGATATACACTTTTACCATATCCATTTGAGTTAGAATTAATCATAGAATCATCATACCTTAGTAAATTTTATGACATTGGCTACAAGCTCCTTTTAGATCAGATTGAAAGTATTTGTGATCATTCTATATTTATTGAGTACATTTTCTCTGGCATCAACACTAATTATCCTATTATATTCTATAAGGATTATGATTCCTTTTGTCCTTCCATTATCATTACACATACCTATACCATTAGCTAGCCTAGCCATTATATTTCCATACCACCTCTCATAGATGTCGATTGGGATCGACATAATCATGCATTATTGAATTATTTCCATGGTGACATCTCATTAGGATAATTTCTAAGGAACTAAGTCAACATCAAGACAAAATAAAAACTTCCTAAGTAAACCTTGGTTGAGGCATTAGTGGATAATCAAAGTTAACACTCAACATATTCTAGTGAAACCTTGTTTGAAGTGTTAGATGATAATCAAAATATAAAATCAGAACCCTTTACTGAAAACTTGTTTAAGGTGATAAGGGGAAATCAAAATGAATTATAAATGTCCCTTAGTGAAACCTTATCTAAGGTGTTATTTAATAAATCAAATCAAAATAATCAAGAAGACTTTATTGGTGAAAATGTCTTTATAGTGATAATAACTAAGCCAATTAGTTCCAAATTACTTGATGAAGAAAATATTGAAGTCTATAGTAGCCTCGTTGATGTAGAGGGCTTCTCCAATCTATCATTCATGGAATGAAAATAAGAAATAAAACAATCTCAATTACCTCTGCCCATATCCCTTAATCTTGCTTTGGCATGTTTTGATCCTTTTTCTTATCTTTCTCCTAATAGTCTCCCTTTTATACTAATCACACTTACAACACAATCCTTTGATCACCTTTCTTTACATCTTATCATTGGTAACCTATGTAAGCTTACACAATAGACAAGTTAATTCACAAGGTCTGAATCAATACTTCACCTATTTATACATAGTGGTGTGGATTTAAACATCTTCGTTACAATATTTTAGGACCACTTATCACATTTACAAACCCCTAGAATATTCTCCAACCCAACTCCTTACACACAGTCCACTCCTTCTTGGAAACAGTGTTTACCCAGTCTACACAGGTTAAAAAGGTTCAAAAATGGTTTTTATTCATTTCTTCAACTTTGTTTAGACTATTATAGATTCAAATGGTTTGGGTAATTATTACACAACTTCTTAATGGATAATTAATCTTTTAACAACCTTTATTATGCCTTTCTATGAAAGACTCATGTTGACTATGATAGAATACTTTGAATACACATGCCTGCATTTATGGTTTACACCATATAATCAATGCCTCAAAATAAATAAGAATCGTGTATGGGTTTATAACAATGAATTGTCACATGAATGTTTGAGTACATCTCCAATGCATGAAATTTTTCTATAAGTAGATAACTGGAAATCTTGTTTTCATAGTCAATTCATACAAATGCATAGTGCAAGGTCTACAATGTTATCTCATTATCAAACATATTTGGAAAATATCTTACAATCCTTTAAAACTTATTATATCCACCTCTATCATCCTTTTGTCTTAATATTTAATAATCGAAACTTTCCATCTTCATCAAGGGTGCCACCGCAAGGCGCAGAGCGCAGGACACCGGGCATAGGACACCACCGCAAGGAAGAGGGAAGAGGGAGTGCGGAGGGAAGAGGGAAGAGGGAGTGTGGCTATGGATGTGGCCATGCTAAAACCCTAACCTTTGCAACTGCCTTCTCAGCCTTTGGTGACCAGATACCAGTCGACTGGGGTCATGGCTCTTGTTGACGTGCTTCCAGACATCGGTGATTTCTTCAGATATGTTTTTGACTGCCATCCCGATCTGGTTTACAAAGGAAATAGTGAAAAGATGTGGGAAACCCCTATGGGGGAGCCACACAGGGTGCTCATGGAGGTTGTTGCAGGGACCTGGGCTAGGATCTGGCTGAGTTTCATGAGCATCTCATCATCGGATGCCGTGGGGAGATGTACAGGGTGCTCATGGAGGCTGCCATGGCTATTGACAACAATGTGAGATGGTGTCTCTATCAAATCAAAGGGACTGAGAAACCAAAGTATTTTTTAGAATTTTAATGTCCCGATCTACTCAGTTCTATTTTATAACATCTTTGTGGTTTCAGGTCCCTATAAAACCTAGTTTTTTGCTACTCTTCAGTAGGTTTCAGGACTATTGTTCCTGGTGGTTGTTAATGCTTTATCTTTTTTGATTCTGTTTAAGGGTTTTGGGGTCCCTTCTAAACCTACTTTTACCTTAATCTAAAACAATAGAAACTTTCCTTGAGACACATATCACTACATTAGTTTTTTCTTAAACAAGGAATACAAAAAATGAACATCATTATCACAAATACAAGTTTGTAAATTGTGTACCAATGTTCCTCTCCTTTTATAAACACATATTCATTCTCATACATAATGAAAACTATTACTTGTGTCATTGTAATACATATTTTTCTATGAATCCAGTCAACATATCGGTTTTAAAACATAGATTATGAACACATAAAATAAGCAGGCCTAAAACTTGTACATGCAATAGGACTTTGAAATCAGTCATCAAATGCCTCTAATCATCATCAAAAGGACTTTTTAAAATTACCAATGCATCAAAAACACAAGGAACTTATTACTAGTCATGTTTCACCATTACTTGAACTTAGTCCTCCAAAACATAAAGTATAAAGAACATAGGCATATAGTACTTATAGGTTTCAAACTAAAAGTTTCATGAAACATATTTGCAGTCTCATCTAGTCAACTTCATGATAACTTTAGAATCACTAATAATTTACAACATTATCATGATAAAAACCATTTATTTATTCATTCTTTTAATATGTTTTTCTAATGGTATCTTTAAATCTATGCACATTTAGACAGTGCAAATTCTACTGACATATTTCCTTTTAGATAAAGAACCATACATTCATATTCATGGGGTTTCTTTACATTATTATTTCAATTCCAACCCCTCTATTTTTTCCTACCTTACCTTCAATGACTCGATACAAAACTAAAAGTCAAATTAAAAGACTTCACATCGTATAACTAAATTATCAACTACCTATGTAACTTATTCTATAAATTTGCCTATTTACCAATAATTATTTGTTATCTGAATCAAGTGATGATTTAAACATATTTAACCCCATATAACAACTTGAGACTTCTTTAAACAAAATGAAGATTTCTTAACTTTTCCTAAAACACTTGAAAATTCAGACTAAGGTTTTTTTCAAGAAATGCCAAAAGACCCCTTATTCAAATTTTTTAAGGACCTAGCATCTAAAATGGACTTATACAAACTCAATATGACCTTGAACACCACCTAAGACTCAAAATATGAAAACTATTTACATTGGGTAGTGATTCTCTTGCATCATATTATCGAGGAGCAAGATAAACTTTCCCATGAAAGTTATAAAAGATGTTAACCTTGATGTCTTTTGTAGCATCCTTCTCTAAGTGCACATCTACCTAGGTCCCAAGGCCTATTTGAGATACCTAGGCCTTTATGATTATTTCATATGTTGGCTCCTCTTTTCTTCACTCCTCTCTTGCTTCTTCTTCTTTGTTTCACTTCTCTCTTGCTTCTTCTTTTGAAATCATCTTCTTGTGCTTTGATCTTCAACTCCATCATATTCAGATTTTTAGTGTTCTCCTATTACCAACTTGAACATGGAACACATAAATCAATAAAAATAACCTCCTATTCATCTTCTTGGCAATCTCTTGCTTGCCCATGTTTTCTTGTTTTCTCTATTCTTGCTTTTGTTATTTGCAAAAGTACTACTATAAATAAGGCCTCTTCTTCACTCTCTTTGGCCTCCAATATATAACTATCTTCTGATGCAACTTTCTTCTCTTCATTATTCTCCTTGACACCATATAATTCTCTTTCTATGGTTTTTATCTCCCTCTCCATCTACATAGTGCTTTCATATGTAAACTAAAAATCAGATTTCTCTAAGCCTTTAATGAGGCCCTCAAGGTAACCTTTTTCCTTCTCTTGGTCATGTACGTCACATATTTGGCTACAACCTTCATCTTATTGAATTGGCTATTCATTCTACCAAAACTAATGTATTTCCATCTTCAATTTCTTGCATAGAATTCTCTTCTTATCTCTCTCTTCTTTCATGGTTTGCATTCTCCTTCTTCTCATTAGTAGTTTGATTGGATTCCTCTTCATTCATTACCCATCTAAAGTGTGGGTTCTCAATCTCTCTCACCTAATATATCATAAGGTTCATCAATTCTATTTGTTTCTTCATCTCATGCATATTTATTTATAATTCTTCTTCTCATTGATTCTTTCTCAACTCTCTTTCTCTTTGCTTTCTCATCTGGTCTTTTATGTTAGGCAACTCCCTCATCATCCTCTTCACCATTTTTAATCTCTCAAGCAAGTCTCCTTCACCTTGCTCCATTATTTATCCAATATTTCTCCTTGGATATAATCCTTTCATAATTCACTTTTCTCTCTTTTCTTGAGCTTCTTGAGCTCCTTACATCTTCTCAAGCCTTTTTTAGCTTCTCAACCTACCTTAACCAAATTTAAATCACCTTGTAATTCTAATTAGCAACTTTTAAAGCAACCTATCATTATACCTTGATCAAATATATATAATAAAAATAAAAACAATGTGTACCTTCATATTCAAACCTACTTCTCTACTACTTCCCAAAGACACTCCCACTCTAATTCCAAAATGATGTAGAGGGCTTCTCTAATCTGTCATTCATGGAATGAAAATAAGAAACAAAACAATCTCAATTACCTCTGCCCATTACCCTTAATCTAATTTTTTCTTATTTTTATCCTTTATCCTTTATTTCTCCTTCTATTCTCCCTTCTATACTAACCACACTTACAACACAATCTTCTGATCACCTTTATTTACATCTAATCATTGGTAACCTATGTAAGCTTACATAATAGATAAGTTAGTTCATAAGGTCTGAATCAATAATTCACCTATTTATACATAGTTTTAGTGGATTTAAACATATTTTTTATAATATTTTAGGCCCTCTTATCACATTTACAAACCCCTAGAATATTCTCCAATCCAACTCCTTACACACAGTCCACTCCTTCTTCGAAACAGGGTTTACCCAATTTGCATAGGCCAAGAAGGTTCAAAAATGGTTTAGAGTCATTTATTAAACTTTATTTAGAATTTTATAGATTCAAATGGTCTGGGTAATCATTCCACAACTTCCTCAATGGATAATCAATCGTTTAACAACCTTTGTTATGCCTTTCTATGAAAGACTCAAGTTGACTATGCTAGAATACTTTGAATACACATGCCTATATTTGGGGTTTACACCATATAATTAATGCCTCAAAATACATAAGAATCATGTATGGGTTTATAACAATTACTTTTCACATGAATTTTTGATTACATCTCTAATTCATGAACTTTCTCTAGAAGTAGATAACCAGAACTCTTGTTTTCATAGTCAATTCATACAAATGCACATCGCAAGGTCTACAATGGTATCTCCTTATCAAACATATTTTTAAAATATATTATTATCCTTAAAAAATTATTACATCTACCTCTATCATCACTATATCTCAATATTTAATAATAGAAACTTTCCTTGAGACACATATCGTTACATTAGATTTTTTTAAACAAGGAATACAAAAAACAAACACCGTTACCACAAGTATAGGTTTGTAAAATTTTTACCAATGTTCCTATCCTTTTATAAACACATATTAATTCTCATACATAACTTAAAATATATCTTGGGTCATCTTAATACATATTAGGTTATGAATCCACTCATCATATCAGTTTTAAAACATAAATTATGAACATATAGAATAAATAAGCCTGAAACTTGTACATGCAACAAGAATTTGAAATCAATCATAAAATGCCTCTAATCATAATAAAAAATAATTTTTAAACTTACCAATACATTAAAAACACAAGGAACATGTTACTAGTCATGTTTCACCATTACTTGAACTCAATCCTCCAAAACACAAAGTATAAAGAACACAAGCATGCAATACTTACAAGTTTTAAACTGAAAGTTTCATGAAACATATTTTCATTCTTATAAATTCAAATTAATGATAAATTTAGAATAACTAATAATTTATTACATTATCATGATAAAAACCATCTCTTTATTAATGCTCTTAATATGTTTCTCTAATGGTATCTTCAACTCAATGCACATTCAAGCAGTGTAAAGTCTGCTGACAAATTTCCTTTTAGATAAAGAATTGCAAATTCATATTCATGGGGTTTATTTACATTTTTATTTAAATTCCAACCCCTCTATTTTTTCCTACCTTACCATCAATGACTCGGTAAAAAAATAAAAATCAATTTAAAAAACTTTACATCCTATAACTAACTTGGAAATTACCTATGTAACTTCTCATAGAACTTTGCCTATTTACTGACAATGACTTGTTACATGAATCAAGTGAGGATTTAGGAATATTTTACCCCATATAAAAACTTGAGACTTCTCTAAAAAAAATTAAGATCTCTTAACTTTTCCTAAAACACTTTAAAATTTAAACTAAGGGTTTTGGTGGGAAAATGCCAAAACCCCCTTATTCAAATTTACTAAGGACCTAGCATCTCAAATGGAATTTTACAAACTCAATATGACCTTGACCACCACGTAAGACTCAAAATATGAAATTTTTTTACAATAGGTAGTGATGCTCCTACATCACTCACCATAACCAAATTAAAGTTGAATCAAGAATCAATGACATTATGTGTGATTAAAAATCCCAATATTCATTTGTCCCCCAACAATTATACATTCCATGATGATCCTATTATATTTTAAATACCTCTATTACATTATCCAATTAAACCATTTATCCCATTCCACCCCTTCTTTACCCTTCCAAATATCACTCTTTTTTCTAGAGACTATGAGGACATCTTATCTAGAGGTTTGGAGGAATCATAATTAACAACCAATGAAGATCATGATAACAGTATTATTGTTCACATCAGTAGTAAGATATTAACAAAGCTACTATTTTGATCATGTATTTTCTAAATAAAAAAAGAGTCCACATTATGCATTTTTTAATCCTCCATTGAGTTCAAATACTAAAAAACTAAAAAAAAAATCAATTAAAAATACAAAACAATCAAAATAGAAGGAGAAATAATTCATCTAATAGTGAAACCATATTTATGGTGCTTCTAAAAAGTACCATAATGAAAACTAGGTTTCTAACATCATGTGTAAATAATTTTCTATCTGCAAGTACCTTGACACTTGGGGGCATCCTTATCTACATTTTAAACCATTTCATTCAAGACATTTTATCCATTACCTTTGAATACATTTTATCCATTCCATCCTATTCAACCCAACTCACCTTATTATGACCATCAGTCTTCCCATCTTAAACTTATCACAAAAATGGAAGGTATATCAAGACCTACTTAAGAAATATTTTGTCCTAGTATCCATATGACACTTTGATAATTGGATACATTCAAATCTCATGTGACATGGTCCTTGGAGCTTCCTAGTCCTTTCCCTCATTTTCATCCATTATTACCCAAAATTATCCATTTTTCTTTCATCCATTAAAATCTTTCACTATGGTAGAACTACATTGACCCAAGGTCTATATCACTATGTAGGTAGCACTAATTTTTAAGGTCATCTCGGTCACCCTTATTCCATGCTTTCATCAATTTGTGATCATTTTTATCCATGTTCTTCCCATTTTGTGACCATTATAAGCCATGCTCTCACCATTTTATGAGCATTTTAAACCACACTCTTGTTGTTTTATGAGATAAAAAATTTTAATCTCTTGATCTTCCATTGAGTTGAGATGCCAAAAAACCCAAAAACATTCAAAACATTCTAAAAAATCTTAAAAAATAAAACAAGCTTACAAATTCAATGAGAGATATAAAGCCACAAAATTCAAAAACATTTATCTTGTCCTATGTCCATTCAAATAAATCCTCAATCCAATTATT
Source organism: Torreya grandis (assembly GCA_037957365.1). Classification (NCBI taxonomy): domain Eukaryota; kingdom Viridiplantae; phylum Streptophyta; class Pinopsida; order Cupressales; family Taxaceae; genus Torreya; species Torreya grandis. The sequence continues at coordinate 1,125,234 of JARHVA010002614.1, forward strand.
TCAAGTCCTAAACATTATTGGGATGTGTCCTTTCCAAATTCATGCTAATGCGGAAAACTCATTATTGGTTCCAATCATTTCAACCACCTTGATATGTGTCCTTACCTTGCATGTATCTTTTATTGGGGGCACCATCCATTTATCATTTCATTGAGCATCCACAAATATATTTTGACTTGGTTAAATAACATGATGTTTTTTGTTGCTTGTATTTTTAGTTTGTGTTTGCTTGCTTGTTTGTTTCCTTTTTCTATTATTTCCTTGACTCAATCCATTGTGCTAGTAGGGTCATCATCATGGTGCTTCATGTCATGAAGGTTTGATTGAGTCCATCCATTGGCATATGTCAAGAATCACCATCATGGTTTTTATCATTGATGTGTGGTTGTCTATTGTCTATTATTTTGGGGTTCAATCCTTATGAACATTATGGATTAGTCATCATGGTCTCATATATAATAGTGCATAACATCATGTGCTAATCAAAAATAAAGTAATAGAGGTCTAAAAAATAATGGTGTAACAAAAAAATCTCCTTACTTAGCAATCCAATGTAATCAATAAACAACATGTCTAATCTATATGCTAACCATGACACATTTGAGTGTATACAAAAATTCATAATCATTTCTATATCATTTTTCTCCTACTTCTTAAAAGAACTACATTGATCTAAGGTCCATTTGGACTATGTAGGTAGTGCTTATTTATGTTAATTTTATGAGGTCAACTTAACCACCCTTGTTTAATTCTTATTAACATCCATATTCTTCTAATCCAATCGCATCATTCTTCAATCATTATTATCTTCTTCAAATCATTTCTTTTAGTACCTTTGGGCATTCTCATCTGCCTAGTTTTTTGTGACTTATTCATTCTTTGAAAATTCATTATACCATCACACCTACATTTTTGGCATTCATATTATCTGTAATATATGTACTAAGTTAAGTTCTTAAGCTATTTTTTTCAATCAATCAACCAACCATTTATACCAATCAATGTTCAACTTTCACTACTGGGGAAAAACCATTTATATCAGTCAATGATCAAAGCTAACCTATTGAAACAAGTGAATTAGATTGATAAACAATAAAATATTCCTTACTAGGGTAACTCATTGAATAAATGATTAAATCTTCCCTATTGGACCACATTATTCTGATCAACCAATAAACACACTCTTCGGGGCCAATTCCATCATTTAGCCTTTCTTCTAATTTGAAACCCACATATTTCACCCTATTTAGGGCAAGTTAAAGTGTGCTATTTATTTTGGGATGCATCCTTCCATCTTCTCCTTTCCTTGGATCCAATTTAATTTTATTATTCTTAATCATTTGAAATCAAAGTGTGTAAGCATTAGCTCAAGTGGGTTGGATTTAACCATAGTCTAATTTATCCCTTCCTTGATTCTTCCTCTCTTTTTTGAGAGTGCATCGATGTATTTTATCCTTACATGCCCTCTTGATGCAGCATCATGAGTCACTAATTATTTATTCATCTAACTTTTTATCTTCGTATTTATGACTTTTTCATTCTTTGAAAAGACATTACTTCTTCTATGTCTCATAACACCTTCTCAAATAGGGGGAAAATGTAGACACTCCATTTTAACCACTTCTATGTTGAAACTGTAATCAAGAGGGACTTTCTATAATCACACAAAATTTAACGAAAAATCACCAATGGACCCAATTTACCAACACAAATATAGTCTTAAGCTGAAATCATAGTGAAATATCCTTGATTGGGGAAATGGATCGTAACATAATATTAATCTTATGAAATGCACCCTGAATTAAATCAACCCTTTGTAAGTGTTATTATAGGATAATTAAATTAATATTTGATTTATGAAACAATATAATTAGTGCACCATTCTTATAATTTCTAATTAATCACCTTGATTAATTGGCATAAATCATTCTTCTAATGAAAAATTCTATGAATTTAGATGTATCTATTTTCCTAAAATAAAAAGTGATTTATTACCTCACATTGGTGAGGTCATAGGTTAAAGTCAATGGAATGGAGTGGAGTGTGGGAAAGTCACTTACACACTTTCTTACACCTCTTGCAAGGCCTCTTACACAATCCTATCTTGCATGACCTATGGCACACTTGAAAATTACTAGTCATTGCACTTTCATTCCAATATTCCTTTCACACTCCAAAAAGGTCTTAAATGGCATGTATTACACACTCCATGTGTGCAATCATGAATTTTAGGATTCATTCTCCACCCCTAATTTTGATATGATATGGATGGTTCACAATCATTCCAAAAGTCTATAAATACAAGGGCCATTGGCCATTATAAATAAGCTCACTTGAAGTAAACTTACTATGCAGAAATCAAAATCATACTAGAGAATCACATTTATTCAACAATTCTCATGCCAATCCAAGCCAAAAATCAAGTGTAGACAAGGAGATATGTTTCCCACATGTTTAATCATGCATTTTCAAATAATTATATCCTACAAGCTAAACGCAAGCCTCTCCACATCTCATTTTGTAAGTAATTATCCAAGGAAGGTATAAAATTAATTTTGTCTTCTATTTTCTATTTGTTTCTTTTTTTCCATAGCTCACCCTATGTAATAAGATTAGTATGTTAGTTATTGAATATTATTTTTATTTTGGTCACTAACAAATGAGCTAACCTATTTTTGATTATTATTATATAATTTCAACCAATAACTTTGGAAACACACTACATATTTTGTAGGGACCTCATTTATCCTCTCAAATTAAATTTGCTTTATGACATTTGTGATTTATTTCACGTTCATTGTTATAATACTCTCACACTATAAGATAAATTTGAACCTATTCTAAAGCCAAGTAAGGCACATGAAAACATTAATCTACAGCAAGAAGTTCCACAAAAGGAAGCTAAGAAAATTGTTCCATACCTTAGATAAAGATTCCAATGAAGGAAATTCAATTTAAGGCCTTAAATAAAAGGAAAAAATAGCTTACAAAGTAGTACCCAAAGTGAATAAACCTACCTTTAATAACTGGAAACCACTCAAGTTTGATAGTTTTATAGATCAACCACATGACATTCTACATATATTATTGGATAAGAATTTTAACACTCTACCTCCTACATATTATCACCCTCCTCATCATCTTGATAAAATCAAAGAAACCCCATTTTGTATTTACCATGGTATTAATGGACATCGGGATAATGATTTTTATGCATTGCAATAAAAATTTACATAACTTGGAAATTAATGAATTATTACTTTTGTAAATTTAACACTTGATGAATAACATCCCCTTCTCTATCTTCTTATATTATTCATTTGATGAAGACTATGACATCTTAGGATGTTCCTAAAAAGGAACCAATGGTCCATAAGACTTCTATGAAGATGTTTGTAGGAGAAGATTTTATTCTAGTTCAAATTATACCATGATTGATCTATCCCAAGACATTACAATTATGAAATCAATGGCCACTTGAGTTCTAATTATAAAATTACCTAGTGAAGGAAAAGTTGTGAATGATAAGCAAAAATATTTAAAGTAGGCATAGTCACATCTCCTTCCAAATAAGTATGAATACCAAATGTAAATCAATTATATATAGATCAATGGAAAGTAAAAGTCAATAGTATCTCACAATAACAACAGAAAAAGGGATTCATCTAATTTGTTCCATTACAAGGTTAGTAATTAGATTCACAAGGTTACAATAACTTATTATTACCCAGTGGATGGGGAAATCATTATTGAGTGTCAAGGATAACACATAGTAATATGGATTAGTCTAATGGAATATGAAACTATTATATAAACCACATCTAATATATGAGAATACATAAACTTAAATTCCAATAATGTGAAATCAAATTAACCATTACATTCATACAAACATGAGATATCAAATGAAAATAATCTAATTGTGAAAATTAAAACTAGAACTTATTCAATACAACTCAATAAACTTATCATATATAATCAGATTAAATTTTACAATATAATTAAAATCTAGTCAATAATTGGAGAAACATCCCTTTATGCATAATAAATCATCACTATTACTACACCTACTAGCTTTAAAGGTAGATGATCTACTATCTCCTCTATGCCCTTGAAATTGAGATCTATATCATCTCACATGATCCTTTAAAACTAATAACTACATTTTCATATGCACATGCTCCACAATTATAACACTATAGTGAGCTATAATATCCCTCGATATACCATTAATGATCTTGGGATCGACCATTGGTCATTAATCTATATCTACATATGAATCATTATTATCACCTATATCTATAGTAAAATTTGTATAAGCAATAGAAATGGGGTCACAAATGGGTGCATGTATACCTACAATGTGATCTACCTTAGTCCATTATTGACTATATCAAAAGGAATATCCCACATCAAATTATGAATAGGTGTATCTACCAAGTATCACAATACTAATTATCTGCACCAAACACAAAATACCCATGATATTTGTAAATTATAAATAAGATGAAAAAATTGAAAATAAATATAGAAGCATACATATATACTTATGTGTATCTATATAAATATGTATAGCATTAACCTAAAAAAGTATGGGGTAGACTGAACTACTCCTCCACCTCCTACTCCTCCATCTCCTCCTCCTTGAGTTGGTGGCATACCAACTATATCTAATACAATGAGAAATAAGATAGGACATCTCATGTCTATCCACTATTGAGTATACTATGTAATACATACCACATCATCCATATTGGTTGCCATAAGCATAGGATCCACATCCCTTATAAGTAACAATGGTATATATAGACCACTCATCCTTGGCCTATTACCAAAATAATGCATAGATCTTATGGTCTATGTCCAAGGGTATGATGTGATAGGTACATCTTGATCAAAGACAAACTATGGAGTAACCCTATCATACTAGAATATCTCCACAAAACTATGAAATTGATCATGGATCCACACGCTAACATAAATGTGAATTGACTATGTTGTAATATTGGACTAGATACCATAGCATATGTATGGCCTCCACACTATCCTATCATGTGTGACCCTATCCTATCTTTTACCTATCACTCTACCTAAAATTTTGGATGGGCCAAATGACAATGAGGTCCTATAATCACCTAAACTACAATCATTTACTCATGCGCCTAAACATGTAGTAAGGTCACAATAATAAGGCCTCTAACATGACCCTCCAAATTAAATATGTAAAAATATTTATATAAATGGGAAACCATATTTCAACCCCATAAATATCTGACACCCATATCCTCAATGACACAAAAAATTCATACATCTAATAAGATATGGAAACAACACCACCATCCATAGCAATAAAGGAAGCAAACAAACAACATATAATTTTTTACAATCATGGAAAATATGATGTAACAATCTCTTGATAACATTGTAGAATCATGGCCTCTATAATGATTACCATAGTCTAAACTAATCATAAATCCATGTGCATGAAAAACATATCCCCATCCCATTGTGTCGCACACAATGGCCAACTCACCAACTATCATTAATCTCAAAATCTAACACATGTCCTCCAAAGTCACATTCATCTACCACATAAGAAGCCATAAATATCAAGTATCAACATAGCACCTCTCTACTAATGTGGTCATAACATGTATATCATATGTAATTTGACCTAAATGAGCCATATGTCCAAGTCCAACTCTATCAAGAATCTAACAACTAGCATCATCCAAACCAATCTTGCTCATAATCTCCATGTGATGTTCATATCAAATCTCTCTGGCATTCTAAAAAAATAAAAACAAATGGAAACTTTTGAGATGTAATTAAAGAAAATATAAATAAATTTAAAAAAATACTAAGGAAAAGTTTTAAAATCATAAGGTTGTATATGAATAGAAACAGACATTATCGATAGGCATTTTTATCACGAGTGGTCTCTTACATCAATTAGTACCATTGGAACACATGACATTTATGTCAGAGGCTTGATAGTACTTCCATATAAGGTTCAATATCATTAGACCTCTAAAATAATTAAAACCCACCTTAAAATGACTAATTTACAGAAATGAATTTTTAAAAAAAAAATAAAACTCACAATAGAGACAAAAGGTGAAATTTTTATACATACTAGTTCCTCTGGCTATTAGGACTATAAGGAAATTTACAAATGCTCAAAATTTTAAGGTGGTGCATTTTGACAACTTGACATCCTAACAAAAAAACCCTATCAACAATATAAAAATGAATTAAATAATTCTAAAAAATTAACCTATTTATATGGATTGACTTTTCAACTAGGAATTATACATCATTCAGATTCTAAATTAATACTTGGGAACTTGTTGTGTTGATATCTCAAACACGGTTTATCAAAAAAAAAACCCTTAAATTTCATTGGAACACATGCAATGTGTGATTTGTCATGGAAACAATTCCAAGAATATTATTGATAATATAAAATATATCAAAATTTTGAAAATACTCTCCTACAAAAACATTTCACTAATTTTTCAAAATGGGGGAAACTCTTGACTCTATATACACACCATTGCCTTTAGTAATTATTTTATATTATCCAAAGATTAATTTTATATAAATATATTTTAAATCTACACCTTCCTTATATAAAGTCATGCAAAATCTAAAATACAATGATACAAATCCAGAAAGTGAATATTTCAAATAAATAAGTCAAACCAATCATAAAATTCTAAAAATGATCATTTTTATCTAATTACATATATATTTTGATATGATTGATTAAATAGACACATCCCTCATATAAAAATTTGGGAATACATTGGGCTTATACATAATTTAAAATTATTATAGTTTCACATTTTACACATGATTTAGATTATTAGAGTTTGGCTTATTACACCTGATTTAGATTACTAAAGATTGACACATTACACATGATTCAGATTATTAGAGTTTGGCACATTAAATAAGATTCATATTAGCATAGTTGGCACATTACATATGATCCATATTACCAGAGTTTTCATGTTACACATGATTCAGATTAGCTTAAATACCATATGGATTAGTTACATAATAGATATTGACACACCAATATAGATTATGGGGGGTAAATGCCATGCATATACACTTGATTTTAAAATAATTAAGTAAAAACTCATACACACTTAGGTGCATATGCATGGGCATATGCACTTAGTTTTATAGGAATAAAATTATAGTTTCCTACATACACATACATCTGATATATAAGGTCGTAGATTCAGCATATACATGGATAACATTCTATAATAGTTGGCACAAATTTAAGGGGCATGATATTGATTAATGCACATATACTAACTTTCATTCTCTTAAGGTATGATACTAATTCATGCACATATACACACTTTTAGATTCATAGGGCCTAATATTGGTTCATGCACATACACAACAATATATTTTATTATTAAATGTCCAATAGTTATCATTCCACTTCACTCTTATTATATTTTTGGTCATGATGGGGAAATGAAAATGACAAAGTCTTATCTAGCTTTCCACCAATGGTTTTAAAACAATACTAAATGATGTTGAAAAAAGGTGGGGGTGTATAGTTGGTTATCTACTAGGTTTTTATTAAAAAAAATAGGAGTACCTCTTCAAATTTTAGTTTTTTGACCTATTTATGCATTACTATTTTTTTGAAAAGAAATATTAATTTAAAAACTAGACTCAAAATTATATAATTCATGTTCTTATAGCATCTTCAATTTACCTCCCACTTGGTTCCATAGGTTCATCATATTTAAATAAATCTAAACATTATTAAAAATATATATTTATAATTTTAGATGTAATATTAATCCTAAAAACCATTCAATGACTGATAATATGAAATGTTCTACTTTTAAAATAATAGAAATCAACTCTTTATTCAAATTAATATTAATAATTCATTTTCATTAAAAGTATATTGTTGATCAATAAGACTATTAGCATTGTCCAAGAGTAATACTTCTTAGTTATTATACCATAATGAATGACTAATATATGCATCCTATAACACACAAAAAAACAATCTTATTTTAAGATATTTCCATACTCAAAACATAACTTAATGTTGTCGAGTGGCATCTATCTCAAATAATTGAGAATCAGAATGAAACTTCCAATGGCAACTAAACACAGGAGGATACTAGTAAAGTTTATAAACATGACTAAGCTTTAATTAACCCTCACCATCTATTTTTTGGAGTATAAATCTCAAAGAGATAGATAAAAAAAATTATGAAAACATAAAGAAAGTTTTACCATTATTATGATATTAAAATATCAATTGCATCTTGACCCTTTTTATCTTTGAAATAAAATAAAACTCACATAGTGTTAATGTGTAGAATTAAACTCATTACCAAGAGGTCATGGTATTATCAATTCAAGAACTAGAATCATTTAGCATTAAAACTTGCCTAAATAATAGTAATTATATCATGTGATTTGATAGTCTATACTAACGTAACCAATGTAGTGACACATGCTAACAAACATTATTCAATTATATGATAGTGCATAATGATAAATCATTTCTAATTATTTATTTTTTGACTAAACTACTTTATGTTATAACATTATAACCAAAAAAATATGTTTTGTAGCCAAGTAATATGAAATCTGACTCACTTAAACTATCATGAAACAAGCTATGTTTAAGGATAGGTGTAATGATATATCGATTATACACATCCTTAAAAAGGATATAAACTAAATAATAGAAAAATAAACTAAATTATTTATTTCAAATATTGTTGTGTTACTTTCATCAGCTTGTTTCCAGTAATATTAATGTGCAATGACAACAACATGATACTCATAAATCAAATGACCAAGAGGTTAATTCTAAGATGATATTGATAACTAGATTATATCAACAATCTGATAGATAGATAGATAGATAGATAGATAGATAGATAGATAGATAGATAGATAGATAGATAGATAGATAGATAGATAGATAGATAGATAGATAGATAGATAGATAGATAGATAGATAAATAGTAATAAAAAACTAAATATTAGAATTCATTCTATAAAAATAATGATATGAAAATGATTCTCATATAGAAAATATACTAAAGTGTATGATTCCATGTTCAATTCAACAGTCATTCCCTATCGATTAACTTAATAAGAGTCATTGTTATTTTTGACAATTATAGCTCATGCATGATTCTCAATAAAAAATTAAATCTTGATAAATAAAAAACAAACATCATTAGAATAAATTTGGCAAAGAATAACATCAAAACAAAAATAGTTTGACCATCTGATACCTTATTAAAAATATAAACACAAATTTATTTTATGAATTATAAGTTATATTGAAGAAAAGTATATTATTATTCTAGTAATCTAATGATAACATAAAGTCCAAAAGCAAAAAATTAATGAGTTAGTGCCTCAATAGTGTCATTGTCACTTTATTTCTACCACATGAAAACAACATTGAGTGCACCAAGACATCTCTAGACCTCCATCAAATAATTGTCAAGGAAACAAAAAAATTGGGAATGATGATCCCAATCATTAGTGGCCTATTCCACCCCAACTATCAATTGAAAGGCTAAAATAATTCCATACACAAAAAATCAATGATATAATAGTTGAAAAGAGAATAAATTCAAGATGATCAAGGTACCACCCATAACTACTAAGTTCTTTTCATCAAATAAGAAAAAGTCACAGAAATATGCAATGAAATAAAACACAAACAAACTTAAGGTTTGTAACTCTAGGAAAACTCTTAGATAATAAATATTCATTGCTTCATTAGTTCTATTATTTCATCTTATTTACCAACTAATTGTAGGACAAATTTCTCCAAACACAAACATTTCCCTAAGGGTTTTCCAAGACAATCAAAATCCAAGTATAAAAATGTATTTCACTCCTACATAAAATATTTAAATACTCAAAAAAAATTCACTACAATAACTTGTCACCAAGAATTGAATTTTAAACTAGAAGAATGGGGTATACCAAACTCCTAATGATTTGGTAGAGCCTCTTCTCCTTCAATAGGTCCTTAGGTACTCAAACAATCTACCCAAATAAATGTAATAGCATTACTCAAAAAAGCATTATTCAAAGAATGATAAGAACAAATGTACTTATTAAGTGATACCCTAAGACCAAAAGGGTTCTTATATTATTTTTTTACTTTTGTTCCTTATTTTCCACCTCCTCAAGTTATTTTACCACACATCTTTGTGTGTATTATTGAGTTCAATTTAAAGTAACCAAATAAGCTATTTCCAAACACCCACAAACTCTTCATTATGACCCAAAATGTAGTGGGTACTAAGAAAAAATAGTCCATAAATTATAAGAAGTGATATCTATGTTTTATTCATTCTACATGACTCCAAATCCTCACAATTCTTCTCCACATTCCATTTATTATTGAGGTTAATGACCAATAAACAACATTCCATCAAGTCCAAACTCTAAAATGAGGCTTAACAAAATCAAATCATTATTTAATCTAATTTTAACCTAAAAAAGGTCCTTATCCATTGTGACCTTATAACTTTTAATCAAATGCATTAGCTAGGGTCAATGTTCTTTCACAAGTCATCTCCTTGCATATTACCAAAATCATAATCAATGTTTCTTTTTCCAACTTAACAATAGTAGCTACTACTTGTAACAGTGGGTAAGTTATGACCAAGAATGTAGATAATAAGGACCCAAGTCATTTATAAAATCATAATATGCTAAAACATAACATAGTAAATAGTTCTTAACAAAATTCAATAATAGTGTGCATAATTGGCTAGATGCCAATGATGGTTGCTAAAGTATAAAATTTAGGTAGATTATTTACGACACAAATATATACATTACATATGACATAAATGAGGAAAATGGTGGTTTTCAAAATATCTCATCATTGAATTTATTTTTTTATACTTGTATACCTCTAGAGTGTCTATTTATCAAATTATATCATCCCCAAGCCTAACTCATATTTTGACTATACCTTAAACCAAAAAAATAGCATCAACAAAACCTATATTGAATGGATAATAATAACAATAATCAGAAATGAAACATTTTCACAATCAACATATTATTGGAGAATTGTTAATGATGTCATGGTGATGTCATGAAGGTGTCCAAGTGATTAGATGAAGTGTATTGATAGTCTAAGTGATAATGACAAAGTGTGCAGTATGTTTGTCCTAGTATTCTTGAAGTTAGCTTGGTTGATCTTCTATTTTGGCATGGTTAGGAATGCTTAGGGATGAGTATGGTGATTTGAGGTTATGTAAGAGATCATATAAAAGGTCAAGGATGTATTGAGTACTTTTGTGCATGAATGGAATTAATTTTATTCTTCATTATGTTCATCTAGACATTTTGGGTCTTGTGTAAAATAAATCTAAGTGAACATATCGATGATATCAGTATTTGCACATGTGGATGAGTTAGGGAGAGCTGGTCATATGGTTATGATCACATTAGTCCCAATTTATTATGTTCTAAGTCTCAATTCATGTTATGAATCACAATATAATATATGAAGATGCAAAGTTGGCTTCTTAGATAGAATTCATTAAGTTTCCATACTTAGCCAATTTTGCAAAGGAGCTCAAGTAGAGCCAAGTAAGCACATTGATGTAGTAATATTTCACATGTGTGGTAGTTTTAGAATTATTTTATCATTTGGGTATGTTTGGTTTTATACCTATTTTCTATACACTAAACTTTAGGTCATATGATGAAGTACAATAAAATATATGCATGTGCAAAGTTGGGCTCCCAAGTATTTTGACAATGTTTTCCCATACCTAGCCAAATTTGCATACGGAAAGAAAATACTAAGTATTTTTATGATTTTATATTTTTCACATTTGAGGGTTTCATGATAAAATTATCATATGGTTTTGTTAATTCTTGTTTCTATTTTCTATGCACTAAATTTTAGGTCATACGATGAAGTGCATCAAAATATATGCATGTTCAAAGTTGATCTCCCAAGCAATTTTTGACATAGTTGGCTCTGTGGAAAAAAAATATAAGTGAGTAAATTAATGGATTTATATCTCACATTAAAATTAAATTTATGAGTATTTTTATACATGTTTGTATTCTCTTATTAACAAATATCATATGGTGCAAATTTGGGAACATGCATTTGAGTGCAACAAAAGATATATCTGTCCAAAGTTGGCCTTTCAGGCATATTGAAATGGTCCCCATAGTCAATTTTTCACAAGGTAAAGTTATATAATCTCTAAATGATATTTATGGAGCATTTGTTTCCCAATATATCATGAATTATTGAGATGGCAAGATGTGCTTGATGTTTAACTGTGACTGTTGGCATTTGAATTTTGCAAAGGGAAAAACTAGTGCTCTATATTTTATCCATAACTTTTGATCCAAGATGAATTTCAAGGTGATACAAAAATAAAATTTAAAAAGGACTCCATGGAATATTTATTGAACCTATTTATAAGTTCTTAATGTATGTATAGTCAAATATATTGAGCTCCAAAGTTCATTGTGTGTTTGACTATGTTCTACAAGTAACCTAAAAAGGATATTTGTGTTTGTTTTAATGATGTTTAGATGTTTTATTATGTATTAGCTATTGTAAATTATTGTGTACTCCTTTAATATGATTTTTATGGTATTTTGAGGTTTTACTAGTTGATATTTTATATGAACAAAGGCTTATAAGTTGATTGTGTGTTTGTTCATGATGTTCATGTACACTAGGTCAGTGTTGAGCAGATTGATCATATGCGGAGGTGAGCAGATTTGACTATGATCATTTGAAGAAGTTAAAGGGAACATGTGGAGTGGACCTATTCATTTTTAATTTACCCTATGTTCTTTTTTTTCTTCATGAAGTTCTTAGTGGATGAATAGGTCTCCATGAGACTTATAATAGTTAGAATGGCCTAATTGAAAGTTGTAGTTGCTTAAGAGTGACCCATAGATGCTATGACAGATATATGAGGATTGTATAGAACCATGTCTTAATTTGAGAGAAATATTAAGGTTTAATTCAATTCTAATGGCTGACAAATAAGTTGTTCATCACGAAGACTCTATATATAGTGAAACCAAAGGAGATGGTTTCTAGGCTTGTGTGAGAGGTGTATACATTGAATCGAAGAAGAGAGGATAGTGCTATTATAGGTTTGAAGGTTGAAGATGTGTGAAGAGGTATGAGTGTGTATATGAGGTTATTTTTAGTGAAGGAGAGATATTATAGCATGCTTATATGAGAGGCATTTATGAGATAGAGAGGGAGTTTGTACATGAGTTAGAAAATTAGAGATCCATCAAGTATTAAAGACCTTAGTTCTTAGATGGATATGTTCACTTCATAAGAGGGTCTAAAAGATTTGATCTTCCTTATAGGTAGTTTATCCTTATGAAATTGGTGTTTCACTAAAGGCCTTTGCTCAAAAGGACCTGACTAAGGTTTTGGGTCAAAAGGACTTGACCGACAGGTGGTCAGGAGGACTTGATCATCTCAAAGGAAGGTGCTCCTCATGGAATAGGTGTTTCACTAAATCTTGGTCAAAAGGAAATGATCAATATTTGGTTTTTAATACCTTATAGGATAATTATTCCAAGTATTTTAGGCTTGAGTGTGGGTTTTATTCCCTAAGAGGGTTTCCCATGTAGATCTTGTGTTGTGCATGTGATCTTGGATTATCTTCATTGTTCATTGTTATAAACATCTTATATGCTTCATAAATGATTATATTAAAATATTAAGTGTTTGAAGGGTTTGGAAATTGAATTGGATTAGTTTCCACCATTGATTCACCCCCCTCTTAGTGGCTTGTACCTCTATCAATTGGTATTAGAGTGATTCCTTTGGTTAAGGCTTGACATCTTGAAGGTGATCTTAGGTACAATATGGGGAGTCATCAACTGCAAGGATGTTTATCTACCATGAAAGCACTAATGTTAAATAGGTCAAATTATGATTTTTGGAGTGAAACAATGAGGACATACATTATGTCTCTAGGTTTTTATGTATGGCAATCTACTGTGGATGGTTATGTTTCTCCTACTACTCCATCTAGTGTTGCAGACAAGAAGTTGTTTGAGAATAATTTTAAGGTAATGAATGCCATCACGTATGGTCTTATAGAGACTAATTTAACCAAGGTAATCCATTTTAAATCTATTAAAGAAATATGGGACAAAATGAAAATCATTTATGAAGGAGATTCAAAGGTCAAGCTTACTAAGTTTTAGACTCATAGAAGGTAATTTGAAAGTCTCAAGATGAAGGAAGAAAATTATGTGGCATCCTTTTTAGAGAGAGTTGATGAGATTGTGAACATCATCAGAGGCTACTATAGTTCAAAAAGTACTAAGGTCTTTATCTCTCAATTTTGATCCAAAAGTATCTGTTACAGAAGAAAGTCATGATCTTACTCAGTTGAAGATGGATCGATTGCATGGCACCCTTACTACCTATGTGATTAGAGTAAATGATTATATACCACCAAAGAAGGAAGTAATTTTCAAGAATAAATTAATACAATGAAGAAGTTCCAAGGTAATAAACCCAAGGAGGATGACATTTATGATATAGATGAGGATGAACTAATTGCTTTGATTTCAATGAAATTGAAAATAGCTTCAGGAAAGTATAAGGGTAAACTACCCCTCAAATGCTTCAATTGTGGAGAGGTCAGACATTTTTCTAATAAGTGCCCTTAGAAGTATAAGAAAAATGATGATGAAGAGCATGATTAAGGTCATAATGATGGAAAGATATTATTTAGCTCTGATAAAATAAAAAATAGATTCATAAGGTTTGACAACAAGAAGTACTTCAAGGACAAGAAGAGTCTCTACACCAAAGAAGATTGCAGCTCATTAGATGAGAGTGAAGTCAATGACTTAGAGTATGATCATGAATATGATGGTCCTACTAAAGATGAATTCCTCTTCATGGTTGAGGAAGTTAGTTGCTCACATCAAATGGAGTCTACTTGGATTGATTCAGATGATGATAAAGATGAGGTGGACTATGAAACTAAATTGATAAAGGCCCTAGAAGAACTAAAGATTGAGAAGAAAATTAATAATAAGATGAAGTCACAAATCAAGGACTATGAGGAAAAATTTAGTGTATTTGAGTCAAGAATGAATGAAGACACTAAATAACATCTCAGTTGTTAATTGGAAAACCTATCTATAAGCATGAAAGCTAAAGAATATGAGTGTTCAAGGTATGTAATTGAAAATGATTCATTAAAAGCTGAGTTATAGAGGACATCTAGTAAGATGAAGTCATTTGTGAAATTTGAAAAGAGCTCAAGTGATCTAAAGAATATTTTGAATGGTCAAAAGCATGCAAGTGATAGAACCAATCTTGGATACAAATAAGAACCATAGAATGAATCTCAAGATGAAATAGAGACTAATCAAAAATTGAAGGTCAATAATCAGTCAAGGAATGAAGGTGCTGGTAGAATAAATAAAAATTAGATCAGACAACCAAATGCCATGAGGTATGTAAATTTTAATGGTTACTGTTATACTTGTAATTAGTTTGGGAATATAACTAGAGAATGCAAGAGTCATGTTAGAAATGAGTTTGCATAGAACTATTATGGGGGTCATTAGTCAAATGGTGTGAGAAAAGTTAAGTGCTTCAACTATCTTAATGAGGGAAACTTTTCTAAGCATTATCCAAATAATAAAAGGCAAGGTAAGTCTTCTTCAAAAAGAGTAATTTTTTTTAGCTCTCATGAAATTGGACACATTGATAATTTTTGTCTGAATAAGGTAGGACAAGTTGAGTTTTCATCAAGGAGTATTATTTGCTACAACTGTGAAAAGATTGGTCGCATTGCTAGATTCTACAAGTAAAGGTTTAAAAATTGGAATAGGTTCAATCAAGATCCCAAAGTACAAGGAAAAAGATAAATTAACTCATGAAAACTAAAAGTGTTAAGTATGAGGCATGATGAGACTATATGTCCAAGTAATCTATTTACTATGGTGGAGAATGTTATAGATGTTGAAGAGTGCAAAGGGATCTCATTATCTACTCATGTTATAAATAAAGAGACCAAACTTAAGGAGAAAACCAAGGTGTTGGTTGAAGCTAGTTTTGAGATGTGTATGGGTCCAAGTGAACATCCTACTATTTTTGAGTATGTGTCATTTAAAAAACATCAATTGTCAATATTAGGTGATAAGGTTCCAAGCTACAATGAAGATTCTACAAATGAAAAGGTATGTCATCAATCTATATTGTTTCCATGTATTATCAATCCAATCATAGAAGAGAAGGAGAATGTTGTATTTGATGAGCATGTTGCTTCTCTTAAGCCTGAGAAGAAGAATAAATATAAGCATCAGATGCCTAAGGAAGATAAGGAATATGAGGAGTTGCAGGTAACTTTTAGTTTCACATTGTTTTAGGATATTGTGAAGTAAGATGTCTCTGCATATGCTTCTTAGGAGACATCTTTCTTGTGGATAAGAAAGTTTATGTGCTCAAGATCATAATGCCAATCTATACAGAGACTTATGTTGATCTTAAAATTTCATTAGTTAAGGGGGAGCAACAAGTTCATGAGCTTGCTCCAAAGGTTTGTAAAGGAGCTATAGTATAGGGTTAGAATGGGTGTTTTCAAGTGAATTAATGAGATTGATGGAGTGTCAAGAAGAGTTTGGTACTTAAAAAGGTTTGTTCACTTATTTATGATGTGTTTTATGTGGTTTCATGTCTTGATGATCATGTTTCTACCTTTTGGAAGTTTCTATGTGCTCTTGGGTTTATTTATCTCATTGCAGATCAAAAGCCATGGTATAAGAAGTTAAGGTTCCCAAATGTGTGGAAGCTCAAAACCTGGAATAGAAGTGTGTTATGGTTTTCTCTAGGTGTGTAATAAGTTTAGAGGTGAGAATTAACTAGAAAGAGGTTTGTTGACCTTATTTATTTTTGGGATTCTAGGATTTTGAGCTCTAATAGAAAAGTGGTTTGCCTTATGAATTGAAGTCTGATGCTTATTAATAGGTTGAATGAGCCAAATGGATTATCAAATCATGTTTCATATATATTTGAAGGTTTGTGAATTTCAAATTATTCATGTTTTTATCAAGATGGAGGCCTAATTGGCAAGTTTGTTTGTGAAGGAAGTATATTATAGAAGATGAGCTAGGTGATGCAAATTGTTGTACTTGAAGGGGAATATGAGAATTATTCATATATAAAGTTTTAGGTCTTAAAGGTGAATCTACTAAAAATTTTGGGCTTTGTAAGTTCCAGGTAGGGATATAAGGAGTCTAGATAGGCCTAGTGAGAAGAAGAGTGCTTTGTGTTCAGTTTATCCAAAAGAGCATGGTATGAGTAATTTAAGGAGAGTTCTTAAGTTGGTTTAGAGCATGTTTCCTATTTGGTGAGTGACATAAAGTTATTTTGGTGGTCCTTGTGGTGGATTGAGATATAAGGATAGTAAGCCTGTATGGTGGTTCTTCATGGTGTGTGGAGATCTGAAAATGCTCAGGGGGTGAAATTTATTATAAATCTTAGGGGCATTCCCTCTTATATGGTTCTTGGTGAGTTCCATCATATTTCAACATTTTTGTATGTTATTTCTTCATTGGTTGTAGTGTTTGGTTGAAGAAGAAGATTTTAACCTACCTACCTCAAGGCAAGAAGAGGTAAGCTCAAGGTAAAGGGGAGCTTTTATTATCTTTATAAGATAGTATTCTCTTCTTGGTATTATTTTTAGGTCTTAGGGATTAGTTTTTTCCCACCTTTTCATTATGTCAAAGGGAGAGAATATTTCTATCATGAGAGTGCTTGAACAGAGAGAAGGAATGTGAACTGTTTGATGGGTGTTAACATTAATGACAAAGGGGGAGATTGTTGGAGAATTATCAATAATTTCATGGTGATGTCATGTAAGTGTCCAAGTGATTATTTCAACTATGTTTATAGTCTAAGTGATAAAGACAAAGTGTGTATTATGTTTGAAGTTGGCTTAGTTAGGAATGCTTAGGGTCATATGAGTATGGTGATTTAAGGTTATTAAAGAGGTAATATAAGAGGTCAAGGATGCATTGAGCACTTATGTGCATAAAATTAATTCATCTAATTCTTAATTATGTTCATCTAGACATTTTGGCTCTTGTGACAAATAAATCTGAGTGAGCAGATTGATGATATCAACATTCACACGTGTGGATGAGTCAGGGGGAGTTGGTCATATGGCTATGATCACATTAGTCCAAAGTTACTGTGATACAAATATTAATTAATGAAATAAAGCTTATAAAAATACATGAGGATGCAAATTTGGATTCTAATATTGAATTCACCAAGTTTCTATACATAGCCAATTTTACAAAGGAGCTCAAGTATAGCTAAGTAAGCATATTGGTGTAGTCATATTCCACATGTGTGATAGTTTCACAAGGATGTGATCATATAAGTCTATTTATTTTTTTACCTAGTTACTATACACTAAATTTTAGGTCATGCAATGAATCTCAGTAAAAGATATGCATGTGCAAATTTGGGATCCCAGGTATTTTGACAATGTTTTCCCATACTTAGCCAAATTTGCATATGGAAAGAAAATGCTAAGTAAGCATTTTGATGATGTTATATTTCACACACATGAAGGTTTTAGGAAAAATTTATCATATGTATTTGATCATATTTATTTGTAGTTATTATGTACTAAATTTTAGGTCATGTGATAAAGCGTATCAAAAGATATGCATGTTCAAAGTTGACCTCCCAAATAGTTTTTTACATATTTGGCTCTGTGGTAGAAAAATCTAGGTGAGTAGATTAATGGATTTATAACTCACACATGAAAAATTTCAAGATTAGTTTGATAAATTTTTAGATTCTCTTATGAACAAATATCATATGGTGCAAATTTGAGAACATGCATTTGAGCACAGTAAAAGATATATTTGTCCAAGGTTGGCCTTCCAGGCATATTGAAATGGTCCCCATACTTAGACGATTTTGCACAAGGTAAAGTTCAAGCATCTCTCATGGAAATTGATGGAGTACATTTTATCCAAGATGATAGGAATCAGTGAAATGGCAAGATGTGTTTGATGTTTAACTATGACCGTCGGCATTTGAATTTTGTAAAGGGAAAAACTAGTGCTCTGTATTTTGTCCATCACTTTTGATCCAGGATAAATTCAAAGGTGATATAAAAAGAAAATTTGAAGATGACTCCATGTATCATCTATTGAAGATGGATAAAATATTTGAATGTATATATAGTCAAAGAAATTTATCTCTAAATTTGACTGTGTGTTTGACTATGTTCTGTAAGTAACCTGAGAAGGATATTTGTGCCTATTTTGATGATGTTTGGATGTTTTATGATGTCTTAGCTATTTGAAATTATTTTGGACTCATTTTGGATGATTTTTATAGTCTTTATATGTTTTAATAATTGATATTATATATGAAAAAAGGCTTAGAAGTTGACTATGTGTTTCTTCATGATGTTCCTATGCACCAGGTCAATGTTTAAGCAGATTGATCATACACAGAAGTTAGTAGAGTTGAATATGATCATTTGAGGAAGTAAAATGGGTAATTTGGAGTGTACATATGTATTTATAAGTGTTATTATGTTCTTTTTTTTCTTGATTAAGTGATAAATGGGTGAATAGGTCTCCATGAGACCTATAAGAGTTACAAGGGCCTAATTGAAAGGTGTAGTTGCTTAAGGGCGACCCATAGATGCTATGACTAACCTATTAAGATTGTATTGAGCTATATATTGATGTGAGAGAAGCCTTAAGGGTTAAGGAAAGTCTAATGGCCAACCAAAAATCTATTTATCATGAAGACTCTATATATAGTGAAACCAAAGGAGATGGTTTATAGGCTTGTGTGAGAGGTGCATGCATTGAAGTGAAGAAGAGAGGATAGTGATCTTGCAGGTTTGAAGTTTGAATATGTGTTAAGAGGTTTGAGAGTGTATATGGGGGAAATTTGAGTGAAGGAGAGAGATTATGTCATGCCTATGTGAGAGGCCTATATGAGATAGAGAGGGAGTTTATGTAGGAGTTAGAAAATCAAAGATCCATCATCAGGTGTTGAAGACATCAGTTCTAAGGTAGAGGTGTTCACTTCATATGAGGGTCTAAATGAATTGATATTCTTTAGGGGAAATTTTTTTTTGTGAAATAGGTGTTTCACTAAAGGCCTTTGGTTAAAAGGACTTGACCAAGGTTTTGGGTCAAAAGGAATTGACCAACAGGTGGTCAGGTGGACTTGATCATCTTAGGGCTAGGTGATCCTTATGGAATAGGTGTTTCACTAAATCTTAGTCAAAATGACTTGATCAATCTTTGGTTTGTAATACCTTATAGGACAAGTAGTCCAATTCTTTGCAAGCTTGAGAGTGGGTTTTATTCCCAAGAGGGTTTCCCACGTAGATTTTGTGTTGTGTATGTGATCTCGCATTATCTTCATTGTTCATTGCTATAAACATCTTGTATGCTTCATAAATGATTGTATTGAAAGCTTAAGTGTTTGAATGGTTTGGAAATTAAATTGGATTATTTGCCACCACTGATTCACCCCCACCTCTTAGTGGCTTGTACCTCAAACACATATAGATATCAAGTAGTAACTAAATTATACCATAAACATAAAAATCACATAATTATTTTTTCATTAAATACTATAAGTGTTTTTATTAAGTACTACCAAGTATGGATATGACATAAACCACACCTTTTCTAATTTGAAGTTTTTAGTGTCTAAGTAGATCATTTATAAAATTTAATATTGTAATAATAGAAAATATATAAGTAATATGCATATTATTACATGTCTTGTACTCTCTTGGTTTAAAGTTTTATTTATGGTTTCAAAAAATATATAATTTATTACATGATTTGTATCCATGGAAATTATAACTAATTATGTATTTTATTTTATATGTAGATTCAATAATATATTTATTATCTAAACTTAATGTTGATCATATATTATCTTTTATCATCTATATACTCATACTAAATTATTGAAATAAAACTTATATCTATGCATTATCTTGTAATGGTTCACAATGCATCAAATATAGATGCTTAGGAAAAATGGGATGTATCTCCACTTGTCTTGCTTTTATATATTCTCAAACAATTTATATAGAGATATAAACCATTTTTTAAGACTTATTTATTTAATTTCTAAATACTAGAGAAGTTATTTTGTTTGATATCTAGACACAAATGCATAGATAATATTCTCTAATTTTTTTTTTAAAATAACTATTTATATTTTAATTTCTACATCTACTTTTACTACATGAATAGTCACAATGTCGCATTTTTTAAGATGAATTGTTCATTCAAAAAATTGCAAACATAAAAAAAATGTTTCTTGGATTTTAATTACTCTATTTGAAAAATAAAAATGCAAATATTTTTTTAATTAAATTAAACTAGTTTCAAGTATATTTTTGTTTATAGTATAATTATGATTAGCCCCACAATGATAAAATAGTGTTTACATAAACACAAAACATTAAATGGGCAGATAATATAAATAAAAAATTAATTTAAAATGTTAATAAAAAACATATGATTTGTGAAAAATTACAAAATCAAAAAACCACTGACTACCCAAAAAAAAAAGTAGGCCATCTCAAAAGAAAAAGTTACTTGAAATAAAAAAAATTGGATTAAATTAGATTTCCAAAAATCCTTTAGAATCCCATATAGATCTAATCAACTTCATGAAAATAGAAACAAATTGCCATACCCTTGTAGACACATAAATATGGCCATAGATAATTGACAATGTTCATTCTTGATATATCCTAAACCACATGACTTGCTCACAAATACATGACTCATATTCACCATTCATTTAAGTTGTTTATCTATATGAGGGCCTTACCCTTTATTTTCCATCACTACTACACATAAATTTCAAATTCAAATGCTCAAGATGCTTAATATCACCCTCAGACTATCTCCATTTAAATAAAGTTGTCTTTGATCTTTCAGGATAGGTATATACTACACGAATAGGGGCATTGTCATGATCTTGTCCCCTATGGTGGTTGCATTTTGAGCCAAATAATGGCTATTTTTAAAATTTGGATTCAGTCTTATGTATCTTCCCAAATGTTTCATAAGTTTTTAAAAATAAATTTTTCCAAAGGTTTATATATATATATACACATTAATCATTCATTAGACCCCATTATTATCACTTAGCTTTTATCTTACACGCTACTAAAAATATTCCCTATTCTTTCCAAGTTTAAGATCACTTAAAAATAATAACCACAATCCAAGTCTATAACATATCAAAGCAAGTCAAGATCTATTATTTTCAAGTATCAAATCTGCTTTTATAGTTACATACACATATTCAATGATCACAATTTCATGATCACTCTAGTTGGGATAACTACATGGACTTGATTTACCTACTAAGAGTATTAGATACATAAGCAGTAATCAAAGGGATTGATTGAGGTAGCTCATCCCATTACACTCCCCTATTTTTTTATTTTTTCAATATCTCAATGTCCCTTACAGTTTCAAAGATAAAATAAGGAAAACACAAAATTCTATGTAGTATAATTTGAATCATGATATCTAACCTTGTCCACTAGACCTAAGAATAAATGGTGCAACAGTCAATTCTTCATCACACTCAATCGGTATAAATCCATAATAAAAAAAAATTGAGCATTGTCATGTTTTTATCCACCTAGAGTGGTCATGCCCTAAAAAACTCTATGATCCTATTACTAGTTTATCATTTTAAACATCATGTTTTCTCTATCTTTATCTATTAGTCATAGTTAACAGAGACAATTTTGTGGTCAATAGACTTGAGTAGCTTGTTCTATAGTCCACCTATAATGGTTTTATCTAGGATGAATTTTAGATTTTGTTCCTAATCCTAGGCATGTGGAATCAACTCTTTTTCTTGATTCACACTTTCAAACTTGTGAAGTGATCAATATAGATCAGTATTTGAGCTAAGTATATTTATTCTTAGTACTTTCCAAAATTAGCATTTTTCCACATTTAGCAAGTTTTAAATTAGAGTTGTTAATATTTGTGTATCTTTAGCATTTTAATATCTATCTAGATTTATACCTATTATTCTCAACATTTTATTGTTAAATAAAAAATAGGGTAAAATATATTGGTAAACATGTACATTTATTTTGAGCATCATTTACCTTTTTAAGTTTTATTCTATGGTTTCATTTGAATTAATAACTTCTAGAAACTAAAGATAATTTATCTTTTACCTTGGGGATTCAAAACTATTGTTTCATTGAACAAAAAAATTTACTTGTCATAGGTTTTCAATTTCCTTTTATTTCTTTCTTTCTTATAAATTATGTTTTAGTAATTTTAAAACTCATAGGATTTATCATTCTAGGCAAAGTGGTCTTTATTTTTACCTATGTCATTGTGTGAGAGGTATTTCCTCAATACCCAAGCCATTTTACACCACTATATACATATTTTATTTTCCACATACCTCACTATATATCAAAAATGCTTTGGGTTTTATTTTTTCATCCATAGGAAGCCTTCAACTATTTGCTCTTATAGTACACTGGTAAGTAATTATCCATATGAAGTTACTCTCAACATACCATAGAGATAGGATAGTGTGGCTAGGGGATAGTAGAATACTTTATAATTATTGACCTTGGGCTGAGTTCACTATTTATGATTGGGATCGATAGATATGAGATCCTACAAATCAAACACACCTTGACTAGTTACACCCCTAATCCTTGTTGCACATTTCAATTTTTTTATTTTAAATTCATGATTAACATAAACGCATTTTTATTACATATTCTAAAGTTCATTATCACATTTTGACTTACTTTCCAAGATGTTATTTGGGGTCACTATATCTTGGCATTGATCAAATTTAAAAATCATAAAAAGGCTAAAATTACTAATGTAAAATATCAATCCATACTTAACTTAAATTCACCATTAAGGAAAATATTTGTAAAATTAAGTATGACTTAGAAGCAAGGATAACTATACATTTAGAATTCTATAATCCATACCACACACCTTATTGATAGAATTATCATGACTATTGAAATTGATAAAGTTAATATAGATTAATTTTATGAAGTTAATGACAAATAATTAATTATATTAATTCCAACCCACATAATATTGATGAATTCCTATACATTATAAGAGATTAACAAAATAAATCAACTAAATCTTTCACTTCGAATATAGGTATTCTAGTTACTACTATTTCTTCTATTCCTCTTTCAACACCTATAGTTACATATGTACTAACATCCCTATGTATGGGTCCATAACATGGCTTACAAAATATTAACATGCCTATTTATACTTGGGCATCATACACACCTCCCTTGATTACCACACCAAGTCAACCAGCAACGTCACCTAATGTGTACTCTCTTAAGTAAATTGTTATATCCTTCCATCTAAAGTATTGTAATTAGAAAAAGGTTTCTCTAAATCTACTTACTAAATGGATTGTCATATTCTACTTCATAGTCCTTTAGAACCTAATATAACCTATTACCCACTATCATTAGACTTTGTAATTCTTTTACTACCACTTTATGAAGGTAAAAGTAATAGATAGAAACATATTAAATATTTCCATGTAGCATGCTTAGATTATGCTTAAAATCAAAAATTACTCAATAAAATATTTCCAAGAAGCCTCAAAAACTTTTCCCTATGATGATTCTATGATCTTCCCCTTCAATTAGGTAGAGTAATCAACCCTTTGGTAGATCAATTTTTAGCATAGTTTTCTATCAAGCAATGAAAATCTATCTTATTTAAAAATCAAAAAACTCAATCAAGGTTCAAATGAGCCAATAAGTGAATATGTTCTATGGTATAAAATGATGTTAGCTAAGATGACAAACTAGATGTAAAATAATGAATTATAATATAACTTTACACAAAATCTACTAGCACCAATCCATGAATCAATCATGTTCGATAAATCCAAATCTTTTGATGAGTTATGGCATACATGAAAATAAAGAGAAGTCCAACTCATGTAATTAAACAAGCTAAAATATGGACTACATGCTCTATCTAATTCAAATATTAATTTTCAAAGTAAGTAAACTACAAGGTCAAATATTAAAAAAGTAAGAATGAAGTAAAAGTATCAGTTAATTTAATATCATAACCATCAAACAAGCTTCAATTGATAGCTCCACCAAGAATACAATTCACAATGTTACCATAACCTCCTCATGTCTTATTACATAAATTACTTGATTTCAATATCATATCTCTACCTCCGTCATTCAAGCTTGATTTCACCAAGCCTCAACCTAATGGATTCAACAATAATTCATATTATGACTACCATAGATGCATTGGGCATTTTAAAAACAAGATACAATATCTTATCAATGATAATACTATTAAGCTAAGTTTTTTATGGTTATTTTGATTTAACAATTAAATGTAATAACCACTAAACTATTTGAATTTTATTTAGATTTATAGAGTTTATAGAATCTAAATGTAAAATACAATAAATTACAAAAATTAAAATGAGATATAAATAATAACTTTTAATTAAATATTCAAACCTAGAAAAAATAGTATTTGTGTTGATTATGCAGGTAGATCAACGATGTAAAACTAGGTAGGATGATATTTGAAGTGTGTTACTTTTGAAAATTGAATCTTTCAATGCACTAGGATAGGGCCACACTAGGGTAGATAGGAGTGAAATACAACCTTGTATATTTGAATATGGTCATATTTGTCTTGATTATGTAGATGATTTTCTTGCTCAGATACCTACACATATCATAGGTGGTTTGTTGGTTTCTTGTGGGTGTTAAGTTATTGTGTAAAAATACCTTCAATGTTGAAACCCTAATTCTTGAACATAAACTGAATAGACATCAAATACAAATTTTGGAATTAGGTAAGGGGAATATCTAAGCTATCCTTAGAAAACCTTAAATTATGAGTGTTATCTACACCCAAAAGGGCCTCGAGATGATGTAATTATCCCTCTTAGAGTGAATGTGTAAATCTTGATACTTTCATTGAATGGAAGTGGCTGGTAAATTAAATTGAATACTTGAGAATAAATTCCATTTACCTATAATAAAATAGTTTTAGATTTAACCTATAACTGTTAGAATAAATTAGAACTCAAATTGTAAATATTAGTTCCCTTTTGCTCATTTTGTAATAACTTGTGTAGAGAGTGTTTCCTAGTTACTAGGTAATGTCTTGAGTGGCCTTGATGTGCTTATATAGTGGTATATTATAAATATTTTTTAACTGACTTTGTTAAAATCATGGGAGGGATGACAAGAAGCATCTAAATTTTTAAAATTAATCATTAGACTGTAGGAGATGATGTCATCCTAGTGGACAAGGCCAGGCTATGGCCCTATTTGACTTAGTGTGGTCTTATCCTAGAAGGATAGAAACTATTGAAACTTGGATAATAATAATTTTTAAGTATAATAGGGATGTATAAATGAGTTTTTAGTAATTTAAAGCTAGTGAGTAGAATAGTGAAGGCTCTCATAGAGATTTTAAGTTAACAAAATGGTGAATAGTTTAAGGTAAGATTGTAAAGATTAAATATTATCAATCACTTAATAATTAACTTTGAGTGTCTACATTCACCCCCCCCCCCACTTTATTCTAGTGGTGTAATGGAATGGAATTACTAGAGTAAAGGAGATGTGAGCATGAGTATATAATTAGACTTTGTATTTTTATATGAATTTTGATTGTGCAAGGCGCTTCAATGAAAAATATCCAACAATGCCACTGAAAGTAGTTATGGTTCAATATTTGTAAATTAAAAATCTATAACTTAAATTTTGAAATTGAAAAGAGAGAAAAGGAAATAATATATCTAAAATAATATTCAATCTAAATGCCTTGTAAATTGAAATTTAATAAGGTGTGTACCCCCTTGTTTATGCATTTAGAGAAATGTTGAACCTATGGAAAATGAAGAGACATCAATTCTCAATTTATGAAGACTAGTAAAATCCCTTGAGTTTAAAATATTGAATTCTCTAACACTCATGATTATGTAGAGTACTCTTGTATAAATATTAAAGTAGAAGAATAAGGGTGGAACCACCATATGTTTCTTGCTAATGTGAAACCATAGACACTGAGTCTTACTAGACTCTAATGTGACCCTCTTATAAAATGAGATGAATCACAGTGTTGCAGATGGATCTATATTCTATTTAAAAAAATTGTACATTTGAAACTTTTGAACTTTGAAGAATTAAAATTTTCAGTTTTCAATGTAGTAGCATGAACATGAAATAATATCATGCCCCTTATGTTTGTACTCAATTGATACAGAATGCCACTTGAACTTGTAACTATTTGAAACATATAATTTGTAACTATTTTATCCATGACCATGCATATACATCAAGTATATTTGATTATGTACTCAACTAATTATAGGAATGAGTGCACATCCATGTCATATGCCCCTATAATATAAAAAATTTAAATCGTACTATAATCATAAATTTTATATACTATAATAAGTCTCAAATTTATCATTCGTAAGGGTTGAATTCCCAAGGCAAGCCCATTGTTATGCACCCCTTTTAAGATGAGGGACATAACTTATAATTTACTAATCTCAAATGAAAACTTTTAGAATATGTGAAGGATATAATAATGTAGTAGTATGTAAATATTTTAAATTTATCATAGCATAGTATTGAATATAGAATCAAATTTTCTATGAAACATGTGTTAGATAAATAGATCATTGAGTCACATAATAAACATGTCCATAATATGTATCATGGCACAAGAGTAAAATTATAAAATATAAACAATGCATGAAATTAATCATGGCACCATAGTAATAAGCAATGAACATACAAGTAATGTCATACAATGTTACATAATTTACATAGAATGTCATGCATAAGGCCCAAAGGCCACATATAAAGGAAATGTGAATGTCACACAACATAGAAGGATAAGTGCCACCATAAAATGGCATGATGATTCCATACAAGAAATAGCATGTATATGTTACACACACAAGACCAAGGTACCCACATGATAACCAAGCAAGTCCAAACTTATCATGAAGTGAAATAAGAATTTGAAAAGAAGTAAACAGTAAATGAGACTAGTCTACATCAATCATATGTATCAATTCCATTGTTATCTAATATTATATACATGTAACACAATGTAAATTATGAATGAATACAAAAACAATTATATTATATATGGTTCATCATGGTATAAAGGTTTTGGATAGATATAACATGTTGAAGTATTCATGGAGAATCTAGAGATGCCCCTAGCTTAGCAAGTTTGTTGGGTAAAAAGGGAAGGCCAACATCAAATAACCATGTGATAGTATCCTATATATCACATTCACATAGCTCATGAAAATCAGTGTGTATTGAAAATTGAAATATGAGATCTATGTAACATGAAGTAAATAACATATGAAAATAAGTAAATTAGTAAAATAAGAAAATGCTTTGAGGTCCTAATTTCTTATTTTTGAAAATATTTTTTATTTTTTTTGTAATTTTTTGAAATATATAATTTATTTTTTATTTTTAAAATATTGGAATTTGAAAAGATTTTAAAATTATTAAGAATTTATTATTCAAAAAATATAATAAATGAGAGGGACTCAAACAATTCACAACAAGGTGTTAAAATATTATGTGGAAAGAAGGAATGCAAGGAAAATGCACCTAATGTATGTTTAAAAGAGACATAGTAATGTAGCACAAATGATTGATATATATAATAAATTACATGCCCCCAAATGGGAAATAGGCTATGTGTGCTTATATAGTGTATAAAAGTAGAAATATGTGATTAGGTAAGTGTCATGGAAGTCATAGCATGATAAATATGCCATAGTAAGCCAATATACTAACATAAAGAATGTGTATTAAAAGCATTGTAAGATAGTTTTTTTGTATTATTTGAATCAATCAAGAGGTAAAATGCCTAAAGTAAAAATTAAACCATGCGATAGAATAAAGCTTGAATAAAGGATATATGAAGGATAAGCTAATTAAAATCAAAGAAGCTATGTACAAAGGAAAATATGCTAGTAGTTAACCAATTACTTGATTTGAGGAACATTTTAATGGAGTTCCTACATAAAGGGTATATCAACTTGCTTCATTTTGTGATAGGCCACCAATTGGGATAGGATGTAATGGTATATAACTATCTAGCCCATTAAAGGTATAATATGTGTTGTTTAATTCATATTAGTCATAAATACATTAGATGTACTTATTAGATTAAGCCATGCTCTATGCTTTTATGCTGTAATTATGTTCTCCTTTGAAATGGTGATCATTTCACTATATTGTTGAGATGTTAGATAATCATAATTAATACTTAGTGTATCTCCCATTAATATTTTCCATGGTCTTCCAAGGATTTCATTATGTTTATCTATGGTAGGATCAATGTGAAATAGTGTTTAACATGATTTAGAACCAAAAGCAATTGGTAATGTGATAGATCCTATGAAATGCTTTGGTTCCATAGATTTATTGATATGTTGTTTATTATACCCAATATATATGAGAAGAGATAAGCTACTTATATTAACTTTTTACAAGTGATTAATTACAAAATTATTGCATTTCTTACCATCCATTAGTGGTTTAATACTAAGAGGCTTTAGATAAGAAGAATGTTGCCTTATTTCTTCTTTTTTAACCATATTTTTTATATTAATTGTAGAGATTGAATTTTTATTTGAGATGCCTTTATTTAGAAATCCTTTTTTGAAAGTAATGGATCTTGATTTGGTAGCCTTACCACTAAATGTTTCTCTATTTGGTATTTCAATGGCTCTATTTGCACCTTTTTCTTAGGAGATGTGATCATTGTATTAGGAGAAGTGTTTAAATCAACTAATTTTGATGTATCCAATGAAATAGTATTAAAACTATTTGAATTTATTTATATATATTATTTATTGGATATTAATGCTTTACCCTTATAATTATGTAATAAATATCTCTATATGCACCCACTCAAATAGATGTACATAAAGAATAAGATAAGTATTCATCTTCATCAATGGGAGTGAAATTTAACTTGAACAGTTGATCATCCATTATTTATTATGTATCCTCATCATCACTGCAATAGTATTCCTTTATCTAAAAGTAATAATTTTTGAATTGGTTGATAATGGTACTTCTATAGGAGACTATGCTACATATGTATGAATTGACACTTGTTATTTCACTTCTTTGATAGGATATTCTATTTACTTAGGAATTTTAGTGACCTGTAAAATATCATTTGTGTTACTTGATTCATCCACTTCATAAGTAATTATTTTTACAATTGTAATCTTTTTCTCAAGTGGTATGATATAGATCTTATCAGATTATGATTGTGTCATTTGGAAATATCAAAAAGGTACACCATTAGCTAAAATTGTATACTCATGTGTATAATGCAAAAAATTTATGCATATATGTAATATAAAATTTATATCCTCTATTTCATGAATCTAAGGTCATATTAAGAGTAGATTAAATTATAACTAATTAGGTATGACTTGAAAAATAGTAGATACCATTTTAGGACTAAATAATAAATCTAATGTGATAGTTCCCAATATGTTTTTAGTGTTATCAAATTCACATATAGTTTTCTTAAATTTATAAGATTATTCTTATTGAATCCAAATTTATATATGAATTCGTAGCTATAAATATTTATCCCATAACCATTATCAACAAATGCATGCTTGACTAGTTTTCCATGCATTTAAATTTGAAATAGTAATGGAATATTTTTTTCAATGATATGCTTAGGAGGTATATATTCCTTATAAAAATTAATATTAATTTCAATATCCTTGAAGGTATTCATGATATATT
This sequence comes from Torreya grandis, assembly GCA_037957365.1. Taxonomy (NCBI): domain Eukaryota; kingdom Viridiplantae; phylum Streptophyta; class Pinopsida; order Cupressales; family Taxaceae; genus Torreya; species Torreya grandis. The sequence continues at coordinate 1,156,181 of JARHVA010002614.1, forward strand.
AAAATTAATTTGGTTGTGTATCAATGGGAAAAAAGGTATCTCACAATATTGCATATAACATTTGTTTGTAAATCAGTACTCTCTTTAATAGATCTAAAATAAAAATAATGGTTGGAATATTATTAAATTGATAAATGAGATCATATCCCTTGGGTTGATAAAATTTCATTGAATAAGAAGGAGGAGGTGGAGGAGGAACATTATAATTAGTAGTATTGGTTTGGGGAGGAAAGGGTGGTATCCCTCTTCTAGTTTGAACAACATAGACTTGGAAATTTAATATGAGCCTTAGATGAAAAGTGGAAATAGATTGATGAATATAAGTAAGTTGAGGAAAAGGAGGAGGAATAACAAAAGGTTATGCACATGCTCTTTGGAATCTAGTTGTAATATGAAGTAACTTGGATTGGATATTATAACAATAGGTGTTAGCAACAGGTATAATATTAGGAAATGACTTAACTTGACTTTGTCTACAAGAAGTAGAATATTTTTGGTAGCCATGACCTCTTATTCCAATATTGTGTGAAATTTCATACATTCTTTCCCCTAAGTAATATTATATTTGATAAAACTCTCATTTTATGGTGGTAATCTTTTGGGAGAAATTGTATAGGATGTGATATTGAAACAATAATAATTGAAAAGTGCATGAGGTTATATATGATACATTTTATCCTCCTAATTAGATTTACATTTTATCCACACCAAAACATAATGAATAACATGTTAAAATGGAATACAATTTGTGGTAATGAATTTTATAATCCTATATAACATATGAAAGAAACATTCATTCATTGATCCCATTATGAATATAATATAATAAAAAATCAAGGATAAAGGATAATCTAGATAAGGGTTTGAATTATTGTGTGGACTCTCAAATATAATTGCTCATTTAGTAGTGTTAGTTTAATGTTTTAAAGTAATAACTACAAAGGTTAAATTGTGCCTATAGCCCACTATCTCATCTTTTAGGCTATGGTGAGAGTAACTTCCCTGGGTGATATGATCCTCTTAGGTGTACCACAAATCAAATGGATAAAGAGGCTTCATAATTTGTAAACAAGGTACCCTAAGTGATTTCAATATATCATGAGGTACATGAAAACTAAAATTTGTGTATAGTGATTTCTAGGGTGTAGGTATTGGTATAATATCCCTCACTTCATGATTTTAGTAAAACACGTCACTGTTTAGCTAGAAATGATAGATCTCTATGTATTTTTACAATTGTCAAAACACGGTTTCTAAAAAAAGTAGTTAAAATATAAAATAAAGATGAAATAAAATTCAAATGATTTTTTGTATAGAGATCAACAAATTTTAACCCAAAGTCAAAATAGATTCTTTAGTGTTAGATATTATCCAAGGTGATGATATTTTTTTAGTGTCAGTTTAAAACCAACGTTGAAGAAGATTGGCTCATGGTGTTAGATTTATTTCCAAAGTTGATTGTTACTTCTTTCAGTTTCAGAGATTTATTAAAAAATTATATGAAATCCTAAGACAAAAATAAAGTAAATAGTAAGTAGTGTTCGAATAAAAAATTAGGTCTTCACTAGAATGTTTAATGGTTGTTTTAATTTAATAATTAAATGTAATAAACACTAAATAATTGAATTTTATTTAGATTTATAGAACATGAAAAAATGAATGTAAAATATAGAAATGGAAATCAGATATAAATAATAAATTTTAATGAAATATGTAAACCTAGCTCCAATCTGATTTATTTTGATGGTATGGGTAGTTTCCTATGTAGAACTAGTTCAAAGTATATTTGAAGTGTGTCACATCTAAAAATAGAATATTTTAATTAACTAGGAATAAATGATTTAATTAAACTAACACCTTAAGATTATTTACTATGTTTGATAAAGACTAAACAAAAGATGAATCAAATAGAAGATAAAACACTAAAAAAACATATGTTATTTGAAAGACCTCCTTTATTTATTGGTTTGAAGAGGTATGTGCTTGGATTATATAACTAGAGGTCCTTAGTGATGTTTAATCATCATGTGGGAAGCATTTCCCCTTTTTTACTCTTGATTTGGTTTGACAATTAGCTTGATAATTGTGAATATCTTTAGGTATTTTGGCAAAGTAAGTTTAGGTTCAATAAGCTTGTCTATAATGGAAGGAGGACATTCAATTTATAGACTTTTTGAATCAATGGAGACCATATATATTTATCTCAATATGGAGGGATAGGAATGAGTCATCACCCTCATCAATGTTAAATATTGTAAATGTAAGAGGGTCCATTTAAGAAAATTTGGAGTGTGAAAGAGATTTATAATAAAAGTGCAATCATGACCCCTTTTAGAATGTGTAAGAGGGTGTAAGAAGGAAGAGTGTGTCATACGGTGTAAGAGATTATAATATCTTGATTCCACTCCTCTTTTTTCCCATTGACTTTCCCATGTGATGTCACCAAGATAAGGTAATAAAAGTAATTTTAATTTCTTAAATTAGAAGTTTCCAAAAATCCATGGAATTTTAAATTAGAGAATGTTTAGGTTAATTAGTCAAGTAATTAATCAATCCTTAGAGGAATATAGAATTTGTAATGTCATTTTTCCAATTAATATCTTGTTCATTAGACTTAACAATATCCTTTGCAAAACACTAATTCAATTTTTTGAAGAAATAAATGATGTGAAATGGTGTGTTGCCCAAAATGAGGGATGCACCAATGTGATTTGGAATGCACATGTCAAGTGTGTGAAATAAATGGGTTGATTTGGTAATTTCTATCTAAAATTTCATGTAATTTTGGAAAATTACTCCAATTTTAGTTTATACATAGACATGGTGAAAATAAAGTTTTAAATTTTTCCCCTATTTGAGAAGTCCTTGCAAGACACAAGGCAAAGTAATTTCTTCTCAAATAATGAGATGGTCTTTAAGAAGACATTTTTTAATATTGAGTAATGATGTGTTTGAAAATAGTTAAATATATAGGAAAATGGATTTATATTGATGCCCTAAAGGGAACTTGATAATCCCTAGATGTCCCCTCAAGGGAACAGTTAGAGAAATATTAAAATAGATGGGTCCTTAATATGAGGAAACATCAAGTTTTGTAGGAGAAGAGGTCAAAAATAAAGAGAAACATAGAAGATACAAAACAAAAAAAGGTAAATAGAGGAACAAATGGGTCTTCAAGGAAGAACATAATGATATGAGGGAGTAAGGGGGAGGTAAAAATTTAAATTACAAGTTATATATTCACATCTGTGGATTCAAAATTATTCATTGTTACCCTCCCATTTTAAAAAATTGAGCTCTATTTTTATGCAAGAGGTAGTGGTGAAGAATGGCTTCATCTCCAAGACAAAGGTAGCTCAGTGAGTGGATTCAATAGGACAAGTGACCACTAGAGCATGGGCAACTGGTGACTAATTTTCTCTCTAGTTAAATTTTTCATTTAAGCATATTTATTGTTAGGAATAGATAGGGAATTGACAAATCCATTGATTTTATAGGAAATTAAATCAGTCCTTTCACCAACAAAAATGGTACAAATTCAAGTTAAAATGATAGAAATGCCAGTTAAAATAGTGGAAAAGCCCTTCAAAGTAGTGGTTTTGCCAAAATGGTAAAAACATGGGAGGCTAACTATAAAATGATGAAATCACCAATTTTGAGTGGGAAATACCTAAATAATGAAATGTGGAGGAAGCTAGAAATGACAAAAATGCCCTGATAAATGGTGAAAATGCCCTATAAAATGATGACAAATGCCAAGAAAGCAGTAGATTTTCTAAGAAGGAAAATATTAGGCCTATTTTAAGACAAAAGTACGTGATTTGGTTTAGGCACATAATGGATCAATAGGATTATTCAAAATGATGTTTTCAATAAGAATAAATTAGATTTTTGGGTATAAATTTTAACTAGCTAGATTGATTTTGATGGAGCTAGCAATTCATGCTAACTTATTTTTTGTACCAATCACATTTCCTACGAACATGTTTAGATATGGACTAAAGATATGTGCTCATTTTTGAAGGTTTTATATCCACTATAGTCTCTGTCATGCTAGTTATTAGAGAAAATAGAGCCTACCTCAGTTCACTTTCTAAGAGATGGCATTTAGAGACATATATGCTCCAGTTACCCATAAGAGAGGCCAAGATCACACTAGGGGATGTGTGGTAGATTTTTAGATTGTCTATGAGAGGATTATCACCATATTTAACTAACCCCATAGGGTGACATGCTTTGTAATAGGACTTTATCAACCATATAGACATACCTATGGTTCATGGGATGGTTGACATTGATTTTCTTGAGATGTTGACAGATTTTTGGCCAGATGATTTACCATGAGAAGCAACCTCATCACCATATTAGATTAACAAATAGGTTATTATGATCATAGCCATTATCAATGGCATCCTGTAGCCATTATATATGTCCATATAGGCCTAGGTGGGATGATTAGAGATATGATTAAATAAACCAATTTTTTCTTGGGGGTGGTTTTATTAGCCCAATTTTATATATATATATATATATATATTGAAACTATGTGAAGATATATATATATATATATATATATATCTTCACAAAGTTTCATATCAAGAGGTCAGAACATTAGCACCTCCATGTTGCTCTAGGTCTAGGCCTAGGAGCATATTACCACTAAATAATTAATAGGCTCGAGATGGGTATGGTTTCTAGATGATTCTATGGTTTTTAGATAGGTTTAGATAGGGGATGGCCATAGAGGGCACATAGGAGACATCTATTAGTGTTAGAGAGTGATAGATGATATGGAAGACAAGGGAGTTTGATTGGTGGCCCAATCTAAATTTTCATATTTAGTGGAAGCTTTATGGTTTGTATATGATGTTCATGACCACTATATTATTAATTACTAATAGATAAATACAAATTATGGAAGAGTATAGGTTAGACCAAGTTTAGCACCAATTTGGTATGTAATAGGATGTTTTAGATGGTCTACAATTATTTATGCATATGCATAAAGATCAGTACACTAAAGTAAATAATAGATATAAATTTGGCTATATTAAGCTATGTTTGGGTACCATGGGTTGGCTGGGATTATAGAGGGGACCTAGAAGATCTATGAGTGATAGAAACATACATGACATTATGGGACTAGTTTTGACTAGAGAGATTGATAGTGCCCCATGATATTTGGTGCCACTATTGACAATATAGGTAATGGGATAGGAACATGGTCTAACACTTATGTATGTGGATTCAAAGGCTATTATCCACATATATTATAGTGATTGAGATACTAACCCAAACCTAGGGCTAGATATTGAGATTTGAGGTACACTTGATAGAGTTACTCATGAATCAAAGATGGGGATGAGAGACCTAGGCTAGGTGGGTCCTTTAGGGATAACTAGAGTAGGTAGAAATGTATATATACTAGAGGAAGATATTAATATTTGGTTATATATTATATATGGATTATAGGCTAGATTTACCCTGTTATATTAGTAGGTGACTACCAGACATAGTTAGATAGTAGCCCTTCAAAGAGAGATTACCTCACTAAAGGAGGAGGTGGCCCAGATGATATTGAGTCAGGCATAGAGATTCAATGTTATGATATGTGTGTATAGTGTCTACAAAGAATGAGATACAACATGTTAGTTGCTTACATAGCCAGGTCTTATATAGATTTTCCTTGATAGCCATTGGGTTAAGGATAGGTTAGCTTACTCTTGTAATTTGTATGAGGAGGGCATACTAGTAGAGAGAAGGGCACCTAATTTTGAGGTTTACAAGGCATAGAGATCATAATATATATCTATGAGGTTGAGGTCATGACACACTTAAAATTCATGGTATTCAGTGCATCATATACCACCTCCCTCACCATTAGGGCCCATGAGGCCACCACAGGGGGTAGATAGGATAAGGGAGGGCACAAGTCATGAGGATATATAGAGTCAAAGCTAATGTGCATGTGATGATATCTCTTTTTATTTTTATTATGATCTTGTATACATTCATGATGTATATGTCATTATTCTTGTGATATATATGGAATACATTTTTTATCTTATTGATGTAAACAAACTCTAAAATTATTTTGATATATATGATGCTCTTTCTTATTCAGTATTGTTATTTCCTTATGATGATATAGTAGATATGATAGAATAGGAAATGTGATTGGATATTGATTATTGTTTTATATTCATGTTGATATGGATATTGTTTTAATATATTTTTTGTCATGATTCTATTGCCTTAACATTGTAGATATGGATGAGTAGCAAATGTCCTTAATGTCATGTTTTTTACTACAAATATGTTATGATATGAATTAAAATTTAATATTGGATCATGTTGGAAAATATGTATTACTTTTAATAGATGCTCATTATCATATATGTTTCATAAGTAACATATAAATTATTCATGTTGTTTAGTTGATTGTGTTGTGACCAATAGACAAGGAGATTTATTGTTGCAAAATTTCATGTTAGACCTCCAGTACTTGATTTTTTATTTTTCATTTAACATTATGCACCATAATTATAAATGAATCATGATAACATTGGATTCCATAAGTGTAATAATTATATTTAAATTTAAATTAAAATAAATTATGATCAATATTTAAAGAATCAAGACATAAGTGTAAAACATAGGGAAATAAACCAAAGGCATTCAAGGAAAGTATCATAAAACACAACAAGAAAGCAAGCAAGCACACATATACACATAATCAAATAGGAACAAGCAAGTATTTAATTGACCATGTGTGAGTGTATGTAAATAAGTCATTGCTCTTGGGTGTTTCCCCAAAGGAAAGAGAAATTTCATATAAGGTTTTTCACAATTTTGACATGAGGGGGAATAGAAGAAGAAGAAGAAAGAGGTGGTCGAGTTGACCTAAGATGCCCCATACATCCAAGCACTGCCTACATAGTGTATTGTGGACTTCAGAAAAAAGGTAGTTCTCCTATAAAATGGGATTAGAATAATGGTAATGATAAGATATAAGGTATAATTGATAGAATAAAATGGGGGGCCTCAAAAAATAGTGAGAGCATTAAATGTTTAGCTAAAAAAATGGTGAGAGAATTGAATTGATTAGATATCAAAAAAATGAGTGTGTTGAATTTATTAGCTCAAAAAATGGTGAGTGCATTAAATTTTGATTGTCTCATAAAATGGTGAGAGCATTGAGATTATTAGCTCAAAAAATGGTGAGAGCATTGAATTCATTGAGGAGGATTGTAATAAATGGAAATAATAAGAATGAAGGGAATAAAAGATGAGAGTTTAGTCATGTGATACTAACACACTCCTCTATCTTATGTATGTCCAAAATGGGGCTAATGATATGGGGAAAATAAGTATGATGATAAGAGTGGCTGAGTTATTCCTAGATACCCCATGTACCTAATTGTTGCCTACATAGTCCATGCAGACCTCAGGCCAATGTAGTTCTCCTAGAAATGTGAGTATAATGAATAAATGATGATGTTGATTGGAAATGATCATGATTGTATAAGAGGTTCCCACCTGGGATATCTTTTAAATTCAAAGGGATAGTTACCCATGCTAGATTTCAAATAATTCCACCTAAAATATGACCAAGAGGAAGGGCCACTAGTGAATAAGATGACAAAATATTCAAATATCTTGTGGATTTATATCTCTTTTTGAAATGTATGGTCATTTAGTATTTTATGGCATTATATCACTCATACATATGTTATGCCCTTTTTTATTTTTATGAATTTTAGGAATTGTCAAGTGTTTAAGGCTTTTAGAATTTTTAAGTATTTAATATTTTTAGAATAAAATACTTACATGAATATTTGGAAAGTTGGATGAAAAATGGGATATAAATAAATATACAATGGAAACATATACAAAATAAAAAATAAACCTTGGGTACGTGTTCAAATTGTTAATTCATAAAACATAAAAGTGTGTCTTAAATTGCTCACAAAATGGAGAAAACATGGCTTAAATTGCTCATAAAATGGTGAGATTCAATTAAATTGTTCATAAAATGATGAGAGAATGGATTAAATTGGTTAAAAAATGGAGAGTGTGGAATGGGGGTGGATGCGATAACATTAGAAACTAAGCATTGCCTACATAGTCTGAATGGACCTTAAGCCATTATAATTCAACCTACATTGAAAGATAATACTAATCAACAATAGGTTGGGATAAGAATATAACAGAGTGATATTTATTGGATAAGACTTAACAAAAGCTAAAATATGCAATTTCAATGACTAATATGCATAAAACCATGTTGAAGTGCTCTAAGATATTACCTTCAAGGATGTGTTGATGGTGACCAAATCTCAATTAGCTACTAAATCTTTATTTGAATCTGGCATTTAAATCTATCTATTATATCTATAAACCAAAATCAAGGTCAAGATGGTAATAGGGTATGGGGAAAGAGAGGGATTAACATAATTTAAAAAATAAATGAAGTGAAGGTGATAGGACATACCCCCAAGCAGGGGTCCTCATAAACAATGTTCAATCAAATAAAGCATAAAATGATTGAGATGCATAATATTCATAGGCTCATATAGCTCTTGCCCATTTTGTGTAACCAAAATTTATGATCCAAACCCATAATTAGTTGTAATAATGAATGTTTTGAACCAATTACACTCAAAAAAATTCTTTTTTTCACACTCTACAGTAGTATTTTCTTTATTCTCTTTCAACATAAGATCGGTAAGTTTAAAATATCTAGGTTTGATGTGCTTGTTATAACTAAAACATAACCTATTTTGATATGCTTAGAGATTATTCAAGGTTAAAACCTATTTTTTCATCAAGTAATTTTAGTTCTTATAGCTTAGCAACTCTATACTCCTCATCATTGATGATATCCTACAATGAAATGTGCAAGGAAGGTAACTCAATCTCAATAGAGAGAATAACTTTAGTGTCAAAAACTCAGGAATATGGTATGGCTCCTGTTCAGGTGTATGTAATTATATGATAGGCCTATAAGATGAGAAATAATTACAAGTTCCAATCATGGCTAGGAGTGTTGATAATATTCTTAAGAATCTTGGCAATGGTTTTGTTAGATTCCTCAGCTTGTCCATTATCTTTTGGGAAATAAGGAGTGGAAAATCATTGTTTGATATGGTATCTAGCGTAGAGTGCCTTTACATCATTATTTTTGAATGAATTGTCATTATCAAATATGATATCAAATGGAATGCCATAATGGAAGACGAGGTGATTCATAAATAATTTGTAAATTTTCTTATCGATTAGGCAAGTGAGGGGAATTTCTTTGACCCACTTGGTAAAATACTCTAGCATAGTGAGAATGTGTTTGTGTCCATCGAAATTTTACCTACAAGATCAAGTCTACATGTTGAAAATGGATAAGGAGAAGTGATAGGCTAAAATGCTCATGTTTGAGCATGAATTAGTTTGGTATTTTTTTGACAAGGCGCATAATTTTTGACATATTTGTATGCATCTACTTCCATACTGGGCCAATAATACTTGGTTTCTAGGAATTTATTTTCAAAGACCATTCCACTAGTTTGGGACCCATAAATTCCTTTATGTACTTCCTTAAGTGTTAATCTAGATTATTCCAAAGTTAAATAATGAAGCATAGTTTCAACATAACCTCTATGATAGAGTGTATTATGAGTAATGTATAATGATAGGCATTATGAATAAAGGATTTTTATTGATTACAGGAAAGATTAGCAGGAATAATGTGGTCATGGAGGTAATCATATAAATCATGGTACCAAGGTAATCTAGGACAAATAATATCACATACCACCTTAGATGATGAGTGATCATGAATTATTTTTAAAATATGTTCAATAAGGTATTGGTAGTCTTAGACATTATCTACAATCTTTTTCAATGAGACAATTATTTCCATTATTTATGTTGTCATATTACTAGTCCATAGTATTTGCTCAAACTAGATATGTTTGATGTTCCGCTTAATAATGTCCACTATGATTTTTTAAGGTATAAGGTTCTCATCCTTTATCTGGTATTAATTTTTCTCCTAATTAATAACTAAATGTGAATCCATATGAACATGCAATTGCTTAATATTCTATTGTAATGTTGGGTGGATCCTTGCAATGTGTGTTTTCCATATTCTTCCATATTATTGGTACAAGTGAAACTAATATGGAAAGACTTAGGAATAAGATCTCCCTTCAGTTTTATAAACATAATTATAGCTCTAGATCTATGAGGTGTGAAGTAACTATCAAATTATAGTGTCTACTACTAAGATTCAGAAGATGTTTCATCTAGGTTCAAGATTGATTCATCAAGAAAATAGAAAGTGAGTGGTTTGGTATCTAATAAGAGTGCTTCAATAATTTGATATGTAAGTACTTTCCCCTTAATTAATTTTTTTTGTACATATTCAATATCAAACTCACTCAATAGCATGACCCATTTAACCATGAATCCATTAAAAGATACCTTGGAAAGTAGATACTTGAGTGGGTCTACTTTGGCAATAAAAAGGGTTTTATTATTAAACATGTAATGTCTCAACTTTTAGAATTTGAATACCATTGATAAACAGGTTTTTTCAATCAGTGTATAGTTGTGTTCATAAAAAACTAATGTTCTACTTAAATAATACATTGATCTTTATTTCCCTTGATCATCATGTTGGGTAAGAAGTTCCCCAAGACATATTTTGTTGTTGAAATGTAGAGGTGTAATGGCTTCCCAAGTGTTAGTGGGGCTAAGACAGGAGGATTTTCTAAATAATCCTTCAAATTCTCAAATACATATTGACAATCAACATTCCACAAAAATGTGGTGCCCTTCTTCAAAAAGTGAGAGAAAGGATGACATATGTCTTTTGATTGTGAAATGAAGCATCGAATAGATTTAATTTTTCCTACAAACTACAGAGTTGATTTAGACTAGAATGATGAGGCATTTATGTAATGGACTCAACCTTGGTTAGATTGACTTCAATGACCCTACAAAAGATAATGAAACCTATAAATTTACCAAAAGTGACACTAACTACACACTTCATTGGATTAAGATGCACCTTGTATTCACAATTCCTTTTAAAGATTATTTGTAACACTTATATATGGCCTAGCCATATCTTGGATTTTCCTTTAATTTAATCCACATAATCTTCTATAATATTTTGCATCATGTCATGGAATATTATAATCATTACACATTGTTATGTAGCACCATTTTATTGAGTCTAAATCGCATCACTTGATAATAAAATGTCCTCCATGGAGTGGTGAATGTTATTTTGTGTTGATCTTAAGCTATTATTTATATCTAATTGTATACTAAGAATCCATCTATAAGAGATAACATCTTGTACCCAACTATGGAATATACTATCATATCAATTTTTGGTAAAGTAAAATCATCCTTTAGGCATGCTTTATTGATATCTCTAAAATATATAAATAATTGGATTCCTTTTGGTCTCTTTCTGATTTAGGTGATGTTGGATATCCATTTCGAATATTCTATGGGATAAATGGATCCTACCCCAAATAATTTTACTATTCCTTTTTTACTAGTATAACAATCTAAGGGTATATTTTTATCATATTTTATTCAATTAGATTTTCCTCTGGGTATACAACAAGGTATTATACAAATAAATAAGGATTAAATCCAAGCATATCTAAATATAACCAAGAAAAATATTAATAAACTTCTGAAGGATGGTAGTAAGGATCTCATATTCCTCTTTAGTGAGGCATGTTCCAAGTTTGATCCATTTGGGATCATTTAGTGTTCTAATATTTACTTTAGTGGTATCTTCCATGATAAGTGTCGAAATATACTCTATAATATTTGGCAATGAGGTGCATTGATCTTCTTCATTATCTTATCGATCAACTAACTAATTAAGCTCACAAATGAAATAAGAATCCAATCACCCAAGGTTAGTAAAGGCCACTCAACAAATGTATGCATGAAATCTTGAAATAATTGCTAAGTACCTTCTAATATTCTAAATTAATTCCTAACCTACATGATATTTTAGGACTAGAGGCACCCTAGGCTTCATTTAAAAGAGTATGAACTTCCCAATCCAATGGTGCCCAAAATAAGTTTTTTCCATACGACTCATCTTTTTCTTTACTATTTTCCTAGTCCAAAAGTGCCTCAAAGAGGTTTTCACTTTGGGACCTCAAAGTTTTATTTTAATTTTCTTAATGACCAAGGAAGTTCACCTTCTCTCCAAAATAAGTAGTAAGTTCTAATGTAATATCAAAGCCTTGTTTATGATCACCAATCGGAAAATTATATCTAAGGCCCATGAATTCATAAATTTCCTCATCATTTTATAAATCATCCAATGGTATAATTAAATCTTGTTGGTCTAAATCAATAATTTAGGGGTGATGGAGGTAAATAAGGTAATTATAAGTAATATAATTTATGGTATAAATGGTATTGTTATTAAATAGGTTGGTATCATCCAACTCATCATATATGTTATAATAGGACTCGACATCATTATAATCATATTCATCATTAGACATTAGAGTGGTATAACTCTCAAGATCTGAGGTTCAACCCCAGGTAGTTTTTATCTAAGACTATGATATTTTTATATTTGGTATCGGATAAAAACTCAATAAGACCTTTATTATTTTTCTCAAGGCCTTTGCCTTCATAATCTTTATTATCCATTATTTTGTTTGGAACATGATACTTTTTGATTTGGTAGAAAGTGGTGAAGTCATCATTATAGATCCATGAATCATCATCACATTTGAGTTGTTCTTAGTCTTGTGAAGTAGTTTTCACAAAATCAATAAGTCCTTTTTGGTTAGGATCAACCTTTTTGCACCATTCTATTCTAACACTCTTCACTTTGGGTCTACCATGTGATTAGGTGATTCAGGAAACTTGGCCATATGAAAAGCATTGCCAATTTTGTATGCACCATGGCCTTTGTATTAGATATGAAAATGGTAAGATATTTAAGGATTAATGTATATTAAGTAGATGAAATAGTGTTTGTATCCACATAATTTGACTTATGAGGTTGAAAGGCTACATCTTTATCCCTTTTAGGAACATGTTCTAGGCCAAGATGGTAATTATAGCTCTCATACTTTACTTCAAGATGTTCATAGTACTAATATGGCTGAAAATAACTAGGAATGGTGACCTAAATTCTATAATGAGATAATATAATTCACTAATGGAGAGTTGAAGGTAATATGTGTAATTCATGTATCCAAGGTTTCCCAAGGAGTAAGTTGTATGAAAGTTCTAGATCATGAACATAGAAAAGGGTATAATGGTTAGAGGCCCAATATTAATGGGAAATAAAATGGTGCTTTATGATTCTCTCTCATCATTATCTAATGATTTAATTATAATGGTGATGGTTAAAGATCTATCACAGTGTATCCCAAATTCTTAACTAGCCTCAAAGTCACAATATTTAGACCTGAACCAGTATCTATGACAACACACTTGATCTTATGTCTAAAAATGATTATTTATATGTAAAGAGTATTATTGTAAAGATCACCACAAGATGACATATCACTTTGGTAAAAAGTAAGTTGTTGACCTAGGGATAAATGGCCCACAAGTACTTGGAATTTTTCAGGAGCAATGGCATTTAAAACTTTGGATTGGCTCAAAAGCTCACTTAATATATTTTTGTGGACATTTTACATATGAAAAAGATTTGAAATAGAAATCTATATCGGTGTTTTGTGTAACTATTCAAAAATATCACATGCCTTATCATTATCATAAGAAATTGGTTTGGATTTTTGAAGAAAAGGACCTTAAATGGGATTATTGGGGGAAGAAGGTATGGGACCTTAGATTGTATCCTTGAAACATCAAGTTGTGACTACACAGCCTTGAGTTGGAGGGGGTTGTTATAATTAGAATGGGAATGATGGATTAGAATGGTAACTCATGGATGTTGATAAGCATTATTTCCATTTTTATCCAAATGAGGATTACCGGCATATGAGTGTGGAGGTCCAAAAATGGAAAGCAGTGAATGTTAGGTATTTTTGGTTTTTAGTTTAGGATTAATTTTTATAGTGGCTATATGATCACTAGTAATGTGACCTACAACATTATTATAGTCATGTGGGATATTATTATAGTTGAATTCGTTAGAATGGGTGTCTTAACCTTGATTTCAATTGGTTTTTTATTGTTGTTGATTCAGCTCTTGATTATGGTTATTAAGAAGTTGATTATAGTTTTAATTATTAGTTTGGCATTGATTTTGATTCTGGTTGTTAGAATTGTGTTGTGGATAATGGTTTTGGTAAATTTAGATGTTGAAACAAAATTGTTTGACTCTATTTCACCATTCTCTATAAAATCTTGAATGAAGTGTTTAAGCTACACACATCTATGAATGTAATGACCTTTAACTCGATGGTAATCATAGAACTTATTCTCCCTATACCAGGTGGATTCAGGTTGGCCTTCTGTAAATGCTTTCAAAATCACCCAAATGATCATATTAGTTGAAACCAAATTCTAAAACACTACCATAATAAGTTCACCAAGGTCATTAAAATTTATGTTTTAATATTAACCTCTTATTGGAGGTGGTCTTTTCAAATTAAGTGGCTAAGTAGGTGAAGTTTATTGGATAGGCAATGGTTACATTATTTTCACATATCTATATTTTATTACCTCATCCCCTACAACATTTTTAATCTTATTGAAAGATTTTGGATATTCAGACGTATTTGATTGAGCTTGTGTATGAGATTGCATCTAAACCTTGATCTGAGTTTGGTTTTGATAATATATTTTGATTATCCTTTTATCAATGATATCTTGCTTTATTTGAAGTTCTTTTATTTAATATTCTCAAATATACTATAACAATAAAGTTTGAGATTATAAGCTATGTCTATTTGTAAGTTATTAGTAAAGACTATTGCTAACTACTTATCTAGGAAGTTATGTGGGAATCAGTTGTGTTGGGAGGGTGTACACCGGAAGCACACAGTTTGATTACTAATACCAAGCAACTTAATATGCGGAAATTAACCAGATTCACCAAGTAACTAGAATTCAGAATAACACAGCATATGAGAGACAATACCAAATTGTATTAACACTTTATACAGAAAAGAATACAATAAAGAAGATGCCACTTCTTCTCCACCACCTTACAGAGGTTTCCCACACCTCAAGTGAACAGTAATTCTTCTCCCCAAAGCTCTCCCTCTCACAGGTCCCAACACCCAACTCAAATACAGAGTTGGTGTTCACCTCCCGTGCTCCACGCACACCACAAGTGCTCCACGCACTCCACAAGCACTCCACGTGCTCCACAAGTACTCAAGGTACTTCAAGTAGATCTCCCATGAATCTGCAACAACCTGCAATTCAACAGACCATACTTATGGAAGGAACTCCCTTGCCTTCCTCTTGCTCTATCCGAGTACACACCTGTACTCCAAGTAGATCCTGCCTGATACTGCTCCCTGTAGTGTTGCTGTCTGTATGACCTTGCACACCTGCAAATCAAGCAATGGTTCTAATCACCTGTGAACCTCGACCTTGCACACACATACACCTGCAGATCAACGATCTTACTTACCATGTAGATCTCCTATATAGGCCATCTGTGACCAAGATCCTACACTCTTGAAGAACCCAGCTGGCTCTCCAATCCAGCACCAACACACCTGGTACTGTGGCACTAGGAGGAACGCACCATAGCTCTACCTCACACACAGAAGGAGCTTATAATTATGCTCTCTTACTCCCTAGCACACTTTTACAATACAACCATGAGTCTATTATATAGATCTCATCCAAACAGTGATTAGACATCTAATTACCATAATTAGATCCGCAGCTATGAGTCTAAAATTAGCACTCATCATGCAAACTCTTGGTTCGTTAGCTAACTGCCCGTAAATAGCTCGCAGTCGAACCACACAGGCGACCGACGTCGGTCCCTGTCTGCCTGGGGTCGCCGACGCCGGCCGATATATGACCGACGTCGGTTGCATTCCTGTCTCACCCTGCCGACGCCGGTTGGCCAGACCAACGCCAAACACTTCTGACACTCAGCAACTCATTCTGCAACCTCCTCCATGTCTGCATCAGTGAAGCTTTTAGCTCCACAATCCTAACAATCTCCCACTTGGAGATAAACAGCTGCACTGTACCTGTACCTGTACTCCGTCTAATCTGTTTCCTGGTTTGTATCCCTCTTCAAGCTCCCCCCTGAAGACAACCCACCACACAACCTGTGATGTACCACCTGTCATCCGAGTACCCTGCCACATCCGAACCTACAAATACATGTAGTGAAGTCCTGACCCTGCATAGCAACACCTGCTGCCGGTCCCTCTCAGAAAACCTGAGAATCCACTTCCCCGAATTGGCTCCTAACTCTCTGACAGCTCCCACTGCATGGGAATACTCAGGTCTATACCAGACCTCATGTGATTTCGGACACTGTACCTGTCCAGCCCTTAGTGTGCTCCGGCTCTGCATCCTGAACCTCGCCAACACCTGATTCACATCAGCTCTCACTTGAGACAAAATCAACCAGTGATCTCCATGCCTCCCATGTCAAAGAATTCCGCTGCTCCAAACTCCTCATGACATGCCACTGAACTAATCTTACCCTTAGCTCAGCAAAACCCTGTATGTACACCCCTGCTAGCTAGCATACTATCCACATACAGCAACAGAATGATGTTGCAATCACCATCCCCCTGGTAAGTCAAATCACAGTAGATACCCTGACATTGACTGAAGCCATGCTTCGTCCTCCACCTGTCAAAACCTGTACCACTATCCTGCAGCTCCACAAGACCATATACCTGATCTTCCGTCTCATGTATCCGTTCTCTCTATTCTTCTACTAAGGAATCCATTCGTCTCTGTGCTTTTATACCTGCTGGCAACTCTACCAAGACACCCCTGTCTGGTTCTCCTCCAAGGAATCACATCCTCATCCATGCCTAGCTCACACCTGTATCCTGGATCCTTCCTGCTATACAATCAGCAACAAGTATGAAGAAGAGGAACAACGAATTTCAGGGCCTACTTACGCCTTCAGTCCTCCGTATGGGTGTTTGAGACTCCTTGACAGCTTGCTGTCCACCCAAAATTCGTTACAGTGACCGACCTCGGTCACCCCACAGTCTGCATCCGACCGACGTCGGTTTCATGCGTCTGTACCTGACTACCAACCTGCCTGCGCTGGTGTCCCTTCTGCCGACGTCGGTCCTGCTGACCGACATCGGTCTTACATACTGCCGACGTCGGTCTCATGACCGACATCGGTCTTACCCTGCCCGACATCGCCGGCTTCGGTCTGCACATGACCGACATCGGCTCCTGTCTGTTCGACGCCGGTTCCTCCTGACCGACATCGGTACCTGTGTTCGCCTGTGAGTGATGACTTTTTACCCGCGAGCTTCTTTGAATCAATATCCATGTCCAAACTGCCCTGCTCAGAAGTATCCAGCCACATCCACTGGGTTCTGTCCGCCATCTCCTCCATAAACACCAAGGCTTTCCAGTTCTTAAGCCTGTCAAATATATCTGTCTTCCGCTTAAGAACATGCATCTCCTTCCTGCTCATGTGACCAAGCCTACGAAGCCACGTCTCCGCAACAAAAGAAGAATCAGTAATATAAACAAGTAGATAAAGGATACCTGTTTTCTTACCACCAGCTAATTCAAGTGCATCCGCTGTGAGAGTTCTTGTGCATCTCTCATCACCCAATCTTTCTGAAGAAATTAGCCATATCTCCAAACCTGGGACCTGCATGACATTCATCAACACCTGTGTGTTGGCCGCCTGCAATTTCAGCTTCACTTTGCCTTTGCCAATCCTTTGGCAAGGCTCACCAGCTCCTCTACCTGGAACTGCATGGAAAGAGGCAACCGAATCTTTTATCCAAGATTCAACTTTATCCAAGAAACCTGCAAACACATCCTGTGCAACAACACCTGCTACATCTGTATCTTCAGTTTCTTCATGCTGATCTGTTACCAACCAACAATAATCTTTTACCTGCTCTTTCTTTCCATAGGACCGTGAGTGACCATCTGTGCTTTTCAACTCCTCCATTCTTAGCTTACTTTGATCTGCAGTTGCTCTACTCCCACTCGATCAGAAACCCCTGAGAGTGACCTGTAACCAAACACAAAACCTGCTTCCTCCAACCTCAGCTCTGATACCACCTGTTGGTATCTAGAACAACAAACATGCTCTGATACCACTTGTTGGTATCAAGCTCAAGAACCTACAACCAAGGCTCTGATACCACTTGTTGGGGATCTAGAACAACAAACATGCTCTGATACCACTTGTTGGGAGAGGGTGTACACCGGAAGCACACAGTTTGATTACTAATACCTTTATACAGAAAAGAATACAATAAAGAAGATGCCACTTCTTCTCCACCACCTTACAGAGGTTTCCCACGCCTCAAGTGAACAGTAATTCTTCTCCCCAAAGCTCTCCCTCTCACAGGTCCCAACACCCAACTCAAATACAGAGTTGGTGTTCACCTCCCGTGCTCCACGCACACCACAAGTGCTCCACGCACTCCACAAGCACTCCACGTGCTCCACAAGTACTCAAGGTACTTCAAGTAGATCTCCCATGAATCTGCAACAACCTGCAATTCAACAGACCATACTTATGGAAGGAACTGCCTTGCCTTCCTCTTGCTCTATCCGAGTACACACCTGTACTCCAAGTAGATCATGCCTGATACTGCTCCCTGTTGTGTTGCTATCTGTATGACCTTACACACCTGCAAATCAAGCAATGGTTCCAATCACCTGTGAACCTCGACCTTGCACACACATACACTTGCAGATCAACGATCTTACTTATTGAAGAACCCAGCTGGCTCTCCAATCCAGCACCAACACACCTGGTACTGTGGCACTAGGAGGAACGCACCATAGCTCTACCTCACACACAGAAGGAGCTTATAATTATGCTCTCTTACTCCCTAGCACACTTTTCCAATACAACCATGAGTCTATTATATAGATCTCATCCAAACAATGATTAGACATCTAATTACAATAATTAGATCCGCAGCTATGAGTCTAAAATTAGCGCTCATCATGCAAACTCTTCGTTCGTTAGTTCACTGCCCGTAATTAACTCGCAGTCGAACTACACAAGCGACCGACGTCGGTCCCTGTCTGCCTGGGGTCGCCGACGCCGGCCGATATATGACCGATGTCGGTTTCATTCCTGTCTTACCCTGCCGACGCCGGTTGGCCAGACCAACGCCAAACACTTCTGACACTCAGCAACTCATTCTGCAACCTCCTCCATGTCTGCATCAGTGAAGCTTTTAGCTCCACAATCCTAACAAGTTGGCCAATGCATGCCATCATTATAAATAATATAAAAACTATTTCCTCCTCTTTTTTTGGTATGACACAATTCAACCATATTCACTTTGTGTTCTAAGATATAGGAGAAGTATTGCACAAAATTTTCATATAAGTCATCAAAAGTATTAATAGAATTTTAGGGTAGATGGAGAAACCACACCAAAGCTTGCCTAGCCAAAATATGGGGAAATAAATAGAGCAAATATATAGTATTGTATACCACCTTTTGATAAGCAATAAATAAATATTTTAAGTGTTCTTTTAGATCTCCCTTTTATTTGTACTTGTCAAAATTAGGCATCTCAAAATGATGCAGGAAGGTATATAAAGATACCTCATATCAAAGGGATGAGAGCATATGTCATCCAATTTTAAATTCTTACCTTGATTCCTTGCTTGGATTATAGAAACTACATCTTTCACCTATTACAAGTCCTGAAAAGTGGGGATGAGTTGAGAAGGAATGGGTACATGTTGTTGGGAATTCAAAGGTGGATTACCTTGGTACCATTTTAGTTGTTATATTAGGAATGTTCACCTTTTGATTGGGGTTATATCATTGATAGGGTACTTGATACTTATAAGTATTCATAGGAAGATTAGGAATGGAATGTTGATTTAGAGGAAACTATAGATAAAATGGAGGAATGTTTTATTGTGGATTAAACAAGACTTGTTTTTAATTATGGGGAATGTGTTTCTGATTCATAGGAATATTCTGTATAAAGGGGAATTATTTTTGGTTAGGTGGAAAATGTCTAGAAAAAAAATGTTATTGGTTTGAAGAGGTACAATTTTGACTAGAAGTGGTATGTGGTTGAATAATAAGAATGCCTTATTGATTACACAACATTTATTAGGGATTGGTTACCACTTATTATGGTGGAATATTAGTCACCACTTGCTGAATGGAGTATTGGTCACCACTTGTTAAGATGAAGTATTGGCCACAACATGGTCAGGTAGAGGATAGTTTAGGATTTGTTGCATATTAGAAGAAAGGGGATTTTGTGGTGGGGTATTTGTAACCTTATATTGAGTATTAGATGTGTTTACAACCTATTGTTGTAAAGTGCTTAGAATGTTAGAAGAAAAGACTTGTTGGGAAGTTGGAAGAGTGTTGTATTGAGTTTTGGATGGTACTTGATGTGGATTGAAGTATACTAGTTGAGATTTGTCAACAACATATTGGGAAGAATCCACTGAGGGATTGTTATTAATATTAGCCAATGGATTATTATTGGATAGAGTGTTAAATATATCTATTACTAATGTGTTACTAGCAAATAGATTAGTGTTATGTGTAGAAAAGACTGATTAATTTAATTATTATTTGGGTGGCAAATTTTTTTCTATAAATGGTGGATTTTGAATATCCATAGTAGCTAGGGAGTTAGCTAATGTATCCAAGACCTTAATAGCTTGTTGTACTTGGAAGGAAACAAATTGGCTTTATGAAGGTAGGCCAACAAGTTTTCCTTTTCCTTTAATATATATCATAAGGGCTTGATTAAAGGCTAGTAAAAGAGCCTGACTTTGGCTATAAGTAGCTTGATTATTTGGTGATCCAAGGTGTGTCTCTTCTAGATCTCTAACCAAATAGCATAAGTTTTACACTAGAAATATAGCACAAATCTCTAGCAATCTTACAAGGATTTTATCTTTTTTATCAAGAGAGTGACGTGTAAATTTCTCTTGTCCATATTTTATAGTAGAAATCACATTCATGAGGTATTGATAATTTTGTCTAGGTTTTGGACTAGATGGCACATTCATCAAGTATTGTTTATTTTATCTAATTTCATCACTAGAGGGTACATTTGTGAAGTATTTTTTATTTACCACATCTCTGGCATTATTACATAATGTTCATACCCAAATGGATTATAATTCACCCCCTAATCAAAAGAGTGATTATAAATATCTCAACCACTTGTATATTTTGGCGTGTTTAGATTTACATTCCTTTTCTTGGAATAAGTTTGAATGTTTGAAATTTGTTTTGGTTTGAAATGTGGTTTTAATTCAAGTATAATTTTGGAATAGGCTCGTCAAAGTGAATGTTTAAAGTAACCTACTTTGTTTGAGTCAAGGTCAATATCAAAATGGAATGATTCAATCAAAATGTGTAAATATAAATTATCAAATAAGAAAGGTATGTGAATCAAACATGTTATCAAAAGCGTACATAAGTCTATGTGTATCAATCACCTTCAAGTATTTATTTTTCACAAAAATATGTAATGGTTCAATGTTAGCATATAGTAAAGTGTTTGAAATTAGTTTAATTCAAATGGTTGGCCTTAATTGAACTAAATTTTGACTTTTGAAAAATACAGAATTTGACTTTTAACTTCAAAAGAGTTGACCTTTAACTTTGACTTTGGTGGTTTTACTTTCAATTTTTAAATAAGATTAACATTATTTGTTCTTGACCTTGATGTTAAGATTAGGTTGGAATCTAGACCTTGGTTTTGAATTGGAAATTAGAATTTGATTATAATTAGGGTTAGATAAAAATAGGAAGTATAATGACATGGTTTAGATAAGAGGCATGTGCATTTGGACAAATTTTGACATGATAACATGTAGAAGGGAGTTTAAACAAATTTTGGGTTTTAAAATTGTTAGCATAATATGTAGAAAAGAGTAATTTTTTACCCAAAAATTGGGCAAAGTAATTCCTCTTTGCATAGGTGTATATGGATTAAGTTTTATTATTGGTTTAGTTTTTACATGGTTTTCGACATACAATCATTTTTTACATAACATCCAACCAAATGAAATTCAAGTACATGATCCTATCTTATTGGTAAATCAAAATTATAACATAATTTTTGATCCTTCAACATACTCACTTTGAGGGAATAAATTTGATAATTAGTTTAATAAAGTTTAAAATCTAGGTGAAATATCCACCTCTCTCAAAATCTATGCATGATCAGTAATCATCAGGGACTATTATCTTTACACCCCTACATCAGTGAATGTTTTGTGCGTAATAGGTTTTAATCTAAAGTTTTTGTTGGATTACTTGATGCTCCAAATATGGGTATAAAATCCATAAAATAAGAGATTTGGATGTTGGACTATTCAAAGGGGGATAGATCCCATACAAAAGAGTCTTTGAGGATTCTTTGATAGTGATTTTTAATGGCTTGTCATTAGAATTTAACCTGTTGCTTTCACAAAACCCTTTATGGTGGAATTCATTAGGACCTAATGAAACCTACAAACTATTTATATCCCTTGTCAGATGTATGATACTACTATGAGTGTTAGGATAGAAACCCCCAATCACTGTACCCTAAAGACCTGCAAGAATGCAATGACACCCTAATCACATAGCTCAAAATAAAAAGGAGAGGGTATCACCATTTATGATTTGTAGTAATATCACTAAGGGAAAGTAAAGAGAATAATTATATGAATCTCTTGGGATAAAAACAAATGGTTATCTTCACATTTTTAGGTCACCCAAATAAGGGGAGAGCATACGCGTGAATAAACTACACAAACACATACTTAAAGAAGAAAAAAAGAAACTAAAAAAAGTGTGAGGAAGGAAATGACTTGGAAATGAACAAGTTTTAAACCCAAATGGAAGTGTTTGTTCATTTTAAACCCAAATTGAAATGCTTGAAAAAAAAATGCATTATTTTGAGTTTTAAATCTACTTCTTTAATCAAGGACCTATAAAAAAGTGGTTAGAAGATTTTAATTTGGTCTTGGACTAACATTGGAATTTGTCAAAAAAAATATAAGGCTCATGTTTGTGACACAGAGTGTTTCCATTGAAACACATGGCATTTTTATCAAAACATAGGGCATTTCTATTGATTCCTAAAAACAAATAGAAAATTAAAAAAATTTGGTGAATCTACCAATTACTAAGATGTTTTCATTGACTATCCAAAAAATGGGGCATTTCTATCAAAATATATAACATTTCCACTAAAAATAGGAAAACCAAAAAAATTATAACACAAAGCATTTTCACTAATTTGAATTACATTTATGTTGATTTACAACATAAATCCATCAATTGTAGGACATTTCCATCGACTCCATAGAGAATTTTTGAAAATTATAATGCCTTTCAAAAACATAATGAATTAGAAAATATAACATTTCCACCATTTTTAGGGATGAATCCACTGAAATTTAGAGCATTTTCACTTATTTGACCTGGAATGGAATTTCTAAATTTTGTGAACAAAAAGAGGTGAATTAAGATAATGATTAAGTTAATTCAGGTAATTAGAATAATGATAAGGGCATATAAGATTAATGGGTTGTGTTGGCTCCCACCAGGTGTGCCATTATGTAAGAGAGTAATCCAAATAGGGTTAGTTTGACCATTAGTGAGTACACATCAAAAATAATTGAATGAAACTAACATCCTAAGCCTATTCACTATATTTGAGCAAGACTAAACAAAATATGAATCAAATAGAAGATAAAACACAAACATTTAATACCTTCTTTGAAATACATGTTTTTCTTTCCATTTCAAATAGCTGTGTGCTCATATTATAGAACTAGAGGTCTTTGAGGATGTCAAATCTGCATGTGGATGGAATCTTCCCTTTTTTACTCTTGATTTGGCTTAAGAATTAGCTTGATAATTATGAAACTCCTTAGATATTTTGGTAGAGTAGGTTTATGTTCAATAATCCTATCTATAATGGAGGGGGGACCTTTAGTTTATAAAATTTTTAATTAGTGAGGACTTTCCATGTTGATCTCCAAATGGATTGGTAGGAATGAGTCATTGCCCTCATCAATGTTGGATGTTGGAAATGTAAGAGGGTAGATTTAAGGAAATTTGCATTGTGGAAGAGATTTGGAATAAAAGTGCAATCAGGACCCATTTTATAATGTGTAACAAGGTGTAAGGAGTGTGTAATAAGGTGAAAGAGAGTGTAAGAGCTTACTTCCACTCCTATCCTTTCCCATTGATTTTCCCATATGATGTCACCAAGATGAGGTAACAAAAGGAATTTTATTTTTTTTAAATAGAAGTTTCCAAATAGCCATGGAATTTTGTATTAGATAATGTTTAGGTTAATACCTAATTAATTAACCATTAGAGTAAATATAACATTTTAAAAGTCATTTATCCAATTAATATCTTGTTTATTTGACCTAATAACATCCTTTACAAGTTACTAATTTAATTTTTAGAATAAATAGATGATTTTAATTGGTGTATTGCCCCTAACTAGTGATGCACCAATGTGATTTGGAATGTACATGTCAAGTGTGTGGAATAATTGGGTCAATTGGTGATTTCTAGTTAAATTTTCATGTGATTACTGAAAAATAATCCCACTTAATTTTAGACATGGAAGTGGTGAAAATGAATTCTTTACATTTTCCCATGTTTTATAAATCATTGTGAGATACAAGGCAAAGTAACATCTTCTCAACTAATGAAAAAGTCATTCAAAATAAATTTTTAAAGATTAAAGAATGACATTTTTGGAAATCATTAAATGTTTGGGCCAACATGCTTAGATTAATGCCCTAGATGGTGCTTGATAATCCCTAAATGTCCCCTTGAGGGAACAGTTGGAGAAATATTAAAATAGATGGGCCCTCGAAATGAGGAACAACACAATACGTAGGAGATGTCAAGAATAAAGAGGAATATAGAAGAGACAGGATGAAAAAATGGTTAATGGTGACACAAATGGATATTCAAGGAATAACAAAATTATAATAGGGAATAATGGGTCAATGGAGCCACAAATTTTTCTCTTACAAAATACTCTATTAGTAGTGATCAATACAGTTACATTACAATACTTGATTCTTTTTTAGATTTAGATGCATCTACATGTAGCACTTTCCACCCATGAAAAGTCACTATCAAAATCTATTATCCAATCATGTACTATGGTCCTCAAATCAATGGGATCATAGGCTAGTTCCTTTTTAAAAAATTAAAATTAAGAATAAATCAAATTATTTGAAAAAATGCAAAAAAAATCAAATATTGCAAGAATAAAAAAATATTCTCAAAAAAATAAAAATTAAGACTTGAACATAACAAAAATTATTATTTTACTTCTCATTATATGTTATTTATCACATATTTTGGTAGATATTAAAAAAAATTATATACACACATGCATTTCATAAGGCATGTGAGTGTGATCCAAGACATACTATACTTTGACTCTTAAATATTGGATTCCCTTCTACCAAGTGACCATGCCTATGTTTGGGGTATCTAATTCTTTAATTTACATTATAATAGGTTATATCCTTGTATGACCTCTCAAACATGTCAAGCTACAATTTGTATAAGTGTCTTACTAATTACTCATATCTTACATTGTTTTATATGGATATGCTACTTTGATGTAATATAAAATTCATACATATGGATGGGATAGACAACTTTTCATTTATTTTATGCTTCTTTAATGTTATATACATTCTTACATGATATGTAAGACATTGTTTGCTTATTGTGTGTAGCCCTTGGACCTTGTGTGCAAATTACTTAAACATCTTGTTTCACTATGTTTTTGTGTTATATTCTTTTGATTTTAGAAAATAATTAAAACTCAAAGAAAGGGAAAGGTATGATTGAACTTGGATGTAGTTTCACGCTCTGTGATCTAGACAATGTGAAGAACTCCTCTTTGGCATTGGAGGAATGACCTGCAATAAGAATGAGAATAGAAATGGGATTGATTAGTAAGATTCGAGGGTAGATTTCCTAGCAAGTGATAAATCCAAGAAGTACAAGACTTCACTAGAGGGTTAGCAATCCTCTCTTTTAACAAGTTAAGTTATGAAAAATGTTGATAAGAGATGTTTACATAAAGAAATGAAAAGTACTTAATCATAATGAAATAAATGTTTTTCAAGAGAAATGAGTGCCTTTTTAAAAAATGACATTAACTTATTCAAATTTAATGTTATAAGTGCTAAAACTTCATTCAAAAAATAGCTTATGACTCTATGTTGTGATAGAATCCAAAAAAATAGATTTTCGGTGAGGGTTGATGGGTGATTTCAACCTTCTATTTTTATGAAACTGAATTACACAAAAATTGATACTAGACACTATGTAATCTATGCCATTTAAGGAATACCGATGCCTATTAGGGATAACTGATACCAATCAAGGGTGACCAATGTCGGTCACTGTATATTTTGTCACAATTTAACTTTGAGAAAAATGGGGATGTTGGGTTAATTATAGAGGGGTTTTTTGGGTTTTTTAGGTTGGCTGATGGTCATGAGGATATAATAGGGTCTCATAGGTATCAAATACAAAGATTTGACACTCAAATGACTCAGAATTCTTAGTGGGTATTTGTTGGAAAAGGGGAGTGTTTGGAGTTGTAAAACTCTATCACAAAGAGAGTGTCGAGAAAGATTGAAAGTGGATGCAAGCACTAAACTACCAAAAATAGATGTTGAACTTGTGAAAAATACAATATACTTAGCTTATGGAGTTAATATTCTAGAGATATCCTAAATTTGATTTTTGATCTGATTGGAAACTTAGAATAAAATACGTAGAGTGACGGTACTTGAGTCCTCAATCTTGAGGTGGTGAAGCACTTCCTGGTCTCTAGAATAGTTATCTAGTTTGTTAGAAAGCTTGTATTCTAATAATATTTGTGGTTCTCTCTTGAATGATTCAACTCTTGAAAAAGGGTTTTGGGGTATCCTTAAGTAACCGATGTCAGTCCTAGTCAAGCAGCATTGGTCAAGGGGTGACTAACGTTGGTCAAGGTATAAATAGTCTAGGTTGCCCAAACTAGCATTTTGTACTTAAGTTTGGCCATTAAGATACTTGGAAGTGGTCTGAGTTTGTTTAAAGTATCATGCGCATGTAGGAATAAATGGTCTATGAGGTTAAGACATTAAATGCCAAGCTAGGAAATGGTCTTAAGGCTAGATATCACTAAGTTAGCAATGGGTTTAGTTAGGGTGAGGTGTAAATAGGAGTAATTATCTTAATTAACTAATTAATTTAGATAAATGTGTGTAAAGGGTTCATATGCATGTGTTAAAGGGTTTGTAAGAAATATTCTAACCCAAGGGGACCAAGGGGGTAAAAATAAGTGTTTTGTGACAACTAGAACTATTGGTCACGAGATGAGGTAGGCGATATTGCTACTATGGGGTTTGTTGTTGTTTTATGGTTTTTTGAAATCATTTGGGTAGGGTAATTTTTTAGGATAGGGGGAATTCAATATGTTGTTTTAAATTAGTTGTGAAAAAAGGTAGATGTGGGGGGGTAGTTTGAGGGTTGAAGAGTAGATTAGGGTATAGATGAAAAACTAGGGTTTTGGGGCTTGGCCCTAATACATAGTGATTGATGTCGGTCACTATGAATCAACATCAATCAACATGGAGCTAGTGTCAATCATCTCCTAATATAATAAGGAACCAATGTCAATCAAAGGTTGATCGATACCAGTCTTGGGTTAAAGGGTAGGGGGAAGAATGTTGAAAATGTGGTAAAATGTGTGTGAATATATTAGAATGTCAATGAGGAGTGGGTTGGGTAGCCTAAGTAAGTGGTTAGGCTAAATTAGAAAGGGTAAAATTCTTAGGTTAGAAAATTATGAGGAGTGATAGCTTATATTAGCTAAGGGTTAGAAAGCAAAGATAGCCATGGATAAGTGATGAATGTAGGTGAGTGCCTAGATGTAGTGACTAGGGTAGTTTAGGTGAAATGTTTGGTAGATTACTAAGGTGTAGGTGAAACTAAGTTACTTAAATAACCTTTTAGGTAAGGGCATTATTGATGATGTAGGATCAAGTGTCACTATGTCTCAAGGAGCTATACAAATATATGACTAGGGAAGAGTGGGCCTATATGATGGTGGTAGGTTTAGGAGGCACATAGTACTATCATTATGCATCCAAAAACATGACTATGTTGGTATCCATCATTAAGAGATGGGACCTAACTACCAACACATTCTTATTATCGATAAGAGAGTTGACCATTATTTTGGATGATATTTAAAGGATTTTGAGGCTACCCATAGAGTTTCGAGTAGTGGAGCTAATTTGTAGTGAAGGGCAGGATGCACAATTAAACCTATTATATGGAGATCACATAGTAGAGGCTTGATGGCATGGTGGTGGATTCTAATTCAAGGATCTTTATCATATGGATAATGAGGGGAGATGACTGATGACTATGTTGATAATAGCAATCACCTATTATGAATTTCCTTATTCTAGTGGTGGGAGGTATCCCTAGGCTCTAACAAGTATTTTAGTGGAGATGTTCAAGGATTAGATAGTATATGCATGAGCCCTAGCATTATTCATATAGGTTTATTGGGAGCTATGGGGATATTGAGTACATAGATGGAACATGATGAGTGTATGCTTCTTACTCCACTATTAGGTGTATGAGCATATTACTATCTTATGACTAACTATATTACCATGAATGACATGGCACCAGGCCTGATTCAGAGTTAGGTTTATGATGTGTAGATTAGATATGGATTTTCCATAGGTAGGTGGGGAGATTAGAGATTTAGTAGGTTCAGGTAGCCATTGGATGCATTAGTTAATGTTAAGTTTATCTAGAGACCATATGTAGGTTTTCCATCATGGAGGGGATTGAGCGCATAGATATTTTATTTATAGAGTATTAGAGGGATATACAGGATGAGGGAGTATGATATAGATCTTATCTCTTTTGAATGCATGAGGTGATACTATGAATTGGTATAGGGTATCCTAGGACTATTCATAAGATATAAATGTGAGGATGTAGAGGCACCATTTCCTCTACCATAACCATCATAGGAAAATCCATTATATGAGGAGCTACTAGCTCCTTTAGTAATTGATTATGTTGGGGTGAGTCATAATTATATTACATTGTGGCAGGGATAGTACCCTATAGCAGTTGGGGAAGATGAAGGAAAGGGTTTGGATGTCAATGGGGATGTTGGATAGTAGTAGGCTAAGGATGTATATATGGAGGAGCATGAGGAGGTACCTATTGTAGGCTCAATTTTCACCCTTGAAGAGAGTTAATCAGGCTCACTACAATTGAGCTACACAATGGGAACAACCCTAGGCTCTGAGTCACCTATAATGGGGTTGAACCTTAAGAGAAGGCTATATTCCTCTTGATGCTCACCTAAACTGGTGTAAATCACTAAGAAAATGGTTATAAAGGGTTTAAGGGATCCTAATAAGGATAAAAGGGTTATACACCAAATTTAAATGGACACTCATATAAGCTTGAACCCACACTACATTAGCATAAGAAAATTATAGCTCACACAACTTCACAATCCCACTAACTGGATAAATATTTCATAGAAGAGGTTCCAAGAAAAACATTAATCTAGACTTACAAGTTAGTTTGAAAACACCTTCAAAGAAGTAAGCAGAAGGATAATAAAGTAGGAAGACTCTCCTTCACAAATTCACCATACACAAGCATACTAAGCACTGATTGAAGATAAGATGTAGGCAAAGATTTCATCCTATTACTTCAAAAGGAAGTTCCTATAATATTTTGATAGGGTTTAACCATATCAAATGAGCACACTTTTTCAAGAGTCTCAATAAGTATCCTTTTCCTAGAAAAGAATGAAAAAATTCTAAGAGTTGAGAACTCCCTCAATGGGAATAAGACTAGGATATATAGGACAAGGGAGAGAGATAAATAAAGTGGGAGCACACCACCAAAGATGAAACACACCATATGAAATCATTAATCAAGCTTGAGCTACCATATTTTTTTTCTAATGAATGCATTTCCACCTTTTTTATCAATCAGGACACTGCTCGTGGCTTACCAAGTGGGAAAGTCCCCCAAGATTCCAAGGATGCATTGAATGCACTTAGTTGTAAGTCCCAACCACCAGATCCTATTCTTTAATCCTCCACACCATCTCCCATTGAAGACAAAATTTTCATGCACATGGATCTAGTATAATCATGGTCTTATCTATTTTAGATGGTTTTTTGTAGAAAATAAGACCATGCTGAAGGATGAGGACCCTCCTCATGATCTCAAACATCTACCCTTGATCAAATCTAGAGCTAAATATTTTCTATAGATAGAAAACCAAACTCCTTTATTGGTTTTCCTATAGCATATTATATCGATGGAGACATATAGACTGTATAGCCTCTTTTGATCTTCATAAGGTCTAAATATCCTATTTTTCCTCTTAGAATCCATAGAAACTAAGAGCTCATTATAAATACAGATCCTTTTTCTAAAGAATGGCAAACATAGTTGTAGATTGAACCTTGTATGCCACAAACCTTCAAACCAAAGGTCTATATTTAGATTTGAAGGCATCCTTTTATGTTTTTAATACTTTAATGTATGGTTTTGACCTTTTAATGGTGCTCAAATGAGCTTTAATGGTAGTAAAATGACCCTACAAGACCTTGTTTGCCCTGGTTCGATCCTAGTCACATGTTTGATCTCCCATCAAAGATCCCTTAACCTTTTATCTTTGAACCTTACTCATTTATTTTCTTTGTATGACATGCATGTAGATCATTAATTTACCTAGGAACCTAATGTTATTATGCCAATTGCAACCTCTTGCCTGTCTTTGAGATACGCTGACCCTGTTGACCTCACTTGTACCATTAGATCATGCTATACAAATGAACGTGATCCCTTGATCTATATCCACTAAATTTTTAAAATTAACTCACATTGTTGGATCATAATGTACACTGATCATTGATCTTTCTAGGACACATCATCTGAACTCAAATGGCTAATTTATGAGGCCTAATATTGATGTCTATGTGCCCATATTTGATGTTTGTGTGAATGTATTTGATTTTTGCACAACCATCATTAGTATTTTTTAACCCTAATGGTTATTCACCATGGCCTAAATTTGATGTCCATGTGCTCATCATTTGATGTATGCATAAAAAAATTTGACATCTACACGACTGTCAATCTTTGGACCCCATTGGATAATCAACAAGACTTAAAATTGATGTCCATGCGAATGTTTCTTCCTACATGTCCAAGTTTGGAAGCTCATAACATAGGATAGAAGACTTGCATGGGCATGAAATTTGTAGGATATGATCCTAACATGAAAATATCCATAGTACTATAATTTTTTGGCTTGCATGGTTTTATAAGCTGCATTTATAAAATGTACAAGTGAACTGGTCTACTTTTTTTTTATGTGATGTCTTGATGATGTCCTGGTTTATTTAGACTTATGCTTAATCCTTTTCTGGAATCTCCAAGGATCATATGAACTCCTAAGGATTTTTTAAAACCTAATTCATGCTCTTGAATATTATGACCACCATGTAGACCTACTTTCTTGAATCTAAAGAAATTATACCTTAAGTTAACTTAAAGTATTTCAAAAAAATTATAGGCTATGTGAGATATTTTATCCTACTATTTGATCCTTTGTTCAACATGAACTCTACTCAGCTTCTTCCTTCAAACCAAGACCCTTGGAATCTTTACTATAATGTCAATTTTTATATGTGGGCCAAAAATAGTCAACATTTTTGGTGACATCCTGGGGTTGGATGCTTGTTATGTAAGACTAATGGCCTTAAACTGATTCATTGGGAATATGGAATCCCAAGTCTTCTCTCAATTGATCATGAAGATATTATAAATCTACCCCTATCTATAACCTCTCTTAAAGAAACAAGAACAAAATAAAATAAGAAAACAAAAGTGCCCAAGGC
The DNA here is from genome assembly GCA_037957365.1 of Torreya grandis. NCBI lineage: Eukaryota > Viridiplantae > Streptophyta > Pinopsida > Cupressales > Taxaceae > Torreya > Torreya grandis. The sequence continues at coordinate 1,188,296 of JARHVA010002614.1, forward strand.
ACTATGAAATAGAAACACATAGTAGAAGAGAAAATGTGCATAACGCACCTAGAGGAAAGCATAAAAATCTACTATAGTATGTACAATACATTACAATGGATGCAATTTTTTTAATAATAAGGCTTCAAATGAATATGATTAATTGAGATGGGTAATACCTCTCCATCTAGTTGGGAAGTTGAAAAACATTATTCTCCCTACATCCATTGATCAAATAATGACAAATCCATAAGTTGTCAAACTTGGTATGGCTGCATTATTTGGCCTTATTTGAGTCTCACTTGAGGACTACATTCCCTTCCCTGAAGCTCCTTATTATATCTCTCTTGTTAAAGGATTTTTTGACTTGATCTTTATGTGACTCCAAAGTCTTCATAACAAGCTCACTAGTTTCTTCTAGCTCCATGAGTTCTATCATCCTCACATTCATAGGCTCATCTGCCATCAACTCAAGCTAATGGGATAATTCTAATGTAGGTAGCTCAAGATAGATAGGTAATTTGGACTCCCTTCCATAAATAATGACATATGGAGAATTTCTAATGGTAGCTTTAGGCGTCACTCTATCTACCCTTAAGGTTGTCCCTAGCTTATTATGTCATGTTTTATGATTCTCTTCCATGGTCCTCTAGATGATCCTTAGAAAATTATTATTTGTGGACTCAATTAGTCCATTACCTTGTGGATAGTAGTTAGAAGAGGTGTTTAGGTAGATGCCCAATTTGATATCCCACTCACTTATCTTCATACCAAGGATTGCTAGTGCATTATCTAAAATTATTATGGCTGGCACACCAAACTTGGTCACAATGTTGTCATAAAAATCCAAAATTGCACCATCATCAGCCTCCTTCAAAGCAATGGTTTCCCAACACCTAGTGAAGTAGTCAGTTGTAGTGAGCACCCATTTATTCCCTATACTTGATGGTGGATTAATCATCCCTATGAAGTCTAACCCTCATTGCATGAAGGGTTGCTCAACTTGAATTGTATTGAGTGGAAGGGCTGCTAATTTCTACTTTCCTACAAAGAGATCACACCTCTGGCATTTTTTAACACATGCATGAGCATCCTTGAAAATATTGGGCTGGTAATGACCAACCCTCATTACCTTTTTTTCTATTATTATAGGTGAAAAATGGCCTCCTATAGGTCCATCATCGAACTACTCCAAGATCTTGGTCACTTGATTATCATCTATGTACCTAAAGAGTACTCCATTGAGGTCCCTTATAAAAATAACTCCATCAACCAATGCATAAAAAATGGATTAAAGTCTAAAATACTTTATTTTGGCTCTATCCAAACCTTGGGGGTGTTGTTCCCAAAATCTATTACTAATTTTTTAGGACAACATTTGAACTATTTTGTTTTCCATCTAGCATTTCTATGGACTCTGCAGGAAGATTTCTACGGACTCTATAGGCTTGTAAGTACGAACTCCATAGGTTTGGAACTACGAACTCTGTAGGCTTGTTTCTATGGACTCTACAGGCTTATTTCTATGGACTCTGTAGGAAAGAAACAAGTTCCCAACACTTAGTTAATTTCAAGGTTGGTTCAATGTTGAGGTTCAACCAAAAGGTCCATCAGCAAGCTTCAAACAAAGGATTGAACCATTGAACCATTGAACCTTGCTTTCAAAATTTCAAAGGTTCAACGAGTTTAAAAGTTCAATTACATCAATAGACTCAAAGAGTTAAGGGTTTCGGCAAAAGTTCAAAGTTCAGCCACTTCAGCAAGTTCAATGGATTTGAAAGACTTAAAAGAATAGAAGAAAGATTGAACCCATTGAACCGTTGAACCTTGAACCAAAAATGGTTCAAGGTTTAACGAGTTCAAATGAATGGTTCAAAGAAGTTGGATCAAGTGGTCAATTGAATGAGCAGAACATAGTATTGAACCGTTGAATAGTTAAACCAAAGTTGGCTCAATCGGTCGGTTTAATCAAACGGTTCAAAGGAGTCCCCCAAAGCCCAAAGGGCAAGTGCCCTTGTGAAGGGCACTGAACAAAAGGGAACAAAAAGATACTTTTCAAAAAGATTTTTTGTGGTGAAATTTTACAAGTGAAATCCTTCAGACAAATTGTCTAAAGGAATTCCTTCAGACATTTTTTCTGAAGGAATGATCAAAGACCCGACGGGAAGCGACTAAGGCAAATGAAAGAAATCCTTTAGAAAAAATGTCCAAAGGAATTCCTTCAGACATTTTATCTAAAGGATTTGAAGAAGGTAGCCTGAAGGACCCCGAAGGGTAGGTACCCTTGCAGGGGGCTCTCGGTGACCAGGAAATGGACCTTTGTCAAGGCTCGAAGGGACAACTTCCCTTCGAGAGGTTCCAAAGATATAAAGCTAAAGGAATTTCAAAGCTTCAAAAGACTTAGAGAAAACAAAGGATTCTGAGAAAGAGGATGAAATGTTAAACCTTGAACCAAAATGGTTCAAAGGTTCAACGGGTTCAACGGTTTAAAGAAAGCTCCAAGCAAAGGAAAGAAGTGGAAGATTCCAGAGACTAGTCCAAAGAGATGGTTTAACTGAAGAGCAAGGAAAGCGAAAGAGCAAGGAAAGTGATGGAACTAGGGAGCTGAGAAGGCTACCCAAACCATTGAACCATTGAACCAATGAACTTTTAAAGGTTCAAAAGTTCATGTTTCAAAATAGTTCAAGCAACTAAGGACCAATGACGTCCCTGCAGATGTCAAATTTAGGGTAATAAAATATCTGTTGGTTTTCAAATCTGGCACAGAACCTAAAGAACAAACTAAGTGACCAGCTGAAGAGGAAACTAAAAGAGCCTATAGAATGGAAAAAGGATAGTGTGAGGGCTCAAATCATGAGGAAGAGACAAAATACGTTAAGGAAAGAGAGAATAATACAAAAAGACCAGAAATATCTACATAGGAGTTATTTTAGTAGGTGAAATAGTCCACCAAGTAGCATCTAAGCATGCAAGCACTGAAGGACATGGCTTGATTTTCTCCTTGGAGTAAAGACAAAGTGGACAACTGTGCCAATATCAAGAAGAAGACTAGGTGGCCTATACTTTAGATAAGACATTTGAGATGAATCAACACACCACAGTTAAGGTAGACACCCTATTCTAGCATGGCCCTCTTTGACTGAACTAAAAATGCATTCAAGGCATTAAATGCAGCATGGGCCTTTCCATGAAACAAAGTGCCAAGTCTTTCTTAGCTGATATATATTGTAATCTCTTATTTTATGCAAGAGAGATCTTTTTATTATAGAAGCAAAACTCTACCAAAATTGAGAGGTGATCACTGAGACTTTGAGCTCAGATTGTTAATCATATTTCTTTATTTAAATGAGAAAGCAGGTTACTTCCAGACTTTGTGTTGTAATAGCTTGTGTCATTTAGGAGATTGTTCTTATGTCTATTTCCTGAATGCATTCTTGTCCATTTTAATGAAATAAGCAGAACTAGTGGAAGTAATTAGGAAGGTGTCCTGAAGCCAACTATGGATAGACTTTGTGCTACCACAATTGTCTTTAGTGTGTATGTTTTTAGTTTATTTCTATGTAAAGGATCTTGGGATGACTTTGTGCCCCAATTATCCTTTGTATTTCACTCTTAGATAGTTGAGGTGGAGACTTTGTGTTACACCTTTTTTTTTTGGTTACTATGCCCCCTATTACCAGTTACTTGTTACCTATTAGAAAGAACTCCTACTGTTTGTTGTAGACTACTTCTAAAAGAAGAGAAGTGCCTTCATTGTTTTCACCGGGATTTCTCCTTTGTTTGTAAACATCATCTATAAAATAAGAGATATGGATGGTGTTGTCCTACTCTTGAGTGTTATTTTCTACATATATACATAGTATATAGCTCCTCATAGTTATAGGGAACCTCCCCTTGATGAGAGGAGAGATTTGTCCCCTTTTTATGTGGTAAACATGCACACTTGGCTAACCAATCTCCTTATGTTGTGTTTGAAACAACCTATTTTGCTCATCAGTTAGCTGGTGAAAAAATATTCACCCAATAGTTTTTTGGTGACTCTGCTGGGGATACAGCAATTTGAAGCCTCAAGCTTTATATTGAAGCATCACTTGTGTCTTATCCATTATCATTATAGCCTTATCCATTTCCATTATATACTCTAAGCTAAAAAACCAAAGATGTTGGAGATCGAGCATTTCATTTCAAAAGTCAATTCTTTGCCAGCTCCACGCCAACAATTTTTTGGCAACTCCACTGGAGAAGAGCACATAGTTTGAAGCCTCAAGCTTCAAGCTAAAGCAGGGCTAGTTCTTTTTCATTTTTATTCTACAATCTGGCAACTCCATGCTATACTACAATCCAGAGAGTGCAAGGTGTTGTTGACCCTATTTTTTAGTTAGTGTAGTAGGGCAATTTTGATTTGTTTCCTCCACAACTTCAAGTTCAATGAACAAGGAGTCTTCCTCCTACCAATACCAGTCACCACTACAAGACAGATCTTCTTTTTCTATTATTAATAGAGCTTTGCCTATACATACTCCACCTAGATTTGTTATCCCCCCTTTCCACAATCATACAATAGTAGTTCAAGGCCCCTGGGGTAACTCTTTTGGCCCACTCAATTTAACTCCACCTCTACATGAGCTACCACGCAGTTTAAGGAAGAATTTCTCCAAATTATTTAAAGATGGGAGAGTTCATCCTGATGAACACATTTCAAATTTTAACATAGCCTACGGTGTGATAGGTATAGAGTATGAAGACGTAGCAGTTAGGGTGTTTGTGGAAACATTGCAAGGTGTTGTTGCAGACTAGTTCTATCATCTACAGGCCCAGACTGTGACTGACTAGAACACCCTCAAAGCTAAGTTCGAAGAAAGATTTAAGCTGGCATAAGATACACATGCCCTACTATCCCAGCTCACACAAATGAATAAAGAGCCTCATGAACCTATGAGGGACTTCATTGCTAAGTTTGACAAGCTGAGGAACCAAATTCTTATAACTGCTCAGCCAACACCTGAGAACCTTAAATGTTTCTTCATCAACTCACAGTTGCCTAAAGTGAGTTTTTTGTTGAGACCTGTTGGCCACATAGACCTTGTTTCTACTAAGTATTTGGCCACTAAGGTGGAAGATGACCTTATCTTGGTAGGAAAGATAAGAAGAGATCCTAACAGAGGTAAATCTCCTTCATCTTCTAAATATCCACCTACATGCACCACTGATCCAATGGTACAAAAGCTAGAAAATGAGTTGCTAGCTCTTAGAAATCAAATGGTACAAGGGATGTCATCTACTCCTTCATACAGAGATATACCAAGGAGAACATTCCTTAATCAATCATACCAAGTCAATGCTACTAGGAATCAAGGGCAGCCAAATCATCTTCCTCCTCAAGGGAAATTGGTCATTGAAGCAGCACCATCCAACTTAGTAGTTCGATATCTCAAAATAGAATCTAATTTCTCCTTCCAACCTGAGTTGAACCCAGAAGATGATATTGATCTCTTCATAGAAAACCAAGAAGAATCAGCTGGTGACTCCAACATTAGTTTCTTGAATTACGAGGATGAACCCAAAAGTGAAGGTAAAGTAGTTGAGGGATCATACATTGTGTTCACTTGGTCTAAGAACCAGTCAGCCCAGTAAGCTAATAAAGAAAAAATAGAGGAGTGAGCTCAGCCTAAAATTTCAATTCCAAATGAGGAACTTCTCTGCCTTTCTAGCTAAAGGACCCAGTGAGTAATAAAAAAGTAAGTACCTCAAGTATGCCTTCCCCTTCCACTTCAATTTCACAGATCAGTCCTCCCCCCTAAAAACCAAAAGGATGAACTACCTTCCCCTATTCATAATTCATTTTAGACATTTGACATAGTTGACCATGTCAAGAAAACTAAAATTCAAATGTCTGAATTTGAATTTCTATAATCCAACCCTGAGCAGTTGGATAAGTTGGTTCAATATGTGAAGAACCAAACCACCCCTAAAAGACAAGATGTTAGAAAGGTAACTCATGATCCCCCAAGGAACATGTCCACCAAAAACAATCTTGTCATTACCCCTCCTACTTCTCCTAGGAAGACTGAACAATTTTATGTCTCCTTGCTGATAAATGGACACTAGTTAAACAATTGTATCATAGACTCAGGTGCATCTGACAATGTTATGCCTACCAAAGTGGAAAAATCTCTTAGTCAAACACTAACCAAGACATTTTGGAGATGTTTCTCCATGGAGAAAAAATAAGTGCCACTATTGGGACAAATCAAGGATGCCCAATTTGCATTTATAGCATTCCCAGATAAGAGAATCAAGATGACAGTCCTAGTGGCTGACGTCCCAGCCTCATATGACATCCTTCTTTGGTGAAATTTATGTAAAGATGTTGGTGGTGAGTTAAGTATGGACCTATCTGAAGTGAGGATCCCAGTCAAGGGCATCATGTAGAGGCTGCATCTTGAGAAGGAGGCAAAATATGTTGTCACCCAAATGTCGGCCCCTGAAACTCAAATTTTGTTTGAGTCTTTAGGTAGGGGTAATTATTTTTTGTCTACTAAAGATGGTCTTTTTATAGTAGATGAAAGTCCTATAGGTGGTGATCCAAAAATTGATTTAAATAAGACATCAGAAGAATTGATATGGTGTAGTACAGATGAAAAAGGATCTTCCCTCTCTAATGAAGAAGAATCTAAGGTGAAAATAGTTCTTGATAATGTATGGATACTAGAATTCGATGGTAGTTGTTCCTCTACTAGTTCAAGAGCTGGGACTATGTTGATCTCCTGAAAGAGATATTTTTCCTTCTTCATACAGGTTGCAGTTCAGTAACACCAACAACACTGCCGAGTATGAATCTTTATTACTCGGGTTAAAGGTTACTCAAGACCAAGGTGTCAAACTCCTTAATGTTAAAGGAGATGTTGAACTAATGGTTTGTCAAGTGAGGAACCTATGTCAAACCAAGAATAAAAGATTACACCATTACCACAATCTGGTATGGGACTGCCTTGAAATTTTTGATGATTTCAATATATCTACAGTGCCCAAAGAGCTTCATAGTCGTACAAATTCATTGCTTGTCTCTATAACCCTCATGGTTCCACACATAGACTTTGAAGAGCATAGTTACACCATCAAATTAGTCTTTTGACCAAGTGTACCTAATAATCCCAACCATTGGTAGGAGTTTGATGCTGACAATCAAATCACGTGCTTCACTAGACTAGAAGAGCAACAAGCTATGGTAGTGGACCATACTGTTGTGTGCCAAAGTTAGGAAAAGGAACTCTTTGCCAAAAGAGCAAGGATTTATGATTTTCAGATTGGAGACCATGTCTTTCCATGGGGCAATAAGAGAAAACCAAAAGGAGTGCACAAAAAATGTGATTCTTGGTGGAGAGTTCCATTTGCCCATCACTGATTCTAGGTAAAAAATGGTTTCTTTCTAGTTTATCAGAATGGAACACCATTTTCATTATCTCATAGGGGGTGGCATCAGAAGCACTTCAATCCTTAAAGTATCAGGTGACATCATTTGTAGATATGTATATTTGTATAGTCTTTAGTTTTATTTTATGCTTTTCATTTTTAGTACCTTTCTTTTTTGGGTAGCATGACTCCATAGCCCAATGGCATACTTAAAGGCACTAGAGATTCTAGTTTCTACACCCTTCAATTGATCTTACAATCAATGGAAGTTCCCCAACTGGAGCCAGTTGTTGCTCCCAAAATCTGTTACTCATTTTTTGGGACAACATTTGAACTATTTTTTTCTCCATCCAACATTTCTACAGACTCTACAGGAAGATTTATATAGACTCTGCAAGCTTATAACTATAGACTCCATAGGCTTAGAACTATGGACTCTATAGGCTTGTTTCTACATATTATGTAGGCTTGTTTCTATAGACTCTACAAGAAATAAACAAGTTCCCAACACTTAGGCAATTTCAAGGTTGGTTCAACACTGAGGTTCAACCAAAAGGTCCATCGGCAAGCTTCAAACAAAGGATTGAACCATTGAACCATTGAACCCTGCTTTCAAAAGTTCAAAGGTTCAATGGGTTCAAAGGTTCAATGATGTTGGCAGACTCAAGGAGTTAAGCACTTCGACAAAAGTTCAAAGTTCAGTGACTTCAGCAAGTTCAACGGCTTCGAAAGACTTAAAAGAAAAGAAGAAAGATTGAACCCATTGAACTGTTGAACCTTGAACCAAAAATGGTTCAAAGGTTCAATGAGTTCAAATGAATGGTTCAAATTAGTTGGTTCAAGTAGTCAATTGAATAAGCAGAACACAGTATTGAACCATTGAACCAAAGTTGGTTCAATCGGTCGATTCAATCAAATGGTTCAAAGGATTCCCCCAAAGCCCAAAGGGCAAGTACCCTTGCGGAGGGCAGTGAACAAAAGGGAACAAAAAGATACCTTTCAAAAAGATTTTTCGTAGAAAAATTTTATAAGTGAAATCCTTCAGACAAATTGTTTGAAGGAATTCCTTCAAACATTTTGTTTGAAGGAATGATCAAAGGCCCAACGAGAAGTGACTAAGGCAAATGAAATAAATCCTTCAAACATTTTGTCTAAAGGATTTGAATAAGAAGGCTGCCTGAAGGACCTCGAAGGGTAGGTACCCTTGAGGGGGGCTCTTAGCAACTAGGAAATGGACCTTTCTCAAGACCTGAAGGGACACCTTCCCTTCGGGAGCTTCCAAAGATATAAAGCTGAAGGAATTTCAAAGCTTCGAAAGACTTAGATAAAACAAAGGCTTCTAAGAAAGAGGATGAACCATTTAACCTTGAACCAAAATGGTTCAAAGGTTCAATGGGTTGAACACTTCAAAGAAAGTTATGAGCAAAGGAAAGAAGTAGAAGATTCTAGAGACCAGTCCAAAGAGATGGTTCAACTAAAGAGCAAGGAAATTGAAAGATCAAGGAAAGTGATGGAACCAAGGAGCTAAGAAGGCTACCTGAACTATTGAACCAATGAACCAATGAAATTTTAAAGGTTCAAAAGTTCATGGTTTAAAATGGTTCAAGTAACCAGTGACCAATGACTTCCTCATGGACGTCAAATTTAGGGTAATGAAATATCTGTTGATTTTCAAATGTGGTGTGGAACATAAAGAATAAACTAAGTGACCAGCTGAAGAAGAAACCAAAAGAGCCTGTAGAATGGAAAAAGGATAGCCTGAGGGCTCAAATCATAAGGAAGAGACAAAATACATTAAGGAAAGAGAGAACAATACAAAAAGACTAGAAATATCTGTGTAGGAGTTATTTTAGTAGGTGAAACAGTCCACCAAGTAGCATCTAAGAGCACAAGCACTCAAGGACGTAGCCTAATTTTCTCCATAGAGTAAAGACAAAGTGGACAGTTGTGCCAATATCAAGAAGAAGACTAGGCGGCCTTTACTTTAGATGAGATATTTAAGATGAATCGACATGCCACAGTTAAGGAAGACACCCTATTCCAACATGGCCCTCTTTGACTGAACTAAAAATGCATTCAAGGCATTAAATGCAGCATGGGCCTTTCCATGAAACAAAGTGTCAAGTCTTTTTTAGTTGCTATATATTGTAATCTCTTATTTTATGCAAGAGAGATCTTTTGGTTATAAAAGCAAAACTCTACCAAAATTGAGAGGTGATCACTGAGACTTTGAGCTCAGATTATTAATCATATTTCCTTATTTGAATGAGAAAGTAGGTTACTTTTAGACTTTGTGCTGTAATAGCTTGTGTCATTTAGGAGATTGTTCTTATGTCTGTTTCCTGAATGTGTTCTTGTCCATTTTAATGAAATAAGTAGAACTAGTGGAAGTAATCAGGAAGGTGTCTTGAAGCCAACTATTGAGAGACTTTTTACTACCACAATTGTCTTCAGTGTGTATGTTTTTAGTTTATTTTTGTGTAAAGGATCTTGGGATAACTTTTTTCCCCCATTATCCTTTATATTTCACTCTTGGGTAGTTGAGGTGGAGACTTTATGCTACACCTTTTTCTATTAGTTACTACGCCCCCTATTAATAGTTGTTACCTATCAGAAAGAACTCCTGCTATTTGTTGTAGACTACTTCTAAAAGAAGAGAAGTGCCTTCAATGTTTTCAATAGGATTTTTCCTTTGTCTGTGTTGTCCTACCCCTGAGTGTTATTTTCTACACACACACACACACACACACACACACACACACACACACACACACACACACACACACACACACACACACACACATATATATATATATATCCTCATAGTTACAGGGAACCTCCCTTTGATGAGAGGAGAGATTTGTCCCCTTTTCATGTGGTAAACCTACACACTTGGCCAACCAATCTCCTTATGTTGTGCTTGAAACAACCTATTTTACTCATTAGTTAGCTGGTGACAAAATATTCACCTAATAGGGGGCATTCTCTTATTTTCAAGAAGTGAGTCATATCTTGAAGCTAACTCTTTTAAAGTGGAGGTACACCTACTTATGAGTTATCTTGGGTCACCAAAATAACTTCTTTGTCCTCTTGGAGATCATTCACCATGTGCTCACACAAGCCCTTACCTCTGACTAGCTTTGTGACCTTGATCTCTACATCATATCCATGACTTTGGTGATCTAACCTGCTCTTTTTTTATTTTAATCCTATTTAAGGAGGAAGTCCCTGACTCTAGAATGAGACACCAGAAGATGGATCCTGTTGTTGGAGAGTATTGTTCTAAACCTCTTGAGACTCCTCAAGGTTACAAGAACTTATTTTTAAATAAAGGTGTACCTCACCTCATATCCTTCTAGACCTTGACTAAAAAAGACAATTGGTTACTTTGTTCCTTCTCCATTCTTTTACATTAACATAGCTGATATGTTATCAACAATGGCAAAGGTGTAGAAGATAAATTCCTTGGAGAAGTGAAGATTCAAAAGTGAGGGTGTTAGGGAAATGGCCTTTTTGGTGGCCTCAAAGGCTACCTTACCTTCATCTAACTAAGCAAACAATTATCTCTTTTTTAGCATTATGGTGATGGGTTTGACCAAGTTTTCAAAACTAGGTATGAACCTTCTCACAAAGTTAATCTTCCTAAGGAAGCTCAAGATCCCCTTCTTGTATTTTGGTAAGGATAAAGCTAAGATAGCACTTACTCTGTCAGGGTCAATGGATAATCCTTCTTTTGAAATAATGTGACCTAAAAACTTAACTTCATGTATAGAGAACACACATTTCTTGGGATTTAAAGAGATCTTATACTCTTTGCATCTCTGTAATATCAGCCTTAGATGGTCCATGTACTCACTATCTTTCTTGGAGAATACTTTGATGTCATCTAAGTAAACCAATACCATTTGATTTATTAGTCCTTGAAAGGCTATGTTCATTGCTCTTTGAAAGGTTTCCCCAGTATTGAAAATACAAAAGGCATCTTTTGGTAAGCAAATGTGCCCCACTTGGTGGTGAAGGTAGTCTTGTAATGATTTTCCTCTCTCACTATCACTTGGTTATAACTTGAATACCCATCCAAGAGAGAGAAGTGTTCTGAACCGACAACTATCTAAATGAGTTACTCCATATATGGTAAGGGGTAGTGATCCTTCAAATAGACCTTATTTAGATCCCTAAAATCCACACATAGCTTGATCTCCCCATTCTTTTTCTTTATAAGTACTAGATTAGCTACCCATGAGGAATGCTTAATTGAAAATATGATCTTGGATTTAATCAACTTGTTCAATTATTTCCTCATAATATCTTCTATCTTGGGGTTTATGGGCCTCTGCTTCTACTTGATATGCTTGGCATTAGCTTTTATATCTAAAGTGTGTTGGGCCAATTTAGGATCAAAGCCCCTTAGGTCACTATATATCCAAGCAAAGATGTCTGCATATTATTTACAAATCTCTATGAAGGCATTCCTTTCATCTTTAGTTCTTACCTTTCCAAGCTTGAGGAACTTTTCTTCAAGGATAATAACTCTCTCATAGTTTTCTTCATTTATTGACATCACTGATTTATCCTTCTTCATTTAGTATCCTTCATGAAAGAGACCTTATAGGGTGAATATTCCTTTAATAAGTTTATTAGATCTTAATTAAACAATATTTTCCCCATAATTATGATGCAACTTTCCTTAGTTGATGGAGGAGTACTCTTCTTGCTACAAGAAACATGCAATATATTTATCACTTTTAAATAACTACCAATGAGATTTATTATCTATCACTGATGGTATTATTACCACTTTGACCTATGGTTGCACTTTGGTCCTTTTCAATTCATTTGGGATATCAAAATGAAACCCCATAGCTGCTAGTCAATCAACATGTTAATTTTGGCCCCATAGAACTGATTCGATGTTAAAGGCCTCAAAGTCCTCAATTAGGTCCCACACTCTATGTTTTAGAACTTCATTAAGGGGTTCTTAGTTACATTCTAGCCTCTAACTTGGTGCACAACTAATTCACTATCCCCATATACTTATAATTCATTAATCCCTTTCTTACTAGCCCATTTAAGGCCATGGATGAGACCTTCATATTATGCTACATTACAAGAGCAGCTGAATTGGAACGTATATGAAGAGAAACAATTATCATTTGAAGGGGAAACTAGCATAGCACCTTCGCCCACTCCATGCTTTCTTCTTGAGCCATCAAATAATAATTTCCATATACCAATAAGATCTTATTGAAGCCTCATGAGGGATGGCATGGACTCAATTTCTTCATGTAAATAGTAGACACCCAAGTCCCTTTCTTTAAAACCTTTTAAGTGGTCTACCAACTAGCTATCATTCCATAGTTCATCTAAGAACATGTTTGGTATCTCTTTTGGATGAGTGTTCAACTCCTGTCCAATTGTAAATTCATCCTCATCAATAATGGTGCAATTTATGTTTGTTTTATCTGGCCCATAGGGGTCTATGTGGAATTGCGTAATGGGATCAGGTTTGATTGACACTTTGGCCCCATATCTTGTTCTAAATGCCATATATGACCAATTTTCTACAAGATAACCTCCTATCTTTATTGTGAACTCTTTGAATAGGCATAGTGCAAATCGAGGAGGCACATCAAGGATCAACACATCTTAAACCATTGAGACACTAGGACAAACATGAAAGATCATATTGAGGTCTCTAATTATGTTAGATGGCTGGGCATAAGAACCATCAAGTTGTATCACTCCTTTGCATTAGAGCTCATATTTTAGACCAAGTTGATCAGCTATGGACTTTGGCATTACCAAATTACTATCCCCACTATCCACCAAGCAATTTTGAACCAAATAATTACCAATGATCACTAAAATATTGAAAGGATGATGCTTGACCACTTTACCTGATTGTCCTTCATTTGGTCCCTTGGTTGCATTGGTAAGGACCACATTCTCTTTGCTTTGTGGCTTGTCTACAACATTGATTTTTGATATTCCATCTTGAAGTATGTTTACATGAAAAGGCATGTAAAGCATGTCTCACATTGGCACACTCACAATGGACCTTTTCATTTGTTTCACAATGTTGATGGGTGAACCACCAACCTTTAGTTGTGCTTTAGGGGTCACAATTGTACCTTTAGCTTGTGATTTTTGAGGGACCAAGACATTTCCCTAATTTTGACTCCTTGGGACTTTTAGGACCTTTAGAACACTAGAACATCTAACTAACTTAGATATTGAAGTAGAAATTATAGGAGGCTCCTTACTTGGTTCCTGGTTACCATCCATATTCTTTCTCTTGTATCTGGTATTTGATGCCACTAGAACATAAGCTTGGTTAAAACTATCCTATTAGTTGAGTGCATAACACTCTTCTTGTACATCATTCACCATTGTGGTACCCAATTAGCTTGATCTTTGATCAAAATTTTGACTTTATTGAGGTTCTTCTAGCTTGGTTATCATAGGTTCCTCTATGTTTTGGTTATCATAGGTACCATTGATCAAAATTAATTCATAAGGTAGTTCTTACAATATTTTGATAGGATTTAACAATATCAAATGAGCACATTTTTGTAAGTCTCAATAAGTATCCATGTCCTAGAAAAGAATGAAAAAATTCTAAGAGCTGAGAACCCCCTCAATGGGAATGAGACTAGGATATATAGGATAAGGGAGAGAGAGAAATAAAGTAGGAGCACACCATCAGAGAAGGAACATGACATCTCATATCATTAATTGAGCTTGAACTAACACATTTTTACTCTAATGAATGCCTTGCCACCTTTTTGATCAATCAAAACACTGTTAATGGCTTACCAAGTGGTAAAGTCCCCAAAGGTTCTGAGGATGCATTGAATGCACTTAGTTTCAAGTCCCAACCACCAAATCCTTTTTTGTGATCCTTCATGCCATCTACCACTAAAGATAAAACTTTCATGCTTATGGATCTGATAGAATCGTGGCCTTATTTTTTTTAGATGATTTTTTTTTAAAATAAGACCATGTTGAAGGATTAGGACCCTCCTCAGGATCCCAGACATCTTCCCTTGATCAAATATGTACCTAGATCTTTTCTATAGATAGAAAACCAATCTCCTTTATTAGTTTTCCTATAGCTTCTTATATCAATGTAGAACTATAGACTACATAGGCTCTTTTGATCTTCATTAGGTCTAAAAGACCCATTTTGCCATTGAGTGTCCATAGAAAATGAAATCTCATTATATATAGGGATCCTTCTTTAAAAAATGGAAAACATAATTGTAAGATGAACCTTGTATGCCATAAAACATCAAACCAGAGGTTTATATTTAGCTTTAATGCCATCCCTTCATGTTTTTTATACCTGACTACATGAATGTGCCTTTTAATGGTGCTTGAAGTAGTTTTAATGGTAACGGGGGGATGATCTTACAAGACCTTGTCTGCCCTAGTTTAATCATGGTCACATGTTTCACCTCCAATCAAAGATCCCTTAGTCTTTTGAATTTAAAACTTTCTCATCATTTTTATTTGTATGAGATGCATGTAGATCATTGATTTTCCTAGGAACATAATGTGCTTATACCACTTAGAAACCTCTTTCCTATCCCTAAGATACACTAACCATGTTGGCCTCGCTCACACTGTTGGATCATGATATATGAATGAACGTGAGCCCTTGATCTAGATCTACTGACTTTTTGACTTTAACTCACACCATTGGATCATAATATATGAAGAAACACTAATCATTGATCTTGTTAGGACCCAGAATTTGAACTCAAATGGCTAATTCATGAGGCCCGATATTTATGTATATGTGCCCATATTTGACATTCGTGTAAATGTATTTGACATCCACCTTATCATCATTAGGATTTTTTAACCCCAATGGATATTTTTCATGGCCTAAATTTGACATTTGTGTAAACATTTTTGATGTTTGTGTGACCCTCAATCTTTGGACCCCAATGAATAATCATCGAGACTTAAAATTATCATCTGTATGAATGTTTCTTCCTATAGGTCCAACTTTATAAGATCATAAATTGGGCTAGAAGACTCGCACGGGCATGAAATTTATAGGATATGATCCTAACATGAAAGGCTCCATGGCACTACAAGATTTTGGCTTGTGTGGCTTTTTGAGGTGTGTTTATAAAATATACAAGTGAACTGGTATTCTCCATTTTTATGTGATGTCTTGTTGATGGCTTAGTTTATTTAAACTTGTTTTTTATCCTTTGCTTGAATATCCAAGGCTTATATGAACTCTTTAGGCTTGTGTAAAACCTTATTCATGTTCTTTAATGTTATGACCACCATGGATACTTGCTTTCTTAAATTTAGACAAATTACAATTTAAGTTAAAGTGTCAAAAAAATTTCAGGTTATATGAGAACTTTTCTCCTACTATTGGATCCTTTGTTCAACATGAACTATACTAAACTTATTTATTCACTCCAATACCCCTATAATATTTAATGCACTATCAATTTTTGTATGTGGGCCAAAATTATCCAACATTTCTAGTGAGATCCTAGGGTTACATGTCTACTATATAAGACTAGTTACCTTAAAGTGATCCATTGGGCATATGGAGTCCCAAGTCTTCTCTCAACTGATCATGAAGATAGTCAAAAACTAACCCTATTTATAACCTCTCCTTAATTAATAAAAATAAAATAAAATAGGACAACAAAGTTCCCAAGGCACTCCAAAAGGGAAACACACATGAGACAAGAAAATGTGCACAAGGCACTTAAGGAAATCATAAAAGTCTACTCTAGTATGTAAAATATGTTACAATAAATGCAATATTTTTAATAATAAGGCTTCAAATGAATTATCTTGAATGGGATAGGTAATACCTCTCCATCAATTTGGGCAAGATGAAAAACATTATTCTTCCTACATGCATGGATCAAATAAGGACCACTCCATAAGTTGTCAAACTTGTTATGGTTACTTGGCTTGGCCTTATTTGAGTCCCACTTGAGGACTAGGTCCCCTTCCCTGAAGCTCTTTGTTTTACCTCTCTTGTCAAGGGATTTTTTGACCTAAGATTAATGTGGATCCAAATTATTCATAGCAATTTCCCTAGTTTCTTCCATCTCCATGAGTTTTATCATCCTCACATTCATAGGCTCACTTTTGATCAACTCAAGATGATGGGATAACTCTAATGCACGTAGCTCAAGAGAGATAGGAAATTTGGCTTTATTTCCACAAAAAAGACATATGGATAATTACCAATGGCATCTTTATAGGTCACTCTATCTACCCATAAGGCTATCCCTAGCTTGAGGTGTCATGTTCTTTGATTCTCTTCCATGGTCCTCTGCATGATCCTTTGTAAATTCTTGTTTGTGGACTCAGCAAGTCCATTACTCTATGGATAGTAGTTGGAAGAGGTGCTAAGGTAAATTCCCATTTGAGATCCCACTCACTTGTATTCATACCAAGGAATGCTAGTGCATTATCTAAAGTTATTATGGTTGGGACACCAAACCTGGTCATAATACTATCATAAAAATCTAGAACTGCACCCTCTTTAGCATCCTTCAAAGAAATGGATTTCACCCACCTAGTGAAGTAGTCAATTACAGTGAGAACCAATTTATTCCCTACACTTGAGGGTGGATTGATTATCCCTATCAAGTCTAACCCCCATTGTATGAAGGGTTTCTCCACCTGAACTGGATTAAGTGGAAGAGCTACTAATTTTTACTTTCCTACAAAGAGAGCACAACTCTAGCATTTTATAACCCATGCATGAGCATCCTTGAAAATATTGGGCCAATAATAATGAGCCCTCATTACCTTTGTTTCTATTGTTTTAGGTATAAAATGGCCTCTTGCATGTCCATCATGAAACTACACCAAGACCTTTGTCACTTGATTATCATATATGTACCTAAGGATTACCCCATTGATGTCCCTTATAAAAATAACTCCATCAACCAATGTATAATTATGGATTGAATTTTGAAATACCTTCTTTTAGATCTATCCAAACCTTGAGGGCATTCTCTTATTGTCAAGAAGTGAGCCATATCTTGAATCTATCTCTTTTGAAGTGGAGGTGCGCCTACTTGTGAGTTATCTTGGGTCACCAAAATAGCTTCCTTATCCTCTTGGAGATCACTCACCATGTGCTCACACAAGCCCTTACCTCTAACTAGCTTGGTGACCTTGATCTCTACATCATATTCCATGACTTTGATGATCCAACCTACTCTTTTCTCATCTAAGTCCTTGTTAAAGAGGAAATACCTAACTCCAGGATGAGACACTAGAAGATAGATCCTATTATTAGATATTATTAGTCTAAACTTATTGAGACTCATAAAGTCTATAACAACCTATTTTTCAATAAATTTATACCTCACCTAATATCCTTCTAAGCCTTAACTAAAAAAGGTAATTGGATGCTCCATTCCTTCACCATTATTCTTCTACATTAGCATAGTTGATATGTTGTCAACATTGGCAAAGGTATATGAGATGAAGTCCTTGGATAATTAAAGATTTAAGATTGAGGGCATTTGGGTAATGGCCTACTTGATGAACTCAAAGGTTTCCTTACCTTCATCTAACCAAGCAAACACTTGGCTCTTCTTCAACATGGTGGTGATGGGTTTAACCAGGTTTGAAAAACTAGGTATGAACCTTCTCACAATTTTAATCTTCTTAATGAAGCTCAAGATCCCCTTCTTGTGTTTTCATAATGATAACTCTAAGATATCACTTACTCTATCAAGGTCAATGGATAATCCTTATTATGAAATAATGTAACCCAACAACTTACCTTCATGCATAGAGAACACTTATTTATTAGGATTTAAAGAGATCCCACACTCTTTTCATCTCTATAATATTAGCCTTAGATGGTCCATGTACTCATTATATTTCTTAGAGAAGACTGTGATGTCATCCAAGTAGACCAATACCATTTGATTTAGTAGTCCTTAGAAGGCCATGTCCATTACTCTTTAAAAGGTTGCCCTAGCATTGGACAATCTAAAATCAAACTTTTGGTAAGCAAATATGACCCACTTAATGGTGAAGGTAGTCTTTTACTAATCTTCCTCTCTCACTAGCACTTGTTTATAACCTGAATACCCATCCAAGAGAGAGAAGCATTCTAAAGCAGCAACTATCTAAAGAAGTTGCTCCATGGATGGTAAGGGGTAGTAATCCTTTAAATATACCATATTCAGATCCCTGAAGTCCACACATATCTTAATCTCCCATTTATTTTTCCTTACATGCACTAGATTAGTTACCCATGAGGAGTGCTTAATTGGAAACATGATCTTGGATTTAATCAACTTGGTCAATTCTTTCCTCATAAGCTCTTCTATCTTGGAGTTTATGGGTCTTTGCTTCTACCTGATAGGCTTGGCATTAGCTTCAAGCTCTATAGTGTGTTGGGCCAATTTAGAATAAAATCTCCTTAGATCACTATATTTCCAAGCAAAGGTGATTACATATTTTTTACAAATCTCTATGAAGGCATGCCTTTCAACTTTAGTGCTTACCTTTCCAAGCTTGAGGAGCTTTTCTTCAAGGATAAGAACTCTTTCATATTTATCTTCATTTGTTAACACCATAACTTTATCCTTACTTATATGGTATCCTTCATGAAAGAGACCTTCTTGTGTGACTATCCCTTTAAGAATCTTATTGAATCTTAACTGAACAATCTTTTCCACATATTGATGTTGACACTTTCCTTGGTTGATATAGGAGAACTCTTCTTCTTAATGCAAGAAACATGAAATCTATTTATCACTTTCAAATACCTACTAATGAGCTTTATTATCTACCACAGATGGTCTTATTACCACTTTGACATATTTTTGCACCTTGGTCCTTTTCAATTCATTGGGGATATCAAAATCAGCCACCACAGTTGTTACTCTATCGGCATGTTGATTTTGGCCCCTTAGCACTGATTAGAGGTTGAAGGCCTCAAAGTTCTCAATTATGTCCCACACTCTATGTTTTTAGGACTTCATTAAGGGTTTCTTAGTTACATTCTGGCCTCTAACTTGGTACACAACCAATTCATTATACCCATAGACTTACAATTACATAATATCTCTCTTACAAGCCCATTCAAAGCCATGGATGAGAGCTTTATATTATGCTACATTATATGAGTAGCTAAATTGGAACTTATATGAAGAGAAATATTTATCGTTTGAAGGGGAAACTAGAATAGCACCTGTACCCACTCCATGCTTACTTCTTGAGCCTTAAAAGAAGAATTTTTATATACCCCTAGGATCTTCTTAAGGCCTCATAAGTAATGGCATAGACTGGCTTTCTTTATGTAAATAGTAAACAACCAAGTCCCTTTCTTTAACACCTTCTAAAGGGTCTACCAACTGGATGTCATTCCTTAGTTTATCCAAGAACATGTCTTTTATCTTTTCTAAATGACTGTTTAGCTCCTATCCCATTACAAATTCATCCTCATTAATAATGGTGCAATTGATGTTTGTGTTATCTATCCCATAAGGATCTATGTGGAATTGTGTAATGGGCTCAACTTTGATTGACACTATGGCCCCATATCTTGTTTGGAATTCCATGTATGACTAATTTTTTGCAAGATAACCTCATATATTTAATGTGACCTCTCTCAATAGGCATAGTGCAAAGTGAGGAGGTACATCAAGTATCCACATATATTAAACCATTGAGACACTAAGACAAGTGTGCAGGGTCATATTGAGGTCTTTGATTATGCCATATGGCTTGCTAAAAGAACCATCAAGTTGTAGTACTCTTTTAGACTGAGGCTTATATTTAAGAATTACCAAGGTACTATCCCCACTATCCACTAGGAAATTATGCACCAAAGAAATACCAATGATCACTAAAATATATAAGGGAGGAGGATTGACCACTTTACCTAATTATCCTTCATTTGGTCCCTTAGTTGCATAGATAAGGACCACAATCTCCTTGGTGGATTATCTACCTCATTGATTTTTTAGTCCTTATTGAAAGATGTCGAATTGACTAGGCATGGAGAGCATCTTCCACATTGGCACACTCACTTTGGACCTTTTCATTTGTTCCATAATGTTGATGGGTGAACCACCAACCTTCATTTGTGATTTAGGGTCACAAATGTACCTTGAGATTGTGAGTTTTGAGGGACCAAGACATTTCCCTGATTCTAAATCCTTAGAAATATTGGGACATTTGGAACACTAGCATGTCCAACTACCTTATATATTGAAGGAGTAATGGTAGGAGGTTATTTGCTTGGTTCCTAGTTACCATCCATATTCCTTATCTTGAATCTGGTATTTTATGCCATTGGAATATAATCTTGGTTAGAACTATCCTATTGGCTGAGTGTATAACACTTTTCTTGTTCATAGTTCACCATTATTGTTATGTTGTGGAGCTAAAAGCTTCACCAGGATGCAAACAGGAGAAGTTACGGAGGATGCAGAGTTGCAGAATCAGTTGTAGAAAAAATGGCATCGGTCTGATCAGCCGACGTCGGTCAGATAGCAAGAGGAAGCAACCGGCATCGTTTACCAATTGGCCAACATCGGTCATGGAGGAGCCGACGTCGGCAGCCTGTGCGAGAACAGGCAGTTTGCATGACGAATCCGGGAGAGTCTATTTTGAGACTGTTAGTTTGCATGTTGAAGGCTAGTCGTAGTCTTGAGTTGCGAGTCTAATTATTGTAATTAGGTTAGTCTAATTATTGTAAGCATGAGATCTATATATGGACTCATGGGCTGTATTGTAAACTGTGTGCTAGAAAGCCATAGAGCTTTTAGAGAGAGCTAGTGTAGCTCCTCCTAGTTCCAAAGGGGTGCTGAGTGTGTATGATCAGGGAGAGTTGCAAGGTCTGCAAGGTCAAGGAGCTGATCCACTGGGGTACTAGTTGAAGAATCATAAGGACTTGGTGAGGCAAGGATAAGGGTTCTTCAGGGGTGTAGAGATATCTACATGGTGAGTAAGGTCTAGTGATTTTCAGGTAGCAGCAGAGAGTAGGAGATCTACTTGGAGTACAACTGGCAGCGTGTTACTAACTGGTTGGAGAGGTGAACATCAATTCTATATTGGAGTTGATTGTTGTGACCGAGAGAGAGAGGGAAGAATATCTTGAGGTGTGGCAAACCTTTGATGTGGAGGAAGAAGTGGCATCTTCCTTATTGTATATTCTTCTATGTATTTAATACAATTGTGTATTCTCTCTTAATTCTTGTGTTGTTTCATATTTCTAGTTACTTATTGATTCTGGTATAATTTCATGTTTAGTTGCTAATACAAGAAGTAATCACATGTGTTCTAATTGGTAGAGCAAGATCCTAACTCAGTAGGGATCGGAGCATGTTTATTTTTCGTGGTTTCCCTGACACGTGGTATCAGAGCTTTTGGTTGGGTTACTAACAGGTGGTTTCAGATCTGGTAGTGTTTGTTGATTACAGGTTGCTCATAGGGGTTTCTAATTGAGTGGGAGTATAGAAATGGTAGAAGGAAGTAAGCTACGAATGGAGAAACTGAATAGCACGAATGGTCTGATTGATGGAAAGAAAGAGCAAAGAAAAAGATATTGTTGGTTGGTAGCAGATCAGCATGAAGGAACTGAAGATGCAGATGTTGCAGGTGTTGTTGCACAAGATGCTTTGGAAGGTTTCTTGGATAAAGTTAAATCTTGGATAACAGATTATGTTGCCTCTTTCCATGCAGCCCCAGGGAGAGGAGCTGGTGAGCCTTGCCAAAGAATTGGCAAAGGGGAAGTGAAGCTGAAATTGCAGATGGACGACACACGGTGGTTGAAGGAAGTCATGCAGGTACCAGTCTTGGAGATGAGTCTAATTTCTTCAGGAAATTTGGGTGATGAGAGATGCACTGTAACTCTCACAATGGACACACTTGAATTAGATGGTGGTAAGAAAGTAGGTATCCTTTATCTATCTACTTATATTGCTGATTCACCTTCTGTTGCAGAGATGTGGCTTCATAGGCTTAGTCACACATGTAGAAGGAGAATGCAGGTTCTAAAGTGGAAGACAGATGTTTTTAACAAGCTAAAGAACTGGAAAGCCTTGCTGTTCATGGAGGAGATGATAGACAGAGATTAGGTGAGAGAATTGAATTATTCTGAGCAGAGTAGGATTGATTTGATTAGGATTTTGATCCATGGAGAGCTCGCGGGTAAAAAGTTATCACTCACAGATGAACACAGGTACCGGCATCAGTCACACAATAACTGATGTCGGCAATAGGAAGACCGACATCGGACATGAAGGAACTGACATCGGCAGAAAGGATACTAGCGTCGGCCAGGGAAATGACGTTGGTAGTCAGGGTCAGTGCAGGGAACCGACATCGGTCGGGAGCAGACTGGGAGATGGTTGAGATCGATCACTGGAACGGATATTGGGCAGACAGCACGCTGTTAACAAGTCTCAAACACTCATGTGGAGGTCAGAAAGGGTAAGTGAACCTCATATTCATTGTTCACCTTCTTTATATTGCTTACTGATGGTCATGAACCAGGAAGATGTGAAGAGGCAATGTAGGTAGAGTCCAGATACAGTGGGAGCTTGGCATGGATGAGGAGTATGAGTCCTTGGAGAAAAACCAAATACGTATTTGTTGGTAGAGTTGTCAGCTGGAAGAAAGCACTGAGAGATGGAATGGATTCCTATTTTAGAGAAGAGAGTGGATGGATACAAGAGACGGAAGGCCAAGGCATATGGTCTTGAGGAAGCTGCAGGACAGTGGTATAGGGTTTGACAGGTGGATGACTAAGCATGGCTTTAGTCAATGTCAGTGTAACTATTATGTTTATCTTACCAGGTGGATGATGAGTCATGACATCATCTTGTTACTGTATGTGGGTGATTTACTAGTAGGTTTATACATACAGGTATTTGTTGAGCTAAGGGTAAGGTTAGTTCAGAGGTGTGTCATGAAGAATTTGGAGCAGTGAAATTCTTTGGCATAAGATACATGGAGATTTTATCTCCAGTGGGAGCTGATGTGAAGACGGTGTTGGCGAGGTTCATTACGCAGCATGCAGAATCAGAAAGCACACCAAGGGCTGGACAGTTCAAGCTTAGCTTGAAACAGGGTTCGAAATCACATGAGGTCTAGTGTAGGCCTGAATTTTCCCAATCAGTGGGGGTTGTCAGAAATTATGGAGCCAATTCAGGGAAGGAGTACTGGAGGGCAGTTCAGTGGGACTAGCAGCAGGGATTCTTGTTATGCAGGGTCAAGTTCTTCACTACATGGACATGTAGGTTCAGATGTGGCAGGTTAATTGAATGACAGGTATAGCATCACAGTTACGTGGTGGTTGGTCTTCAAGATGGATCTTGAAGAGGGATACAAGCCAGGGAATAATTTAGATGGTGTACAAGTACAGGTACAGGTGTAGCTATTTATATCCAAGTGGGAGATTGTTATGTTGTGGAGCTAAAACCTTCACCAAGATGCAAACAAGAGAAGTTATGAAGGATGTAGAGTTGCAGAATCAGTTGCAAGAAAAATGGCGTCGGTCTGATCAGCCGATGTCAGTCAGATAGCAAGAGGAAGCAACCAGCGTCAGTTACCATTCGGCTGACATCGGTCATGGAGGAGCTGACGTCGGTAGCCTGTGCGAGAACAGGCAGTTTGCATGACGAATCTGGGAGAGTCTATTTTGAGACTGTTAGTTTGCATGTTAAAGGCTAGTCATAGTCTTGAGTTGCGAGTCTAATTATTGTAAGCATGAGATCTATATATGGACTCATGGGTTGTATTGTAAACTATGTGCTAGAAAGCCATAGAGCTTTTAGAGAGAGCTAGTGTAGCTCCTCCTAGTTCCAAAGGGGTGCTGAGTGTGTATGATCAGGGAGAGTTGCAAGGTCTACAAGGTCAAGGAGCTGATCCACCGGGGTACTGGTTGAAGAATCATAAGTACTTGGTGAGGCAAGGACAAGGGTTCTTCAGGGGTGTAGAGATATCTACATGGTGAGTAAGGTCTAGTGATTTGTAGGTAGCAGCAGAGAGCAGGAGATCTACTTGGAGTACGGATGTGTACTTGGTGAACTGGCAGCGTGTTACTGACTGGTTGGAGAGGTGAACATCAATTCTATATTGGAGTTGATTGTTGTGACCGAGAGAGAGAGGGAAGAAGATCTTGAGGTGTGGCGAACATTTGAGGTGGAGGAAGAAGTGGCATCTTCCTTATTGTATATTCTTCTATGTATTTAATACAATTGTGTATTGTCTCTTAATTCCTGTGTTGTTTCATATTTCTAGTTACTTATTGATTCTGGTATAATTCCGTGTTTAGTTGCTAATACAAGAAGTAATCACATGTGTTCTAATTGGTAGAGCAAGATCCTGACTCAGTAGGGATCAGAGCATGTTTATTGTTCGTGGTTTCCCTGACAATTATGGCACCTAAATGGCTTGATCCTTGATCAAAATTTTGACTTTGTTAAGACTCTTCTAGCTTGGTCATCATAGGTACTTCTTTGTTTTGGGCCATAAAGGCTTGGTTATACCCAAAATTAATAGCATGCTACCATTGATCATTGAAAGATTGAGTAAATTTAGTGGTTGGGACAATAGATTTCCCAAAAGACTAATTCCAAGGCATGGTACCCTCAACTTCTGGAGCCACATTATTTTGAACTAGAACCAAGGTGTTGGAAGTGCTTGTAACATTAGGATTGTATTTATTTTGCCTATTGTAGCCATGTTTCCCTTGTCCTTAGTTTTGACCTTGGCATTGGCCTTGACCTTGGTAGTTCCCTTTGTATGGTGCCCTATTTACCAAAAAATCTTGTTGTTGAAGTTCATATGAACCTGGATAAGGCCTATTGAAGGCCTACTACCTCTTGAAATTTACTAGCTCATTTACCAAGGACTGAAACATGCTCTTGAGCTCTTTAAATTTATTTTTCTCTTTGGAATTATTGGATCCACTAGTGGAATATTTCTCTTATTTTAGTTTAGGTATTACAGTAGGATTCCTGACATCAAGTGGAGGGATAGGAATAGGAGGTGGCCTGATTTCAGGAAATAAGGGCATTGGTGGTCTAGGTGTAAGATTGCCATTTGAACCAAATAATTTTCTATTTTGATTGCCACCTCATAAACATCTGGAAGTATATTCCCTCCCATAGATTGGATCATCATTATTATATCACTAATTAAATCATTTAAATAGTAAAGGAAGGCAAAGTTAGGGGTTAGTCTAACTAAGACTGGGTCTTTGTCCTAAGTTTTTTGGAACCTTGTGTTTAAGTCTTGCATGACTTCATGAGGAGCTTTCTTAATGGCAGTTAGTTGCTTTGAAAATGATAAATATTCACTTTTATATTCAAACCTTTTACACAAGGCATCACCTAATTGGTCCCATGTTTGAATGGAATTAGCAACAAGGCCTCTATACCAATCTAGGGCCTTTCCTTTGAAAGAGGTAGCTAATAACCTAATAGCTATGTTTTCCTTATTGAAATTATGGATATTGTAAAAATTGGTTATGTCTATGAGGTGCTCAAAAGGTATTGTAGCTTAGTATCTTGTATAATAAGGAACATTTTTAAGGGTTGCAACTAGGATAGGATCATAGCTTAGTAGCCCAGACATCTATTTTAGATGGTTGTTTGTCTATAGATGGAAAACCAATCTTCTTTCTTAGTTTTCATATAGCCTCTTGTATCAATGCAAACCTATAGACTACATAGCCTCTTTTGATCTTCATTAGGTCTAAAAGACCTATTTTACCTTTGATCATCCATAGAAACTAAGAGCTCATTATATATAGGGATCCTTGTTTAAATAATGGTAAACAAAGTTATATAATGAACCCTGTATGCCATAAACCTTTGAACTAGAGGTCTATATTTAGTTTTAATGGCATCCATTTATGTTATTTATACTTGGATATATGCTTATGGCCTTTTAATGGTACTTGAATGAGATTTAATGATAGCGAGATGACCCTCTAAGACCTTATTTTCCCTAGTTTGATCATCATCACATGTTCAACCTCCCTTCAGAGATCCCTTAGTCTTTCAGCTTTGAACCTCACTCATTGATTTGATTTATATAATATTCACCTAGAACATTAATTTTCTTGGGAACCTAACAAGCTTATGCCACTTAGAAACCTCTTGCCTATCCCTAAGATACACTAGCCCTATTGACTTTACTCACACTATTAGATCATGATATATGAACAAACATGAGCCCTTGATCTAGATCCACTAACTTTCTAACTTTAACTCACACTGTTAGATCATAATGTATGAAGCAACATTGATCATTGATCTTTCTGAGACCCATCATTTGAACTCAAATGGCTAATTCATGAGGCCCAATATTGACCTATGCATGCCAATATTTGATGTCTAAAAGAACATATTTAACATCTGTGTGATCATCGTTAGGATTTTTGAACACCAATAGTTATTTATCATGGCCTAAATTTGATTTCTTCATGCCCATAATTTGACATATGTGCAAATGTTTTTAATGTCCACTTGATCATTAATCTTTAGACCCTAATTAATAATCACCAAGACTTACAACTAACATCTACATAAATGTTTCTTCCTATAGGTCTAATTTTATAAGCTCATAAATTAGGCTAAAAGGCTCACGTGGGCATGAAATTTATAGGATATGATCCCAACATGCAAAGATCCATAGCACTATAAGCTTTTGGCTCATATGGCTTTTTGAGGTGAATTTATAAAATATAGAAGTGAACTGGTCTACTACATATTTGTGTGACATCTAGATGACAGCCTGGTTCATTTAGAGTTGTGCTTGATCCTTTTCTTGAATCTCCAAGGTTTTAATTAACTCTTGAGGCTTGTGAAAAACCTACTTCATACTCTTGAATATTATGACCACCATGGAGACCTAATTTATTGAATTTAGACAAATTTCACTTTAAGTTAGCTTAAAGTGTTTCAAAAGTTTTATAGACTGCATGAGATATTTTTATCTTAATATTATATCCTTTTTTCAATATGAACTCTTCTTAGCTTCTTGCTTCACACCAAGACCCCTAGAATCTTTACTAAAATGTCAATTTCTATATGTGGGATAAAATTGGCCAATAGTACCAATGAAGGAGGATGATGATGATGTACAAATAGTTACCATAGAGATGCATACTATGAGATAAGCATTGTATACCCTACAAGCATCTCTAACTTCCATGACACAGAAGAGAGACACAACATAGGTACAACTAGTGATGAAAACCTAGGAAAGAGATAGTCTCTAAGCATAGCTAGCTATTGTGACCTAGGAGAGAAACTTTTCATGGGGATAGCTAGCTATTATCACTCAACATAAGGATTGATTATAAGCATATTTGACCTTGGTATTAGTTAAACAGGATGCACTGAGATAGGCAAGAGGATGAGCATAGAGTGGAGTAGTTTTGGGACCACCTCAGAACATCCCAATGATGAGATATGTTATGACAGTACAGGAGATAATTTACTATGAGAAACATGTTATTACTAGGCTTCCATATGTGTCATGGTATACAAAGTACCTAATAGATTGAGTTACATATAGGAGTCCTAGTAGTACTACTTCCAGTGGTAACACAACATCTATAAGTGTATAGATAGGGGAGAGAGATGGACAAGATCCAAGGGATAGTGGTTCCCCTTCACCATAGATTATTATCTTTTGTACTATTATGATTTTGATTTTGGCTTGTGAGATAAGGTAGTGAAATGTATATATCATTTTGAGATATATATATATATATATATATATATATATATGCAGCATTTAGTTTGAGTTTATGATGTTATTGATGATGATGTATGATGCCTTATGTTATGTTTATGTTATGATTCATCTTTATGATGTTGATGACATGTTTATGTTTTAGCATTTTTATTTTTAGTAGGTGTATGCATGGTTTAATTTCTCAAAGGTGGATTATTGAGTTAATGAATCTAGGTGATCCCATTCTTAGATGAATATTTGATTTGGATAACATAATGGTTTGATTCATTTACCTAGTTTAGAGAAGTGATTAAATGTTGTTTAATTCATTTATGATAAAATTTGTTATAAACTCTATGTGATAGATTATATTGATGAAGGGATGATGATAAGTAATATTGATTAATTGCTTATATATGTGTGATGTTTAGAGACTTATATGAGATAATAAATATGATTTAAGTATGGTATTTATGATGATTATGATGAATATAATGTTTTCACGATAAAAACATCTAAAGAAAATTATATGAATTATTAATAGAATGTGACAACATAAAATAAAACACATAATGTTCTAAAACGTATTTAATATGATGATGTCACTAATAGATTTAAATGAGAGATGATTTAAAATGTTTAAAATCACCTTTAACATATAGATTAATTTGGTTAAAATGTAATGTGTAAGAAGAGAAAAGAAATGAGAGAAAAATGTTAAACAATCAAAAGATAAATGCCTTAACAAATGTATCAACAAGTAGGTATGATAAAGAAGGAGACATGGTGTTATTTCATTGGGAAGGACTTAAAAAATTAAGATGGATAGGCTTATGAAAATAATCCTTTCTAATTCTTTGCATTCACATTTTTTGGTTTGTTAAGAAGTGTCTTTATAACTAATGTCAAGTAAGCTCAAAATCACTTGATTTTTGGAAGGTAAAAGTGAGGTGGATGATAGTGTAAACTTCCTATGGGGATAGCTTTCCCCTTATTTAGGTGACAAAAGATCCATTATAAACAAGTCTATGTCTTATTTTTGTGTAGACTGATCGATGTAGGAAGTCTACTATTGACTTTTACAAAAGTTGATTACAGATTTCATATATAATTTTTTGATTTTTTTTAATTTTGAATTTTGACTATGGATGATTTTGATGTTGTTGTTTTTGAGAGATTGGGGAAGTTTATCAATGCAGGAAGATTTCGTGTGATTTATTTCTTTGACAAATGTTTAACTTGGCCATCCTTCAAGGGAGTGGTCTAATATTTTGATTTGTTTTATTTGGTTAATTATCCTTCAAGGGAGCAGTCTATTTTATTTTAAGAAATTCTAAGTTATTTCGGTAGCTATCCTTCAAGGGAGTAGACTATAATGCTATAAATGACCCATAATATATACTAATTTGTATTTATTTATTTATTTTAGACATAAACTTACTTATATAGGCCTAAGTTTTACCTTTATGAAAGCAAAACTATAGCACAAGAGGGTTGAACAGTGGGTGAGAGGACACTTTAAGAGACAATGACCATAGGAATCCATCCTATAAGGGATGAAAAGCATCCATGATAATCATTCCATGGTTAGAGCCATGGTACCTATATTTAGGATTTAGGCTAAAAAACTATGATGGATAATTACATGATTCTTTGCTTTAATCGGTTGTCCTCGAAGTAAGGGGATGAAGGTGATAGTTTCATAAAATAAGGGATGAGCTTAAGTTAGAAAGAAGGTGATGTATAACTTGTTTTAACAAAATAAAAGACACAAATGTGAATCATATAGGGGCTCAAGTTCTAGTTTCCCTTCATAGATGATAACCAGTAAGCTCCCGACCCATACTTATGCATTATGATAATGGTCTAATCTAATTGAAAGAAAACTTACCCCACTTGCTTCTTTTCATATTAGTTATATGTTTATTTTCCTTTAAGATAAGGTCTCTAATATTAAATATTGCTCTCTTAAGTACTATTTATAAGTGTGCTTGATTAATTCTTGATAGACATGAATATGGTTAAGCCTGGCTAAATGATGCTCATCAAGTAGCTCAAGTTGGGATAGATGTTCTTGATTATAATCACCCTCTGAGATGATATCACTTAGGGATATATGAAGGGAGGGAATTTGTACTTTGAAAGGTAAGATAGCCTCCATTCTAAAGATAATTAAGAAGGGGTTGACACCTATAGGGGTTTGAATTTTGGTTCAACATGCCCATAGGGCAAAGGGAATGTGTAAGTGATAATCCCTACCTAATTTATTGACCATTTTAGTTAGCATTTTATTAATTGTTCTATTAGAAGTTTCAACTTGTCCATTAGCTTATAGATGATATGGACATGAGAAGCTTAACTTAATGCCAAGGGTGTCACAAATATTTATTACTTTCTTATTTTTAAATGATTTTCCATTGTCAGTGATGACTTTGTATAGAACACTGAAGCAGTAAATGATGTGATGGTTAATGAAGTTGATAATTTTATCAATTTTAGTTGAGATGAGGGGAATAGAATCTACCCATTTGTTGAAATATTCTATCATGATGATGATAGAATGATGCCTTTGTGAATAATGAGGGTTAATTTCACTAATGATATCTAATCCCCATTGAGATAAAAGATAGAAATCCTTAGAAACTTGAAGACCATGACTACGAACATGATGCAAGTTAGCATGTTATTGACACTTGACACACTTTTTGACATAATCACAATAGTCTTGGTTAAGATTAGGCCAATAGTAGCCAAGGCGAAGGATGCATTTAGTAATGGCTAAACCACTAAAATGTCCTCCATAAATCCCATCATGAATTTTTTTTATTACATGAGATATTTCATGATTATGTAGGCATATAAAAAGAAGACCATCAAAACCTTACTTGTAAAAAATTCCCCTTAGTATGGTATAGTGAGAATTACTTTATACAAAATCTCATCTACCATTTTTAGAGAGATTGGAAGGGATGATGACTAAGGTAAGGTACTTGAATATTTTCTTATACCAAATATTAAGTTGGGTTTCCTCCATATTACAGATAGAAGGGTGGTCTGATTTGGTGTAAGAAGGTTGGTTAAGTCATTGGATGGTGATAAAGAGTTTATAATATCTATGTTGAGATGGGATTTGGTAAGAAAAATAGTCCATGGTATCAACAAACTAGTTCACCAAACATGGAGTGGCTTAAATAAGGTAAATGGTCAAATGACATAAATAATACAGACCAATTGTTTTTATTTTTATAAAACATCATTTTTACATTGGTAAGAACCATTAATTTGGTTCGTCATAAGTTGGGAGTCATAAAAAATGTTGATTGATGTAACTCCCAAGGATAAATTTGTTTGGAAACCCAGAACTAGGGCCTCATATTTAGCCATGTTATTGGTGTAATCAAAGTCAACTTTGAAGGACAAGGTCAAAGGATCACTTTTTTTGATGTGGGTTTTATGCACACCATATCCTTAATGAGGTAACCTCTAACATTTTAAGATCTCAATGGAGGTAAACTCCACTCCAGGTCATGAGTTACAGGTATGAGGTTTGTTGCAAACTATTGATGAAATAGCTGGTAGGGCATGCAGGTTGTTGACAAGGTTTTTAGATAGAGGTATGGTTCTTAAAAGGTAGTGAATCTCTATGTGAGTTGGATGGGTGGATATCTTCTAATCTAGAGTGTGTATGTCTCAAAAACAAACTCAAAAAAAGAGGGAAGAGTAAGGTAGAAAATAAAGCTTTTGTGGTTTTCAGGAATCACTTTCCTAGTTGGTTTATAAAGGATAAGTGCTCTCAAAACCTATATTTCTTGCTAGTACCAATTGCACACACACAATTAGACAAGAATAAGAAGTCTAAGGAGATAAATATGAAGGAAAATCATAGGCCTCAGACAAAGGTTGCTTATTTTAGAGTACTTGTTACACACCCTTAAGCAAGAGATTATGGTTCAGGCTAGTTAAGTATCTAAGGTAGCTGTTGCACACACATAGAAAACTACATCCAAAAAATCAATCATACACAATCAAAATTATGAATCAATCAACTTAAATATTTCAACTAATATATTATACCAATCTTTCAACATTTATTTCACATCTATAGATTAACACATCAATCAAAATAATCAAGAATCCATTCATATCTTTTGCACACTAAAGAATATTGAAACATACAACCAAAGAAAGTAACAAATAATTACACAAAAATTGGAAATAAAATATTAAAACACATTATTTGACCATCAAAATTGATATTTCTCTTGTATTCAAAAATTCTCTGACAAAAATGCAAGTTGTAATACAATTTTTTTTATAGACTTGGGGAAGGGGTTATCTCATCCTCCAAGTTCATGCAAGGTTATTACATGTGATAATCAGAACATGAGTTCTAACTATGGTGTAAAACTGTATCAGAGTCTACTTGAAGTTATTGGTTTAAAATAGCCTTTGAAAAAATCTATGAAACATTTGCATGTGTATGAATATGAAGACATTTTTTATAATTATAGCTTGAACTACATGCAAACTAAAAATATATGCACCATTTTATAAAACTATACATATACGAAGTCTTAAAATTTTAAGTCTTATGATAAAAACTTGTTGATAATTTTAGATTAGTCACCTTCAAATAGAACTTAGACATGCATTGATTTACCAATGCTTCAGAACTAGTGACACTATTCACTATGACTAATCTTAATATAACTATGCATTGAATGTTACATGTGCTTCTCACTAGCTTTATATCTTTACAAATTCCACCTAAGACTCACAACATTGATCATTTTCATGATGGAATTTGAGTATACCATTTGGTAGCTTTATGAGCTTGGTTTCATATACAAAACACACTCCATAACTTAGCACTTTTACACCATGTGGCAACTTCTCACTTGTCTCAATAATTTTGAAAAGTCTTAATTGATCCTACACCATTGATCCTTATGTACTAGGCTCCCATGCACTATTAGATCTCAATTTACTAGTCCCCTCATAATGTTTCCACTTGGCACTCGCATGGATGGGGTAGTGGATGTTGGGTTTTGAGTTCCAACAGTTAAGGAAGTAATACTAGTGGAATTCATCCCAATGGTAAGTGGTGTTTGGGTTGCCATGGGATGAGTTGTCCCTATATTATAAGGGTTAGTGATGGAGTTGGTAGAGGTAGAAGGTGATTGGGCATTGGTTGGTGGAAAGGAAGTTTGGTTTTGGGTAATAGTTATTGAATGGTTGTTTATGGAAAAGGAATCTTGGGTCACCATGGATTGGGTGGTAGAGATGATGGAAATCAATGTCTCACCCATAAGGTAAGTGGGCATGCCGTAAGTTGGTTCCATGGAAGTAACTGAAGTAGGGGCATAATAAAACATTATGGCAACATAATGTTGGAGGGTCATGGGGTTATTATAAAGGAGGTTATTGAAGTCCATATCTCCTTGAGAAAAATACTGAGGCATATTAGGATTCTTGAAATGGTCAAGAAAAAATTCTACATTCAGAGTGTGATCCATGGATGAGGAAGAGGAAGATGGTTGGTGGTTAGGTAGATATTAGTTTTTTTGGTTTCTATCTTGTTGCCTTATTAAGACCATACAATGAATAGTGGAACAAGTTTGGTGGAAATTAACTCACATACTCAAAAAGAGAGTAAAATAAATAAAATTTAAGGAAATCACACACATGCTAAGAGTATGTTAGATCCTAATGTTATTTTTATCTCACTTTTAGGCTTATGACTCAATTTAAGAAGCTTATGAGACTTCACTTCGTATATGAAAGATGTACTAGAATAAGAAGTATATGGATGGTTTCCAGTTTATGTAGGCTCTCAAGATATATGTATTGG
Organism: Torreya grandis; assembly: GCA_037957365.1. Taxonomy (NCBI): domain Eukaryota; kingdom Viridiplantae; phylum Streptophyta; class Pinopsida; order Cupressales; family Taxaceae; genus Torreya; species Torreya grandis. The sequence continues at coordinate 1,222,263 of JARHVA010002614.1, forward strand.
AATTGGTATGTGGCTTGATATAGAGTTCTACCCCCTCACTTCACACACCATAGCGATAATGGTGTTAAGTGCTTAGCCAAGATATACCAAATTACCAGATTTTATACTCAAACAATGTAGTGAGTTTTGGTTTCTCCTCTTGGTAGTGAAGTCCAAGTAGGATAGCCAAGGGTAAATTTTTACCTCTAGGTGATGAAATCCTATTTAGGCCTTACGTCAATGTTTGATGAATTAATTGTATGAGTGGTTTGGTATGTGAGTGTGATAAAAGTGATTGCTAAAATTGATTTACTAATTAATTTAAGTTATGTGAGTTAACCATGCAAGTAATCAATGAATGAAGATTTATTTTAAACTCAAAAGGAAATTTTTGATTTCTTTGAATGAGTACAAAAACAACTAGAATACACCTAAATGTAGAATGAGGATGCAAGTCCTATCCTAGGATGAATGCCTTTTCACTTTTTAGAAATATAAGAAAATAAATGATTTTGATTTTTTTAAGAAATAAATAAAATAAGTACTTGCTTTTGATTTTGAAAAGAAGAATTGAAAGTTATAATTTTTCAATTTAGAAATAAAGAAAAGAACGTTTTAATTTTAGAAATAAAGAATTACAATGAATGAGTCTTTCACTAATGTAATTAGAATGTCCTAAAACAATTACAAACCCAAGAAAACTATTAGGTCCCATCGGGTATGCTAGAATTATTCAATAAGTTTTTGCGTTATTTTATTTTTATTTTAGAAAATAAGTAAAACTCAAAGAAAGAAAAAAGTATGATAGAATCTAGATGTAGTTTCACACTCTATGATCTAAATAATGTGAAGAACTCCTCTTTGGCTTGGGAGGAATGACCTACAATAAGAATGAGACTAGAAATGAGATTAATTATTAAGATTGGAGGGTGGATTACCTAGAAATTGTTAAATCCAATAAGTATAAGACTTCACTGGAGGGCTCTCAAACCACTTTTGTAATAAGTTAAGTTATGAAAAATGCTGATAAGAGATGTTTGCATAAAGAAATGAAAAGTACTTATTCACAATGAAATAAATTATTTTCAAGATAAATGAGTGAATTTTAACAAAATAACATTTAATTATCAAAATAAATGCTAAAGTGCTAAAACTTGATTTGTAAAATAGCTTATGACTCTGTGTTATGACATAAGGAAAAAAACCAAATTTTGGGTGAGGGTTGATGGGTGATTTTAAATTATTTTTTTTTTGGAAAAAGAGTTACATAGAGATTAATGTTTCTCACTATGTAACTAATACCAATTAAAGATAACCAATGTTAGTCAAGGGTGATCGATGTTAGTCATTGTGTGTTTTGTCACAATTAGGCTTTAGGAAAAATGGGAATTATGGGTTGGTTACAAAGGGGTTTTATGGGATATTTGGGTTAGTTGATGGTCATGAGGATAGAATGGGGTATTAGAGATATCAATACAAATATTTAACACTCAAATGACTGGGAATGCTCAGTGACTATTTGGTAGAAAAGGGGAGTGTTTGAAATTGTAAAACTCTAGCACAAAGAGAGTGTGGGGAGAGATTGGAAGTGGATGCAAGCACTAAACTACCAAAAATAGATGTTAAAATTATGAGAAATATAATATACTTATATTATGGATTTTTTGGACTGGAGATATACTAAATTTGATTTATTATATAATTGGAAACCTAAAATAAAATGAGCAGAGTGATGGCACTTGAGTCCTCAATCTTAAGGAACTGAAGCACATCCTGGTCTCTAGACTAGTTCTCTACTTTTCTAAAAAGTTTGGATTTGCACAAGAGTTTTGATTCTCACTCAAATTATTCAACCTCCTAAGTAAAGGTTTTGGGGTAGTCTTAAGTAATCGACATCAATCTTGGTCAACTAATGTCATTTGAAGGGCGATCGACATCGATCAACGTGTAAATAGTCCAAGTTACCCAAAATAGCATTTTGCACTTAAGTTTGGTTTTTAAGACCCTTGGAAGTGATCTAAGCTTATTTAAGGTAGCATGGTCATGTAGCAAGAAATGGTATAGGAGGTTAAGACATTAAATGCCAAAGTAGGAAATGGTCTTAAGTCTAGGTCTCACTAAGTTAGCCATGGGTTTAATTAGGGTGAGGTGTAAATAGGAGTAATTAGCTTAATTAACTAATTAATTTATCTAAATGGGTAAATGGGTTGTGATAAATATTCTGACCTAAGGGGGCCAAGTGGGTCGAAATAAATAATTTATGACAACTAGAATCATTGGTGTAGTTTTCTATGTCTACACATCTCTATAATATTTGTGCTTGGTATGTGTGACAATTGAACATGTCTATTTATTGTGGAACTTTTCCCTATGTTTGTGTGACAGTTATAAATGTCCCTTGTTTTAAAAATTCTTATTTTCATTTACATGCAGACTTTGGCCTTACTTATTGTACTATATTCATGTTCAGTGTATGTGACCCTTGGCCTTACTATGTGGAATTGTGTGACATTGTGTGTTGTTTTTTTTTTGTGTGTGATTAGTGGTACCATGATACATATCATGCACTTTTCAAAAAGTAGTATACTTTATATATGGTTACTTATTGTGTAACTCATTACTATATATCTAGACATTAAACTTTTATGCCTCACATTTCATATGTTACATACATGCTTAAATGAAAATTGCAATACTAGGATTACATACTCTCCACATGTTGACATAATACTATATGATCATATCTTTATCACATTATAATGTTAACTCTTCTTTTGATATGAGTGACTTGGAGGATACATCCCTCATATTAATGGGGGCATCACATTGGGCTTATCTTAGAGATCCAATCCTTCATGTACAAACAAAAAATATATTTAAGATAGAGTACAAGTTTAAAATAAATATATTACATGCTTAAAATATAAAAATCACATGTTTAAATATTCAAGGTAATGAAAAAAATATATTCTATAGTAGAGTACAGGTTTTCAAAAATATAAATCAATGCAAAATCAGATTCTATAATAGTGTACATATTTTGAAAGCTCCAAAGTAAATTTAGAAATCAAACACATGATAGATATTAGTAATTGATACATATTATTGGGGCATGTGACATGCATATGCACTCACCTTTTCAAAGACTCAAAGTACATATTTATATGCGCTTCAATGCATATGCATGGGAATATGAAAAATAGTTACAAGGTCAAAATCACATGTTAAAAACAATGTTACAAGTAAGCATATAAAAAAATGTTATTTCATGGACACATTTTAAAACTTTAAAGTTTCAAAGTTCAAAAAGGCATGATACTTGTTCATGCATATTTTCAAAGTTGTAAAGTTCAAATTTACAATTTCAAAATTGAAAGGGCATGATGCTTATTTATGCACAAATTAACATAATTCAAAGTTAAAATTTCAAAATAAAAAATGTTTATTTCAATACAAATATATAAAAAATGTGGTCATGATGGGGGCATGAATACTTTTCATTATCTTTGAATCATGCAAATAGAATCTAAATATGTATGTATTGATGTGATTCAATCTATTGCCTATATTATACATTAAGGTTTAGTGATTCTCAATCGCCATGATTTTACTTATGTTAAAACCATTATGTGATTCAATTTTATATTATGTGGGGTGTACATTTGATTCTAGTGACACTCAATAACTTTGGCATTAATTCTAGTGAACCCTTCATTGTTCTACCTTTTTGGATTAGTATATTTGGTATTATTCTTCAATAATAATAGTTGAAATATGAATATTTCCAACTCAGTGTCTTGATTATTTATTCAAAATTAAGACTTGATCACTCTCAATTCACTATTAGTGCAAATTATCTAAATGCTTCAGCAAGGGGGCACAATTTTCCATCATCAATTATAGGATATATAGAAATTTTATTTCAACTAAATATAGGTGTATTATTTCCTTGCTCTATTTTTCAATTTTTTAATTTTCAAAGTTCAACTCTTTCAAATTTCAAAATGGTAAATGTTTAACCCTAAATTGAGATGGCTCAATATAGTATAGGTTTAAGAATATAGAAATGAATAAGCACAAGGGTGATAAATGGATATATGTTAGGTTGATTAATTTGTAAATTTAGATTATAAAATGTTCTAAATTTATAATACTAAGATAAGTTAAAAATATAAAGTAAGTAATTAAAATGATATTGTAATAAATTAGAAACAAGGGTACTTATTTGGTTTGCTATGTGAATGTATATCTATTGTGCAATAGGCTATAAGTGAACTAGATCAAAAACCTAGAATAGTCATCAGATTCTAGAAATTTACATTTTAGAGATTTTGATGCTTATGTCAAATTTAGATGGTTACGTCGACACTATTGTCTGACTTAGACACAAGTGTCTAGTATGCAATATCAATTGTATCTAGGTCCAACCACCTAGAAAATTCTATGTTTTATGTAGCCTTTACTTTGGTGTGTTAATATTTCAAACACAGGATATCACTCTTTGTCAAATGATTAAAACCCTAGTTTTTTCACCCTCAGAATGAAACTTAGATAAAAAATGTTCTAAATTTATAATACTAAGATATACTAAAAATATAAAGTAAGATATTGATTGATATTGCAATAAATTAGAAACAAGGGTACTTATTTAGTTTACTATGTGAATGTAGATCTATGGTGAAATAGGCTAGAAGTGAACTAGATCAAAAACCTAGAATATTTAGAAGATTCTAGAAATTTACATTTTGGAGCCTTTGATGCTTATGTCAAATTTGGATGGTTACATCGACACTATTGTTTGAATTGAACACAAGTGTCTAGTATGTAATATCAATTATATCTATGTCCAACCACCTAAGAAATTATATGTTTTATGTAGCCTTTACTTTGGTGTGTTAACATCTCACACATAAGATAAAACTCTTTGTTAAATGATCAAAACCCTAGATTTTTACCCTCAGAGTGACTATGTGAAAAATGGGTTAGTGGGAACATAGTATCGAGATACCCTAAGTAGCTATATATCAATGGGCATCACCTACATATCCAATACTCTAAATAATAACTCGAACTTATGTAGTCCTCACCTATGTGTTAGCTTGTGTGTGCATAAAGATGCAACGTGTAATAAGCAAGTACATAGAGTGACCTATCTTATAATTTGGTAAGTATGGATCATGGAGGGTTATTTTAGTACTTCAAACTTATAGATGGTTTTTCCCTATCACTTTTATTGAAATCAAATAGAATATGGAGGTTGTACTCAATTGAATTCCTGATTGGGTACATTTGGTAAGTTGCCTTGAGATTTATTAGGTCCTTATTAGGTGAGAAATGAATGAGGGTTTATCTTGTATATATCAATCCCTTTTTGAAATATATCACATAAAATCACTTAGGTCAACCATAGGGATTCATTTCATTTACAAATTTGATGAATTTAGGGCACTTGACACTTAGTTTGGCACAAGACACTAGTGTTGATGTAGGTGTCTAACTAGGAAACAAGTGTCAAGGAAGTTGGAAAATAGGTATAGATCCAAAAATTGTAGAGGATAATAATAAGTAGGTTTATATAATTTTTAGTAGTAAAAAATACTTGGTCATCAAAATAATATATAGTCAAACTATGTGATAATCAATAGACACAAGAAATAGCCTTTCGACAATAGGAAGTTCTTAAGAAATGAAGGGTATAGCCATGATAAGTACTTGACAATTATACAAGAATGTTTAACCCTAAAATGAATCCAAGTTCTTAGATTTATCCCTATATTAATTTTAAATGGGTATAAAGAAATGAGAATGCATAAGTGTGATAAATCAGATCTACATCATGCCAATTGGGTGTTAAACTTAGATATAAACATACATTGAATTTTTATGCTAAAAATAAGATAAATATAGAAATTAAAACTAAGATATGTATGGAAATGACAAAGTAGTAATATACTTAGATATTTATGATGCTATTATAGTGTTGGATCTAGAACAAAAAGGAAGAAGACTAGAAGATAGTTCTAGAACAATCATCATATTTTAATTTTGATGCTTATAGACCCATAGACACTAATTTCAACCTAGGATAGTTACATTAATGTTATTGTCTAGGTTCAAAGAAAGTTTCATATATATAATACCTAATGGAAAAGGATGCAACTACCTATATTATTTTGGGTTTATCTTCACCTTCACTCTGGTCCATTCAGATCTAGGTCATGGACTATCGCTACTCATGAATTTTTAAAATTCTAGTTTTTCATCTTCATAGTGACCTTGGGGGAAAATGGGTTAGTGGTAACACAGTTTTGAGTTGACCCTAAAGACCCTTATATCAATGAGCATTACCTACATATCCAATACTTTGAAGAGGGCCTTAGACTAACCTAGTTCTCCCTTAGGTTGTGGCTTGTTCTGTGAATCATGCAATATGTGATAAGCAAGTAAAATAGTTACCTAGCTTGCAACATGATAAATATAGTTCTTTGTATGATCCTTAGTACTTCAAACCAATAGATATGTTGTTCCTATGACCATTATGTAAATAATTATGTTTTTTTAATTCAATGCTTGATAGATTACTTTTGATAATTTGCCTTGGTCTCTCTTGGTCTTTTGTAGTTTTCCCTTGTGAGGAATGAATGAGGGTTTATATTATATTTATATTGATCCCTTTGGAAAATTATATCACATTAAATCACTTAGGATGACCATTAGAATATGTTATATTTTAAAATTGGATGACATTAGGGCACTAGACAATTGTGTTAGATGTGGACACTAGAATCAATGTTAGCGTATATCCTGAATGTTACTATCTAGGGAGTAGGAAATCAGGTACATGCTCAAAACTTTTAGAAGTGGAAGATAAATAAATTTTTATAATTATGTGTAATATAGAAGGCTTGGGTCATCAACATAAGAATGGTCAGACTAAGAGATAGGCCAAGAGGCACAACATAGAGAAGATGTGAGACTTGAAAAAGTAGGAAAGATCCAGAATTCATAGGAACAACCAAGGTATAAATTTTTCCAAGTGTATAATAATTAGGTGTTATATAATCCATAAATATCATCTACATTCCCCCTATAATCTAGTAGTGAAATTTCTAGTTTAAAGGAAATAAAAACATAGCTGGGTGTGTATAACACACCTTATATTTGTATGTTTCGAACTTGAGTGTTTTTTGGTGACTGGCCTATAACCAAAATCATGTTATAGTATATAATTAGTGTATATAATTTGGAATTAAAAGTACTTGAAAATAATCAAAATTGAAAGAACAAGGTTTAGGAGTACACTTATGTGTTTTTGTAACCACCTTACCTATTAGCAAGTGCATTTGTAAAAGATGTATCATTTTAAGGCTCTAAAACTAATATTGGGACAAACATCAATAAATATTGAAAGTGCATACATCCAAGGAGATAGAGATTGGAAGGCAAACTCCTTTTTAGTCATCTAAAATGTCACTTGAGTGAAATGAGTGATACTTGAGACCACCCATCCATAGATTAGAACTAGACCTATCTTAGGACCTATACAAACACTTATATAAATTTTGTATGGTCCTGACACATCCCTAGAACTCTCAAAATTAGTCTTAGACCCTCCCTTAGGCATCTAAGCCCATAGTGACTTAGGTTATGCTACCTTGACATTAGCGTTATACTACAAACTCTAGCACCCCAGGATAGTGTCTTAGTTTGGTGTTATTATCCTTCTCCCTCTTTTTAGCCCCAACTAATATCTTTTCAATTCTAAAGACACCTAGGGTCAGCGTAGACCTATTTCAAATCTTGCACAAGTACCAGATTAGTATGTGTATACTACATTTATCCCTTTATTCACTAGATGGAAATCAGATGCAAATACACACAAACAAGCTTAGAACAAGTTGTGTAAAATCAACATTATTGATCCCTATTCTTCCCTAATTCAGCATATAGTCATCTATAGCCATCCTAAGCTCATAATACATAGATTTCCAGTCTCAAGCCTCACTCAAATTGGCATTCATACTAGCTTCATTTACACTTGCACCAATGCTTAAGTGGGGATAACTATAATAGGAATGATCCCTCCTTATAATATTAGTATGTAATAAACTCTCATCATAATAGGTTGTTGAGGATGTCCAGCCTACCCAGCTACCATCACACTTTTACTACTTATGCCAATCAAATACCCTAACAACATGGAGATATAGTGTTTGAAAATAAAATTAGTTAAAATAGGTCACAGATAGAGAATTAGAGTTTATCCATGTAGGAATAGGCTTATCAGGCTCAGACATAGTTTCTCCTAAAAGTATAGATCAATTCCTGCACAAAATACATTAACACTAAAAGTGGACACTAGCAACACAATGCTACTATCCAAAGTATGGTGCTATTGTTTAGGAGGGTTTATGACACCTAAATCTTTTTTGTGACACTCAGACCAACTCTTGTACTAGTTTTTACCTTCCAAATACTTTATCTTAGTCAGTTTATAGCTATGTACTTATTTGTGTCATTCATTGATTTTTCTAAAAATATCAAATCAGGTCAATTATTGCACAAATCAATGGTTTTATTTATTAAATATTTTATAACCTAATTTATTGTACTTAGACCCTTTAACAACCTAAGTCTTAAACTCTATAACCCTAAAAGTCAAATCATTTGGTGAACTTTAATTACTTTAAATACTACCTAAACCCTAGCCTTATATGTTATTAGGGTTTGTACCCTTATTTTTCTATTTACTTTGTTTGTGTTATAATTTTAGTATTTTATATATTCTATTTTAGCAGCACTATTTCATTTTGTTTTTTATATGCCATCTCAAAAATTCATATCTCTTCCTTGAAGAAGTGATAGTCTTAGTGGCAATCCTATTGAACACACTCATATTCTTTCTATTTGAGCTTATACGATGGATGAAGAATCAATTAAAACCTCCCTCATTGATTATTCACACCCTAATTATGTGTTCTTCATTGATAATACATCCAAAGATGATCAAATTATACATAAGATGGAGATCAGGACACACTCCCCCCACTTTATAATGAAAATCCTATAGTCAATAAGGATGATATTTACAAAGTTTTAGAAGTAGACTTTGGGAACATCCCCATGATCATAAAAATATTAAAAAATCCATAATGTAAATAAATAATAATTCCAATAATGGTCAATATTCTACTCTCTTAGATACCAATATTATTATACCTAGTATTGGGGCAACTCAAATTCTACAACAACCTATTCTAACTCAGAAACCTTAAATAGTAAAAACACCTCTTATGTATAGTACACACTCCTCCTCTCCTAATGTATAATTATTTATGCATGATATCCATTCTCTATAGGCTAAGGTATTACATCTTAAGCAAGGCACTACTAGGCCATCACATAACTTGGATTATCATGTTATTTTACATACACCATTGGCATATCACATAGTGTAAACTCTTTTTCCATACATATTTATGGCACCTAATCTTAAATTTTATGATGTTAAGTGTGACCCAGAGCATCACCTATGATATTTTCATGTATCATGTTTGGACTATGTATCCAATGATTAGATCTTGACCAAGTTGTTCCCATGCAGTCTAAAAGACTATGTCTTACAGTGGTTTTATGATCTTCCAAATCAATCCATCACAACATTAAACCCATTGGTATATATGTTTTTTCCATTATTTTTAATCAAAATTAGTGATAAGGTTTTATATGCTCAAATGGCTCAACTTAAGAAAAAATCTAATTAGCCTATAATAGAATGTCTTGTGATATAAAACTATATTGGAAAAGATGACTAGCTCCATGGAAAATAGAGAACTCCAATACATATTCAAAAAAAATTTACTACTATCATTTCATGAAGATATATTATTAAATAATTTTTAACATTCATAAATTTATACCATGCAATCAGATAAAGTGAATTCAAGCTTCTCTCAATGGGCAAACTAAAGTACACAACTAGATCAAATTTAACTAATAAGAGTTCTAATAATCCCCCATAAAAAGTAAGGCCCAATAGAAAAAATAATGATCAAAAGGCCATGGTTAACATATATTCAAAGCCACCTTCTCACATGGTTTTATTAACTCCTCCATGGAGATTTTTCACAAATATTATAGAATCATCAGTATATGTTTTACATTATCTCTCTGAATGTAATGTCATATCTCTCCCTCCCATAAAAGAGGTTAATATGACTTGGCCTCTTCCAAAGAGTTATGATTATAATGCATTTTGTGATTATCACTTGGTACTAGGCCATACTACAAATAGATGCATCAGTTTGAGACATAAGATATAATATTTGATAAGGGTCAATATCATTGATATGGGCACACCTACAGAGGCACCTAAATTTCAACCAATGGAATATAAGGTAATGAATATATAATTTTAGATCCATTTCCAAAACATATAGCTAATGATTCAAGAAGCCCTTTAGGTGTTCACTATACATATCAGTCACATCCACCACTAGCATCCTATCATACAATTATAGAAGACACACACACCCTACATAATATCATTGGTGTCTATCATACCATAGTACCATATATACCTCTCATCACTTTCTTAGAGTAGGATATTTCCAATGATGATTTAGATTTATATGCATTCTTTGTATGAGCGTACATTGATCATCATCCTATTCAAAGTGTCATGGTTGACAATGGGTCAAGTGTTAACATGTGAACCATTACACTTTTATAGAATTTGGGTTATTAAAAGCAAGAATTTTATCTAACTGATACAATTATTTATGTTTTTAGTGTCCATGTTTAGATATCCATTGGAGATATTATACTCCTATTATAGGTTGGGCTAACACATGTGACCACTAGGTTTTTAGTCATACCTAGTGAAGGCACATTTAACATGTTATTGGGTAAGCATTGGATATAGTAGATTTGTGCCATTCCATCCACCATAAATAAATTCATCAAGTATATATATGTTTGTGAGATGGTTATAGTTGATAATCTTCCATATGAGTATCCTTTTACATATTCCATTGGCCATTACATAGTAGCCACTAGTGATAGTTCCAAGTATAGTTTCTATTAGTACACCACACATTTTAGTTGATCCACTAGTGCAGATGAGTTATAATTTTATAGTGTTACCATGTGTAGATACTCTCCCATGAAGACCCTTATTAGAGAGACCCCTACATCAGAGGCATGTTATAGATTCTAAATAGTCTCTCTCTACCCCTTTCATTTTGAGATCAATGTTATTGAGTTCCCAGGGTTCTCAACATAGAGCATCCACATCAACTACAACATATTCTACTATATTGGTCCCTAAGATCCCTATAGTTCACAACACAATTGAATAATCTTCACAAATTCCTATCCCCACACCACAAGTATCATTAGCTACAGATCACTCACTACAACTAGATCCTAGACTACACTTACCTTTTTGCACAATATCCACAATTACTTTTCCTCTATTTGATATAGGACACCTTTATAGTGAGTCTCTTGTGAGACTCATCAGTTAGTATGTTCTTCCCTACTTGTACATAATTTCATTTACTCTTGGTCCTTATATATAGTTTCATTTTCATGTTGCTTGTATATAGCTTATATCTAAAAAATTAAAAAATAATATAATATGTCAAAAATACAAAAAACATTCAAATATTTTCTCTAAAAAAATAAATTATAGATTGTATGCGTTTCCATGTTTACATTTCTTATACTTTTCAGGTATTACATATACTATTTATGTTAGTTTAGTTATTTTTACCATACATAAATTTTTTACTTATTATTTTCAAGTATTTTTATATGCTTATAGGACCTAGGTCCACCACATATATCTAGATTTACAACTATCTACCCACTGGGGGCACATACATAGGTTCATCTTTTGACACATTCACCCATTTTGGGGCATCTTATACACATTTATGATTTCCATGTTAGATCTTTCTATGATATATATCATAAATTTAGCATTTTTTATATCTTGATATTGATCATTCTACACTACATAGATTTTTTGTCTACTAAAACTACTCTAGACTTAGTTTATGTAAATATTTACTCTTATACAAATTTTTACCACATGTTCATGCATAATTTAAATTCTAGATTTACTTATTTAAACTTGATCATGTCTTTATGCTTCTACATATATTCAAAGGAATTTGAATATGTCATTACTCTATGACTCTACACAAGTTCCTTTCATTGTGGACATATGCCCATGTCCTTGTGTTTTCTTTCTTAATTGTGCATGTGGACATTTGAACATATATTTCCATGTGGCTCCATGCCAATTTGTTATTTATTTGTGTATGTGGGTATTTGAACTTCCTTATATGTCTTTATTTATTATATTTAATGACATGTGCCCATGTCACTTGTATTTGGGCCGCTTGGCCTACTTTACATGCCTCATGTGTGTTGTATGTATGATTTCATGTATGTGTCATGCCCATGACACTTATATCTTACTTGTTATAGACTCCAATTTTAGATGCTATGAAGGACCTCATGCATCTCCCCTTCTTCCCTGGGTGCCTTGATGGGCATCATGCCCCATACCTATACATAGTTACTTAGTTTTTTACTTAAATTTGTTGTCCACACACATGCTTACATTGTTATATTTATCTTGACAGCCTTCACACATTACTAACTTATACTCAAATTATCTTGAATTCTAATGTCATGTATACATATTATATTGGTTTATTATGTAGATATCATATATGCTTAGGGTAACACATATCATGTAAAGATTTTTCTTTTGATGAAAATTCTTACATAGGTTCAATAACTCCACTCAAAAGAGGGGACATTCACATAGGTTAGTCATAGAGATCAGTCCATTTGAATGCACTTAGAGTATAGTTTTCAACACACAAGCATAGAATATAGAGCTTACATAGTGGAAAATAGTCAGATAGAGATCAGAGTCAGTTTGGTAGAAAAATAGCATAGTTGAACACTATCATCAAAAGTGGACACTAGCACTATAGCACTACTATCTAAGGTATGATGTTATTGTTCAATAGCCCCAAAAATAAGAAAATATAGATTTTTTTTAAAATTTTAATATGTAAAATATAGATTTACACATATTTAATTACAAATTATCAGTTTTTTCTTAGTTTTACATAAAATCATACCACTTTACTTAGATTAGGGGCATCATGCATGGCATGATCACTCCTATTTTAGTTTTAGATACTCAGATATAGATTATTACAACTCAATCTAGAACCCATATGCTCATATACCAAATTTGGGAGCATGTATGTGGCACATTATTTCTATATGCTCACTTTTGCACTAATTGATTAGATGGAATGGAAAACTCCATGACAGTCTATACACTCTTAATCTAGACACCATTTGAACTAGTTTTTACCATATTTGATGCCTTAGTCCATCTGTAATGGTTAACATTATCGAGTATTCTCTGAGCTACATACCTAAATGATCGAAAGGCCATTGAGCCAATTTTCATTCCATAGTTTTTGAATGGCCATAGAGATGTCATAAATAATTTTATTAAATTCACATAGATTCAGCTACATTATATAATTTAGTTACATATGCATCTACTACAGATGGGTATGCAATGATGTAGCCATAGTCTACTTAAGTTCTTGAGCCACCTACATAAGAGGGTTAGACAAGACATTAGTCTAATCTAAGATATTCATAGGTCATGATCCATTAAACAGGGATGGTCAATGATGGATTCAAGGTCATATTTAGTTCTTGAGCCACCCACACATGGGGATTGAGTAAGCCATTAATTTTAGTCCAAGTTATTCACTGATTGATCACTATCTACACACACATAAAGGATGTCACAATGTTTATGCATTGTTTTATGTACCCTGTGAGGTGTATTTGTTCTTTTCCTCTCTCTTATATCTTTACTCAATTTTTTATTTATTTTTGATATCTCTTAATTAAGGACTAGTCTATGTGTATTTCATTTTTAGGACACACAATAGAACATGATTCACATAATCAGATCTAGATTCATGGGCTTTACCCCTTAGATAATCCAAGCACATTTATTTTTTTTATCCTATTCATTTCACTTTGTTTAATATATATAATAAAGGGGTGTAAATATAGTCATATAAAATGTCCCTTGAGTGCAATGAGTGTTACTTGAGACCCTTCATCTTTGGCTTAGACCTAAACCTATATTACTACCTCTATATAAACTTATACAACTTTTGTGTGGGCCTAATGCATCATTAGATCTCTCAAAATTTGTCTTAGACCCTCCCTTAAGAATCCAAGCCCATAGTGCCTTAGGTTATGCCACCTGGACATGAGTACCATACTTTGGACACTAGCACCCTACGTTAGTGTCCCAGTTTAACTCTATTGTCCTTATCCATCTTTTTAGGCCCAACAAATATATTTTCAATTTTGAAAACACCTAGGGTCAGACTAGACCTATTTTAAAACATTCACAAGCACCAAATCAGTTTATATACATATTTTTAGCCCTTTATTCACTAGATGGAAATCATATGCAAATACACATAAACAAGCTCAAAGCAAGTTGTGAATAATCAAGGTTATTGATCCTATATATCCATACTTTATAATATAGTCATCTACAACTATCCTAAACTTAGAATACAAATATTTATAGTCTTAAGCCTCATTCAAATCACTCAAACTAACATTCATACTAGCTTCACTTGCACTTGCACCAGCACTTAAGTGGGGAAAACTACATTGAGCTTGACCCCTTCTCAGAGTATTGGTATATAGGAAACTCTCATCATAGTGGAGTGTTAAGGATGTCCATCCTACCTAACTAACATCACACTTTTGCTAATTGTGCCAATTGAATACCCTAACAACATGGAGGTTTAGGGTTTGCATATAAAATTAGTTAAAATAGGTCATAGATAACAAAGACATTAGCACCAAAAATGGACACTAGCACCACAACAAGACTATCCAAGGTATAGAGCTACTTTTCATGAGGGTTTTTGACATCTAGATCTTAATTTTTATAATCAGACCAGCTCTTGTACCAATTTTCAACTTACATATCCTTCATCTCAGCTAGTTTCTATCTAAATACTTATTTGTGTCATTCATTACTATATTTAGAATTATCATATCAGGTTAATTATTTCACAAATTGATGGTTTTATTTATTACATATTTTATATTATGGTTTACTATATTTAGACCCTTTAACAACATAGGGCTTAAACTCCATAACCTTTAAAAGTAAAATCAGCCCCCAACCTTGGAGTAAAGGTGATTTTCCACCTGGTAGTTGAGATTAACTCAATTGTGAAACCTAATTATACTTATAACCTAGTGAGGTTAGATGATACAATCAGGTACAAACTAAAAACTTGGCAAGTTTGAGTGATTTAATCACCTCAACCATACCAAAAATTTAACCCACTACTATAGTATATTATCTCAATAAATTTTGTAAAATTTTGATTAGGGTATCCATACATAAAATTTTATGATGTGGTAATAATATATAAAAAAGTTTTGGAATATAAAATTGATATATATTTTTCAATATCATGCACAACTTGCATAAAATATGCATCTTATATATGTTTCATGCTAAGACTATCTATAACAATGGTACTAATGTATAGAATTATGCCATAACTATGAATGAGAAATATACAACTATGTGCTTTGGTCAATTTAGAAACTATGTAAGTGTGGAGAACATGATTCCAAATCATGCCCCCACTATATATGGAGAAATATAAAAATTGATATAATTACTAATATGGAGAACATGCTTCCAAAACATGTCCCCACTATAATCTGTAGATGTTGAATACTAGATAAGTGTAGAGAACATGCTTTCAAATCATGCCCCCACTGAATCTAAAAATTGTGCCAAGTGTGGAGAATATGCATCTATGACATTCCCCCACTAATATTCCCCCACCCCATTTGAGGTGAGGGAAATATGAGAACTATAATTTACCTCACCTCAAAAGGATAAGATAATTGCATAATTTGTGAATAGAACCCTGTAGCATATAAAAGGAACATGTCTAAGTAGATATAGCATTGAAGCACATAGAACCAATGTGATCACATGAAGGCATAAAATACATGATAATTATGATGGAAATTGATATATAGTGATAGTACATGTTAAAAAATCAAACAAGCAAACACACACAAGAGCACTCAAAAGTAAGTCAAAAGGAAATGGTCTAAGGAGACTGTAAACAAGGAGCATGTTAAAATGTCACACAATCAAAGGGACATGACTTATTCAAATGTCCAAAAAATCAAGAATGACATATTCAAATGTCTATAATATTAGCAATGGCATATTCACATGTCAAATAAATCATACATAAGCATGGGAGCCACAATCAAAGGAACATATACAAATGTTCAAACAAGGAATACAATATCAAGGAAAGACACTCAAGGAAGTGCATTAAGGAAATCATTAGCAACCAACATAAACATGTCATAGTATCCCAAGGATCAAATGTGTTAGGAAAAAATGTCAAGAGTTAGCATATCAAGTACCTTGTGTAATATATAATAATGATTAAATGCATGTGTAATTACATATGTATGCTCAAACATGATAATGAAATGTGATCTTTGAACCATATGACATGTGTATAATAAGATCAAAGAATCATACGCCCCCAATTTTTTCATGACATGAGTAGAGGGAAGGCCCAACATTTAAAATATGAATGGATCATGTATTTATGTGTGCTTATATCACACTCGAATAGAAGTGTGAACACATGTATGTATGTACTAGTAACTAAATATTCCATCCATAACATAGAACTAACATATAAATGACAAGGAGCTAATATAACATGTAGGTTTCTAAAGTGTTGTCACTTTCAGTTGTACCCTTGAGGGAGGTCTTCAATATTCCTCACCTAATTGATATAATTGGATCACTTCCAAGTTGTAGATGACTTATAATGGAAGTAAACCTCTTGATAGGGTTGGTTCTGTTGATTAATCACATTTATCCTCACCTAAACTACTTCTTAACAATGAAAACAGAGAGACACAGCTACTTCATATACTGATAAGACTAACTATGGCGTGATGCACCAAAATTGAATACCTCAACTTGCTTAGACATACACAAAATGAAATCAAATATCACTCATGCATACACAACTCATAACTCACCAATTAATATTGAACATAAGTGTTTTGTAGAAAGTATTTATCTTATAACAATATCTATAAGGATTTCCACTTATCTTAGGAAGCTCAAATGACATTCATCACAACTATGAATTGCATACACTCTAAGAGACACTAACTAAAACTTGTAAAAGATCAAGTTTCCTTCATAAAGGTGCATAAAATTAGACATAAATTAGGGATAAACTATATTTATCACAAATTTACCTCAATAATTCATCAATTTCACACAATAACACAACATATGAGAAGGTAAAATTAGTTATCTATTTCTCAATAAGGTGTTTACAAGTGTAAAATTTGGCAAGGCTAATCCATAACAAGCTATATGTATATTAAATTACTTAGAAAATTCAAGTACATATAGTGAAAGGATCCTTTAGTGAGGGTCCAAACATGAAATTGTATCATCAATGCCCTCATTAAATCTAAAAACTAAAACATAGCTAAAGTTTAACTTCAATAGACATCTTCTTCTCTTCTCCAACATACTAATGCATACTTGAAGGTCTCCTAGTTGGGAGGGAGGCATAGAAGTCTTTGTTTGAGGCTTAAATTTATAAAAAAAATAGAAAGAAAATTTGACATATTTTGGATAAAAATTTATCTCTTAGACTTTAAATCTTGACTTAGCCTTCAACCAACTCCTACAATCTTGCATGATGAATCTTCACCTTGTGAGAGGAGTTTGAAGGCTTCTTGTTTCTGACTTGACCTTTTCTCTTTTTTATATGCTTGAAGAATCCTTCCAACCTTGAATATTTCTTTAAACTACCTTTAATTTCTCATAATGGCATAGAACTATAGTATTAGTCTTCTTGAAGTTTTTGAGGTATTCTATTGAATGGGAATGATGATAATGCATTAACAATGCACAATTTTTAACTCCTCATTTGATGATGTTATTGACTATGTTCACCCTCTTATCTTGAATTTACATTTCCATGAAAATGATTTAATAACTTAATAACTCCAATTAAAATTTATATGATGAAACATATTCTTGATATCAACTACTTTGAGACTTCTCACAATGTCGTTCATGGCTCTTGAGGATGACTTAGTTCAAATTTGTAGGTTTGAGATCCATTAGTACTTATATATATTATTAAATTACTTAATTATAATATTATCAATATCATATTGGTCTAAAATAAGGTTTATAAGCTTACATGCAAACTCAATGGATTAGTATTCTCAAGACAATCTCCATGATAGCCCAACTAGGCTTCTCAACAAGACCTATCTAAACCTTATGAGATATAAATACATCATAAATTCCATAAAAATGTTTCAAAAAACTTTATTACATTTATAAACCTTATAACACATATACATAAAGTTTCAAGACATTTGGATCAATATAACTTGAGTTCTAGCACTTTTAGCCTTCTTGAGAACTAATTTTCAACACTTTTGCATATGCATGTCTATAATTTTGAATTTTATCTATCCTCACATAATTTAAAGACATTATACCACCACAAAAAATTATTAAATATTTCCCTCCACCTTTATTTCAAATTTCATAATTTTTAGACCAATAGAACTCAAATTATGCTCCTTTTTGTGCACCTAGGATCTCTTATGACAGCAAGCATGTTAGTTTAGTAAAAAAAAATATTTTGAGATCTATATGGTCTAAAGAGATAATTATTTTTTTTTAAGGATTTAGTTTACCACATATAAATATATAACTCATTTAAATTTCATTTTCAATTTCAAAAACACTCTAAAAATGTATTTTCAAGTTTGCAGGCCTATAGGTGTTCATTGTTCATGCATAGTGAATCATCTAGGTCCATTTGCATTCTCACATTTTTTGATGATTGTAACTTGGTTGAATATTTATTTATATAATGGATATGTAATAAATATCATTTTTCATTCTTTATAAATCTTCAAAACACTTTAAAAGTTCAAATTTGTAATATTCATGCTCTCTAAATAGGGTTTCAAAGGGTTTTGGAGCAATCTTGCTTCTTAACAATTGTTCATAAATATCCAGACTTATTTTTTAGACTAAACACCATGAAATTGTATTAAACCAACCTACTCAACCCTCTCATCAATAATTATAATCCATGCAACCTCTCCACCAAGATATCACATTGGGTTTGGGGTAACTTTAACCTTGAAAAATAAATTTTAAGGGAGATTTGAGTTGTCTTAGCATTTTTAAAGAATTATTTGAGTCCCTAACAGCTGTATAATCTTTAATAAACATATATTAATCTGATAAATCTTTACATCATCCTTGTCTCACTTTAAAACCAATAAAAATATAATATTTTCCCTTTGAAAATGTATAAAAACTACCCATACATCCTTGCATATGTGTTGGAGTAGCAATAGATATTCAAAATTATTGTAGATGCATATATGACATCTAAAAATACTTTATTCAAGACATGAAACTTATCCTTCACCTCCACATATGTTCCATTCTTATTTAACTTACAATTTCCCCTTTGATTTTCTTCACTGATGCCTCAACATGTTTTAGAAGCTTGAGATGGTCAACCAAGAAGTGGTTATAAAGACCAAAACTTAAATAAGACTCTCTATTTCATACATGAATGGGAGATATTAAATATAAAATAACCTTAATTTTGAGAAAAAAAATACCTTAACTTCTATAAAATAATCTTAAAACATACTAAAAGGGCACAATAAATGTTTAACTTCTACAATTAGCCTCCTAAACTAAAGGAAAATATCAATATGACATCAATGTGACTTTATTAGGAATATTAACACTAATGAAAAGATGAAAATAACTTTAAAGACCTTATGAACTTTTAAATACCCAATGACAAAAACAATGGTGATTGGAAAGGTTGACATTCTTGGCAACATCTACAAATTTTCTTTCTTACTAACCAAGAGACCAACTACCTTATGAAGTCCATTGGGCATGGAGTCATTAAATATATCACCAAATCTGATCTAAACATGATAAACATTGATGTACGTTCCTTAAGGAAAATTGAAACTAAATAATGCATCCTCCAAATAATAACACATGTGCAAGAGCACTTAGGTGATTGTAAACTATTATAACTACCAACCAAACATATGCATAAAACACATGGAGGAAAGGGAAACTATAACACTACTATATACAAGATGACATTCCATGTCAATAATATTACTTGATAAATATCCCATTGACTAGGATTGGTAACTCTTCCCATTTAATTTTGACAACTGAAAAGCATTATGTGATTTGTAGCTAGAATTGACATAAGGACCACTCCATATTATATCAAATTTTGTGTGCTTACCTAGTTTTCATCTATTCTCATTCCATTTGAGGACAAGGTATCCTTATTGAAAATTTATTGCCACTGCAATCTTGTTAAAATACATTTTCACTCGTGTTTGATGGAGTTCCATTCTATGCATAACTTGGTCTCTTAGCTCTTCTAAATCCATTAGATCTCCATATCTTACTTCCATGGCTCCTTATTCCATCATCTCAAGTTGGTTTACGAGCTATAAGGCTGGTAATTCAAGGGATATTGGTAATCTTGCCTCTCTATCATAGACAATCTTTTAATGAGAGTTTTTAATATACCTTTTGAGAATAATCCTATCAGCCCATAATACTGACTTCAACTTTGCATGCCACACCCTTTCGTTCTCCTCCAAAGTTATATTGATGATATTTAGAAGGTTATTATTTTTTGATTCAAAAGGTATATTGTATTTAGGGTATTAATTTGAATATTTACTCAATTCAATTCCATTTCTTATAGCTTATTCATTTATTTTGGTGCCAATAAATGCCAAGGCACTATCTGATATGATGGTAAAAAAGACTCCAAACCTAATTATAACCCCTTCATAAAAGTCAAGAATATTGACCTCATCCACTTCTTTCAAACAAATTTCCTTGGTTCACCTGGTAAAGTAATTTATTTCAATTACTATCCATTTGTATCCCAAGCTTGATGGTGGATTGATTTCCCCTATGAAGTTCCCCCACTACATAAATAGCTACTCAACTCAAATGGGGTGAAGATGAAGGGATTCAAGCTTCTATTTTCCCACAAATAAGGCACATTTCTTGACCCATGCATATAAATCCTTGTTGATACTAGGCCAATATTATCCCCCTTTCATGATTTTGAGAGTTTTAGTTCTTACAGCATAATGCTCACCTGAAAAACCATCATGGAACTCTTTTAGCTATCCATCAATCTAATTTGACTCTACACACCTTATAAGAATGTCATTAATGTCTCTTTTTAATAACACACCATAAATAAGGACAAAGGGAATATATTTAAGTTTGAAACACCTTATTTTTCTCCTCTCTAAACCTTGAGGAAATATACCAGTCTAAAAGTAATGGATAGTCTCTTGTGTCTAACTTATAGGAGATGAAGATTTAGCTACATGCAGCTCATCTTGGAGTGCTAAGATAGCCTCCTTATTCTCTTCTAAATATAAAGATAAATTTTCACATAAACCCCTATCTTTTATTAACTTACTTACCTTAAATTCCATGTCATATTCTATCACTTTTGTAATCCAACCAGCCCTCTTCTCATTCAAATCTTTGTTCAACAAGAAGTCCTTGATACTTGGGTGAGATACCATAACATGAATCTTGATGTTAGAATCATATGTTTGAATTTTTTTAGACTTATCATAACTGAAAGTACTTGATTTTCCATAAAACTATACCTCACCTCATAGTCTTGGAAGCCTTGGCTAAAGAAGGCAATTGGTTGTTCTAACTTATCATCATTCTATTGGGTCAACATATATGAAATAGTCTCCAAATTTTTAAATGTATACAACATAAAATCCTTTGATAAATCAGGATTTTCAAGTGTAGGTGTTTGGGAAATGACTTACAATGGAGTCAAAGCTATTATTTCCTTCCTTTGTCTAATTAAAATTAAAAAATTTATTCAACACAGTTATTAGCGGCTTAGATAAACTTGTAAAATCTTAAATGAATCTTCTTACAAAGTTGATTTTACCCAAAATATTTGTAGTCCCTTATTGTTTTGAGACACAAAAAAGTACAATATTTATTTTACCCCTTCAAGATCAATGGCCAATCCTTCCTTTGGAAAAACATGGCCCAAGAGCTTACCTCATGGATTGAAAAGACACATTTATTTGGGTTGAGAGAGACCCCAAATTGCTTACACCTTCCAAAAATCTTCCTAAGATGACTCAAATGGTCATTAGAATTATTTTAAAACATAGTTATGTCATCTAGATATACCAAAATTATCTCATTTATCAAACATTTAAAGGTCATGTCCATGGCTCTTTAAAATTTAGCACCTATATTTGACAATCCAAAGGGCATCCTCATATAAGCATAGGTTCCCCATTTAATGGTGAAGTTTGTTTTGAATTGGTATCCTCTCTTACCAAAATTGTATTATAGCCACTATAAACATCAAGAAGAGAAAATTTCTCATAATTTGATACCATTTGTATAATTTTCTCCATGGATGGCAAAGGGTAGTGATCCTTCAAGGAAGCCTTGTTCAAATCTATGAAATCCACACATAACCTTATTTATCCATTCTTTTTCCCCACAAGAATAAGTTTTTAAACCCATGAGGAGTGCTTGATGGGGAAGATGATAGTTGAATCAATCATCTCAGTCAAATATTTTGTCATCAAAGACTCCATCTTTGGATTAATAGGTCTTTGCCTTTGTCTTACTGATTTGGCATTAGATTCTAGATCTATAGTATATTAGGACAACCTTGGATCAAACCCATTGATATCACTATAATCCCAATAAAAAACATCAATAAACTCTTGGCACAACTCAACAAATGATTCTCTTTCATATTTTGAACATACCTTTCCAATTTTGAGAAGCTTATCCTTGAAGATGGCAATGACTTCATAGCTTTATTCCTTTATAGACATCCTCATGTTCTCTCTCTTCCTTTGGTCATCACTATTGAATATTATAACAAGTGTTACAAGTCTTTGGGGTGTCTTTTTTATCTTTAATTTCATGTTTTTCAACTACCCACTCATAAATGAAAATATTATGAATGCCTTCAAGAAGAGTGGTTGGGTCTTGATCAGTTAGATGCTCTTTGTAATCAAGTATAGTATAATTCACATTAGTAATGCTTGGAATGTAAGGTTATATATTAAATTTTTAAATACATTCTAATTTTATAGTAACCTTAGTGCCATACCTTGTTCTGAAGAATAAATATGACCAATATGAAGATAGGTACCCTCCAATATTCATTGTGAAGTCTATTGACAAGCATAATGCAAAATATGGTGGCAAATCAACTACCACAACATCTTGAATAATAGAAAGACCTATAAAAGCATGCAAAGTCAAATTCAAACCTTTAATTACTCCCACTATCTTGGTAGTTATCCCATATATTTTTAACACTCCTTTTGTGTTTGTCTCATATTTCAAGCCAAGCTTATAAGCTATTTGCTTTGGCATAATTATGTTACTAGCACCACTATCAACCATATAATTTTAAACTAGATTATCACCAATGATCAAAGAAAAGTATAAGAGATGAGGTTTACCATCTTTACTTTGTTTTAATTCAACCTTGATTGGTTGTACCTTATATTTAATAGGTTGTACCTCTTGCTTAGTAGGCTATCTAGAATTACTGAGAACCACACTTTCCTTCATTGTTCGTCCAGCTAAGATATGGAAGTTAGAGATCTCTTCTTAAATTAAATCCTTTTTTCCTATAATATTTAAAGTTTTCCACATTGATATGATCACATTTTCCTTCTTTATTTGGTCTATGATGTAAATATGAGAGCCAATAACCCTTGGTTGCCCTTTTGGAATAGTAGTGCTCTCTTGACCATGGAAAGTTTGAGATATTACATTACCTCCAACACCCTAACTTTTCTAATTTTCCTGCACTTTTAAGGTTTTAAGAGGCTAATTAGTCTTTTTAGAAGATCAAGAAGACAAATCAAAAGTTTTTACTACCTCTTTAGTATCATCTATTGATCTCTTCTTAGCTCTTTTGATAACTTCTATTGAGCTAACCACCCTATTTGTATCCATTTATTGAATCATGATACAATGGTCTCCTTGAAAATTCAAAGAGGTGGCTTTATATTTCCCTTGACCATCATGTAGTTATCCTTGATATGGCATTTCTATTTGTGATAGTTGAGGCATTGTCATACCTTACACAACTAGAGCTTGATTCAATACTCCATTTGAGAAAGAGGGTTCACTATGGGATTGATTACATGGAGTACACCATTCTTGATCTTGCATGAGGTTTTTTTGAATTAATACAATATCTTTAGAAGAGGAGGGAGTATTTGGATCAATAGTGGTATATGGCTTAGATTGTGTAATGGATCCTTGTCCTTCGTAGGGAGGTTTATTTTAATGGTAATTTTAAAAAGGAGGCCTATTAGGATGATACTACTACTACTAAGGAGGATGATATGATCTATTAGGTTGATCTAATTTCCTCTTTATGGAAACCATTTCATTCCTAAATGATTTCATAAGACCCTTTAGTTCACTCAACTCATTAGATTGGCTGGGAAGAGCTATTACTTGATTAAATAGAGATATAATTGGGGCTAATATGGGAAATTGAAAAGGTATAATAGGCTAACATTCTATAAAAATGGCAATAGGATGCCTTGGTTCAAGTTTTCCAACTTGTATAATGTTATTTTATACCCTTATAGCCACCTCAATTGCATTTGGGAGTATTATTCTACCCATTGATTTGATCAAATCGATATATCACTATTTATATCTTTTAAAAAATACAAGAATGCATATTCAATAGATATCTAATCATAGGAGGGATCCTATCCCATGTCTTTTGTAACTTAAGATTGAAATCAACCATGAATTCATGGGGAGCTCTCTTAATGGTATTCCATTGCTTAACTAGAGAGAGGTGGTCTGATTTATCCTTAAATTATTTTAAAATGGCTGTTCCTGACTCATCCCAAGCTATAATGGAATTGAGTGAAAGATTCCTATACCATTGTAGATACTTTCCATTGAAGGGTACATCAATCAATCTAATAGTTACATTTTCTTAGGTTACATGATGCACTAAGCATACGTTAGCTATGTCTCTAATGTGCTCTATAGGAGTCATTTGATCTTCTCTAATGAAGAAAGGTAAACTTTTCTATGTTGATGTTGGAATATCATTATATTGGGCAAGATTCAAAGGGTTTTCACCATTAAAAGGCACAAAAACTTAGCTTCTAGGGATAGCCATATTATAATTTAAACTTGATATAGGGTTGTTCAGAGGTAGGTTCTAATATATTTAGGTAGAGGGATGTTTAGTGTACGGCCTATATTTTAAGAACCTATTTATTTTTGTCAAATTCAAATATAATTCAATAAAATCAGAAGGAATAATGTTTGTAGCTAATCTAGTTCTAATTTTTGGCTTGAAAAATGGCACTAATCTACTATCAGGATATATGTGTGCTTATGTATTCTCCAAATGTTTTAGTACTTCATTGATGTTGATGTTTAAAATTTATAAAACCAACATCAATCACTAAAAAAATTGAGTTATGGTCCCACTGGGTATGCTAAAAACTATTGTCACTTTGAGTTACACCCCTAAGGAAGGTCTTTAAGCTTCCTCACCTAATTGATGCAATGGGAACACTTCCAAATTGTGGGTGACCTATAATATAAATAAACCCCTAGAGAGTGTTGGAAATATTGTCATTGATGTCAAAGGTCTAGCATTGGTGATAAAGGCCCCATAGCATTTCTTGTCTAAAGGTTTTTTTAATGTTCATATTTTGGCTAAAGTATGTTAATATTTATTTAATATTAATGAATATATTTTTGGTTGCATAAAGTCAAAAGAAGGGCCCATGAAGAAGTCAAAGAGTCATGGGGTAAAGACAAAAGAGGGAAAGGATGCATTTTCCCATGAAGATTCATCTTAAGGAATTCCAAGAGTCACCAAGTGAAGACAAAAGAGGAAAGCCACAATTTATCATGAAAAGACACTTTGAGGAATTCAAAAAGTCACCAAGACAAAGACAAAAGGGGAAAGTATGAATTTACTTATGAAGGGTCACCATGTGACTTTTCAAATGAAATAATTCAAAGGGTCATGCAAGTTTGGCACAATTTCCCATGGGGATTGAAGGGTCACAAAGGGTGAATACCAAAGGTCATATGGTAAGTTATAAATAAAGGCTTGGGAAGCCATTTGTAATGTGTGGAAAAGAGCATGGTTTGTAATTGTCATATCTAGCTTAGAAGAGAAAAGGAGAGAAAAGAAAGAGTTATTGTAATCTATTATCATTTGTTGAAAAATTAACATTGAGAGATAGTTGTGTGGTAAACACAATAGGGGTTAGTGTTCCTATGGGTTGGTGCTTATGAATAGTTGTTGTGTTGGTGTTCAACAAAGGGGTTGGTGCTCCTGTGGGTTTGTGTTCACAAATAGTTATTGTGTTGGTTCTCAGTAAAGGTGTTGGTGCTCCTGCAAGTTGGTGCTTATGCATATTGTATTTTGAGTTAGTGCTCATTCATATACTTGAGATTTTTCTCTATGGCTTTTCCCACATTGGGTTTCCTCATTAAAATTTGGTGTCTCTCTCTATCTTGTGTAGTGTTTATTTTTTCAATGTTATTGCATATCTTGAATGAATGGTTAAGTGGAATTTGTTTAAGTAAAATTTTATAATATATATGATATATTGATTCACCCCTCCTTAGTATATATTATGCTTAACAATTGGTATTAGAGTAGGCTCCTTTGGAAAGAGTTTAACAGCATGCAAGTAGATCGGGGAAAGCATATTGGTCGGATCACATGGAGGTTTTTCTAAAACTAAGGCACCTTTGTTTGATGGGATAAATTATGCATTTTGGAGCATAAAGATGAGGACTTACTTGATGGCCCTTAGATGTGACATTTGACAAGCAGTGTTGGAGGAATACAAAGAGCCACAGACACTTGTAACTACTCTAGCAGAAAAGAAGGCAAGTGAAAATAAAGCTAAATCTTTAAATGTTATTTTATGTGGTTTATGTGAATCAAAATTTGTTAAAGTTATGTAATTCAAATATGCTCAAGAGACTTGGGTAAAGCTTGAAAATATTTACAAAGGTGATGGAAAATTTTAGCAAGCTAAGCTTCAAACTTTTAGAAGATAGTTTAAGAGTTTGAAGATGGAAGAGGAAGAAAATATAGTGAGTTATCTTTTCCAGGTTAAGCAAATAGTTGATTAGATTCAATATCTTGGAGAAAATTTAGAAGAATTAGTGGTGGTACAAAAGGTTTTGAGATCTCTACCAATGAGATATGATGCAAAGGTTTTGGCAATCGAGGAGATGAAGGATCTTTCCAAGCTAAAGATGGATGAACTACATGGTCTTCTTAAAACATATGAGATGTGAACAGAACAAGAGAAACCCTCAAAGAGGGAAGATACTTTCAAGACATCAAAGAAAGAGAAAGCTAAGATTCAAGAATCAAGTGACAGCTCTAGTGATGAGGAAGATGACAATGGAGCTCTATTCATCTGCAAGCCTAAAAATGGCACAGGTAAATATCAATGAAAATTGCCATTTAAATGTTTTAAATGTGGTAAGATTAGAAATTTTACATATAGATGCCCAGATAAGAATAATGGTGATAATGAAGAAGGAAAGACTACATACAAGAAAAACATTAAATTCAAATACAAGAAGAGATTCAAGAAGAAGATTTATATTCTAAAGATCTTAGCTCAACTAAAGATAGTGGAGTCAGTGACTAAGATGAAGAAGAGAATCTATTCAT
The DNA here is from genome assembly GCA_037957365.1 of Torreya grandis. Classification (NCBI taxonomy): domain Eukaryota; kingdom Viridiplantae; phylum Streptophyta; class Pinopsida; order Cupressales; family Taxaceae; genus Torreya; species Torreya grandis. The sequence goes on from JARHVA010002614.1 coordinate 1,250,249, forward strand.
GGCCATACATGAAAATTCCTCCACAAGAAAAAGTATAGATAATCAAGAAGAAGAACATGATGAAATCAAGGGTGAAGCTGAGGTGAATCTAGAAGAACTCATTTGTGCCTTAGAAGAAATAGAATCTAATGAGAAGAAGAATCAAAGATTGAAGCACCATATCGAGAAAAATGAAAGAAAATCAAAGGAAATAATTGAATATATACAAGCATAATTTGAAGAAGCCAAAAAGAATGAAAAAGATATAATAGGATAGTTTCAAAAATTAAGTGAAGAATGTGAAAGGTATGTTATTGAAATTACCTCTTTAAAATAAGATATTGAGAAAGTATTCAATGATAAAGTAGTCAGTGATTCAAAATTTGAGGATAGCACAAACATGTTGAATAAGATATTGGAAAGTCAAAAGTCAATATTAGATAAGATAGGTATCAGATTTGAAAAAAAAAAGAGCTATGTTGAAGTTCTTACAAAAGAGGAAACAAAAAGGGAAGAAATGAAGAATATATAGGACATCTCAAAAAAATAAGGCTATTAGGAACAAAGCTACAAAAGACAATCAGGATAAAGTTACACAAATAGGTTCTATTTTCATGGTTACTATTTTTATTCTAATGGATATGGTCATAAGAAAATATAATGTCATAAAATAGCTAACAATTTTAGAAACAAGGAGAAGGAAAATCATGTAGAGTCAAGCAAAAGCCACAACTCTTTTTCTCCTCTATCAGGCTTTAATGAAGAGGCCATAATATGTTATAAGTGTAATAATTTTGGACATATAGCTCAGCATTGTATAAGTTTGGTCAATTCAATCAAGAAGGATCATATTTTCAAAGCTTCATTCATCAAGAAGAAAGTTCAGAGAAGTTTATGGTAGAAGAAACAATCTAAAGATTTTATATTAGTTCAGACAGCTTTGCATGCAAGAAATGAATAACAGCCATGGTTCATTGACAGTGGATGTTCAAGGAACATGATAGGAGACAAGATTAAGTTCATAACTCTAAATAATATCAATGGTGACATAGTGAAATTTGTAGATAAAACCACTGCCAGGATAGTTAGAAAAGGTACTTTGAGTTTGGATAATGGTAGAACCAAGACTAAAAATGTATTATATGTATAAGGTCTTAAGCATAATTTGTTGAGTGTAAGTATAATATGTGATCAAGGATACAAATTGAATTTTTATGTATAATGTTGTGAGATTATAAGAAAATATTTAGATGAGTTGATTACAGATGCTTAAAGGACAAGCAACAATTTATGTGTTATTAGATATCTTCACAAAGGCAAGATCAAAGGACACATTCAAGGATCTGAGAGAGGAGTTGGGAGTAATTTATTTTACTTCCTACCATTAAGGATTAGCATCAGTTGAGGGGATGCTAAGTGTTAGCTCTAGGATAAGCCCTTTTCCATTAATGTCAAAGGGGGAGAAGTGTAGAAATAGTTATAGGTACAGGTAAAAGAACAAGTACAGGGAATAGGTATAGGAATAGGAACAAGGAATAGGTACAAGATGATATAATAAGGGGGAGTTACTGTATGTTTTTTAGTTTGGTTACATATGCAAGTTGGCATGTGCAGTACAGGTTTCAAGATGTGGTAGTTTCAATTTGAGGTTGCCATCAATGACAAAGGGGGAGATTGTTAGAAATATTATCATTGATGTCAAAGGTCTAGCATTAGTGATAAATACCCCATAGAATTTATTTTATAAAGGTGTTTTTAATGTTCATATTTTGGCTAAAGTATGTTGATATTTATTTAATATTAATGAAAAATATGGTTACATAAAGTCAAAATAAGGGCCCATGAAGAAGTCAAAGAGTCATGGGGTAAAGACAAAAGAGGTAAAGGATGAATTTTCCCATGAAGAGTCATCTTGAGGAATTTCAACAATCACCAAGTGAAGACAAAATAGGAAGGGTGAAATTTCTTATGAATTAACACTTTAAAGAATTTGAAAAGTCACCAAGATAAAGACAAAAGGGGAAAGGATGCATTTGCTTATGAGGGGTCACCATGTGACTTTTCAAATGAAATAATTTTAAGGGTCATGCAAGTTTGGCACCATTTCCATGAGGATTGAAGGGTCACAAAGGGTGAATGCCAAAAGGTTATTTGGTAAGCTATAAATAAAGGCTTGGGAAGCCATTTTTAATGTGTGGAAGAGAGCATGGTTTGTAATTGTCATATCTATCTTAGAAGAGCAAAGGAGATAAAAGAAAGAGATATTGTAATGTGTTATCATTTGTTGAGAAAGCAAAATTGAGATATAGTTGTGTGGTATACATAATAGGGGTTGGTGCTCCTGTGGATTGGTGCTCATTTATAGTTGTTGTGTTGGTGCTCAGCAAAGGGGTTGGTGCTCCTTCAAGTTGGTGCTTAGGAATATTATAGTTTGAGTTGGTACTCATTCATATACTTGAGATTATTATCTATGGTTTTTCCCACATTGGGTTTCCATGTTAAATTCTGGTGTCTCTCTCTATCTTGTGTGGTGTTTATTGGTTCAGTGTTATTGCATATCTTGAATGAATGTTTAAGTGGAATTTTTTTAATTAAAATTTTATAATATTTGTGATATACTGATTCACCCCCTCCCCTCTCAATATATCCCATGTTTAATAGAGAGTACTGGTTCCCTTGATGAATCACCTTGATCCTCACCTAAACTACTTCTTGACAATTAAGAGATAGAGAGACACAACTACTTTATATCCTTATAAGAATAACTATGGGGTGATGCACCAAAATTTAGTACCTCAACTTGTTTGGACACACAAAAAATGAACTCAAAGATCACTCACACATACACAACTCATAACTCACCAATGAATCTTTAAAATAAGTGCTTAATAAAAAGGATTTAGCTTACAACAGTATATAGAATGATGACTAGTTATATTAGGAAGCTAAAATGGCATTCATCACAACTATTAATTACATAAACTCTAAGAGGCACAAACTAAAACCTATATAAGATCAATTTTATTGAATAAAGGTGCACAAAATTGGCCATAAATTAGGGATAGGCTGTAATTATCCCAAGTTTACATCAATAATTCATCATTTTCACATAATAATACAACATATGAGAAGGTAAAATCAGTTATTTATCACTCAATAAGGTTTCTAAAAGTCTAAAATTTGGTAGGGATAAGCCACAACTAGCTATAGGTATATCAAATTACTTATAAAATTCAAGTATATAGAGTGAAAGGATCCATTAGTGAGGGGAAAATCATGCAATCTTGTCAAAAATACCTTCATTAAAGTTTAAAACTAAAACATATATGAATTTTAACTTCTATGGACATCTTCTTCTCTTATCCAACATACTAACACTTTCTTGAAGGTCTCCTAGTTGGGAGGGAGGCATATAAGTCCTTGTTTGAGGATTGAAGTTGTCAAAGATCAATAAAATTGGACCTATTTTGGAGAAGATTTATCTCTTAGACTTTAAATCTATATTTAGTCTTCAAATAACTCCTCCAATCTTTCATGACAAATCTCCACCTTGTGAGGGTAGTTTGAAGACTTCTTATTTCTAACTTGACCTTTTCTCCTTGATTTTGGTGTAGAGGGGACAAATGGTATTCTTGAGATGCTTGAGTAATACTTCCAAACTTGAATATTTATTAAAACTACATTTTATTATTTATGGCATATAACTATATTAGTATTCTTTTTGAGGTTGTTGAGGTCTTGTATTGAATGGCAATGATGATGATGCATTAACAATGCACAATTTCAGCTCATAATTTGGTGAACTTATTGAATATGTTAACCCTATTATCTCGAATTTAAATTTCCATGATCATGATTTAAGACTTTAAAAACTCAAAGTAAAATTTATATCATGAAACATATACTTGATATCAGCTACTTTGAGACTTTTCACAATGTCCTTCATGGTTCTTGAGGATGACTTAGTTCAAATTTGTAGGTGTGAGCTTCATTAGCGATTGTGAATTCATTGAGATATATATATATATATATATATATATATATATATATATATATATATATATATATATATATATATATATATATTATTAAATTCATTAATTATCCATTTTCTCATCCCAATGATCTAAAATAACTTTTATTATCTTACATGTAAACTCAATGGATTGGCATTCTCAAGATAATCTATATGATAGCCTAACTAGGCTTCTCAACAATAACTACATAAAATTTATGAATTATAAATACTTCATCAATGGCCTCAAAGGTTTAAAACAAATTTATTAAATTTATACAACTTTTTAACACTTACACACAAATTTTAAAGTTATTTGGATCAATATAACTTGAGTTCTAGCACTTTTAGCCTTCTTGAGAACTAGTTTTCAGCACTCTTACATGTGCAGGTCTATAATTTTGAATTTTATCTCTCCTCATGTACTTTATGTAAATTATACAACCCAAAAAAATTCTTAAATATTTCCCTCCACATTTAATTCAAATTTAATAGTTTTTGGATCAATAAAACTTAAATTATGCTCTTTTTTGTGCACCTAGGATCTCTAAGGGCATCAAGCATGCCAGTTTAGTAAAAAATTTATATTTTGAGCTCTACATGATCTAAATATCTCATTATTATTTTAAAATAATTTATTTACTCCCTATAAATATTTAAATAATTTAAATTTCATGTTCAATTGCAAAAATAGTCTAAAAATACATTTTCAAGTCTGCAGACCTATAGGTGTTCATTGCTCATACATATTGATTCATCTAGGTCCATTTGCATTCTCACATTTTATTATTCTTGTAAATTGGTTGAATATTTCTTGATATTTTTTATATGTAATAAATATCATTGTTCATGCTATATAAATCTTCTAAACGCTTCAAAATTTCAAATTTGCAATATTCATGCTCTTTATATAAGGTTTTGAAGGGTTTTGGAGCAATCTTGCTTCTTAACCATTGTTCATAAATATATATACTTATTTATGAGACTAAAAACCATGAAATTGGATTAAACTAACCTCTTAAACTATCATATAAATATTTTTTATCCATGTAACCTCTCCACCAAGATATCATGTTGGGTTTTGGGTAATTTTAAGCTTGGAAAATAATTTTTGAGGGAGATTTGAGTTATCTTATCATATTGAATGCATTTTTTTAGTAATAAAATTTTTATAATCTATTATAAACATATATGAAGCTTATAAATCTGTCCATCATCCTTGACCCACCTAAAAACCAATAAAAATCTAATAATTCCCTTTGAAAATGAATGAAAATTGCCCATACATCCTTGCATATATGTTGGAGTACCAAAATATATTCAAAACTGAATTAGATGCATGCATGACATATCCAAATCTTTTATTCAAGTCATAAAACTTATTATTCACCTCTAAATATGTTCCATTATACATTAATTTGCAATTTCCCCTTTGATTTCTGTCAGCCATGCCTTGGCATGCTTTAGAAGCTTGAAATGGTCAACCAAGAAGTGGTTATGAATACCAAAACTTAAATAAAACTCTCTATTAAATACATTAATTGGAGATATTAAGTCAAAATCAACCTTAATTTTGACAAAAAAATGCCTTAATTTTGTAAAAAAGTTGTAAAACATTCTAAGAGGGCACAATAAAAGTTTAACTTTTCCAATTAGCCTCCTAGACTAAGGAAAAATCTAAATATGACCTCAATGTGACTTCACTAGGCATATTGACACTAATGAAAGGATGAAAATAACTTGAAATACCTTATGAACTTAAAAATACCCAATTCTAGAAACAATGGTGACTGAAAAGGTACAAGTGTTTTTATATGTTTAAAGTTTTTTTTTTGGATTTTTTGGATTTTTTTTTTTTTTTTGGTATTTTTGAAATATTTGAATAGACTACTCCATGATCTCATCCAATGGATGGTCATATGTATCTTCACCACTCAATTCATGACAACCTTAAGTTGGATCTTTTACATTGTTTGCATCATGATTAGATAGGTTTAAAAGGTACATAGCATATTCTTCTTCACATTTTGCATGTGTAGTAAAAGAAGTAATGTTACCATTTGGAATACGTATTAATTTTCCTTCATGATAAAAGGAAATACCTTGCTGATTTTGGTCAATTTTTGCTTCCATTTTGTATTCCAAAGAGATACTAGTGTAAATGCATGTGGAGATGTGGTAGACATAACACAAACTCATGTTTGAATTAGTTTAGGACCACAAGTAATTGGTATTGTTATGTTTCCCCAACCTCCTTTGTTTTTTAAGTTTTTTATAAAAAATCCAATTTATTGTAAGCATATTATATTGCAAGTAGTTTTTGCTTCTGTAGGATCTATATGGTTATGCCAAAAATATGCACCACCCATGTATAAGTTAATTATTAAATCTTCTTGGCATGTATGTTTTTCACTTTGAGATTCTTTAATATGATATAGACCTTAGATTGGCCCTATGTTAAGTAACATTTTCAAACTAGTCACATAAATATTAGAAATGCCACTTTTTTGTTCATAATTATCCTTACATAATTTGTCTCCTTCCTTTGTGTGAGGGATAATAATTTTTTATTTGGAGGGAGATATGTTAAGTTCCTTTGAATGAGTAATTATGAAAAAATAATATCTATGCACATCATTATATAAATGGGTAAATGACTCATATTGTTTATGAAATTCTCTTTCCTTTAATGGGGAAACAAGGCCTCTACTAAAGATAAATTACAATTTCAAATCTGAGGGTTTATATACTATCTCATATGATTTACTTTTGAATTGAATAGTATAATCTTTATGGGATTCATCATCATATTGTTTGAAATTGTGCAAATATTCTAATGTAAGTTTTGGTACTTTGTGTATATCAAAATCCATGAATAATGCATCTTCCAATTAGAAAAAGTGGTTAAGGAACCCTTTGGTAAACTATAGAATGAATTTTGAGCCTCATCCAAAAGTATCATATGGAAAACCTTTAGTAAAAATTTTCATCTTCTATCCATTGAACAAAAGAATGTACATAACATATCATGTGCTTAAATGGATATTTATGTGTTTTAAAGAGAGGTAAATATGGTATCTTAAAACCTTGTGGATAAGGATATTCAATTCAACATTTCAAAAAATGTTGATTATTGAATGAGGTTGCATGTGTAATATTATTATCAAAATCCATTTGCATTTGAAGTATATAAATCTATTTTTAAAGATCCCCAATAGTTATGATCATAGGCATCAGATATTCCATGGACATAAGGACGTTTTTCATAAGTGTTATCATTAGTTTAAACCCACCACATTTTTTGAATCTAGGCATATGAGTAACATCATCCTCATGTATATAAATTTCAAGTTCACAATCACTAAATGTAGGATAATTTGGTAGTGATATGGGATCTTTGAACTTTGGTACTTTTGGTATATCATCTGAATAGCATAGACCATTGGAAGAATTTATTTCTAATAAAGGTATGAGGTAACCATCACCTTTTATAATGGGGATATTGTTTTTTAATGTATTAATTATGAGTGTGTGAATTAATTTGCTTAAATGCATGTCCCCCTTATAAGTTATTTGTAAATCATTCATAACTTTGTTTTGTATTTGTCTAAATTTTTGACAATCAAATGAAGGAGCCTCTTGGTAATACTTACCCACTTGTGTGTTAAAGTGTGCATGAAGTGAATGCTTATATGACTTTACATGTTGGTGTCTCATGTATTTTTATGAAATTCATAAGCCTTTTTTAGATATATTATGTTTAGGTACAAAAGGTTTAGTTATACCTTACTCATGTTTGCCCAATCTTTGGCCTTTGTATCCATATTTTTGAAAATATCAAGTACCAAAATCATATGATGGTGGTGTATTAATTATGGGTAGATGATTTTTATCTTCCATGATATAGCTCAAATCATCTTTTGAAATGGTGGGAACATGGACCTAATTAAATGGATAACAACTACCACCATTCAAGGCTTTGAGATTAAATGCTTTAGCAGTTGGAAGGATAAAAGAGTAATCAATTTTTACTCCTTATTTTATATAAAGTTATAGAGTTTCATAATAATAGTCATCAAATCAATCAATATCATCCATAGTAAGAGATATGAAGTAGATAAGGATTAGGACAAAGCAAGTAATAAACATCCTATAGGGTATGCTTAGGCATAAATGATGTTCAAAGATCATGTTAACTAAATTTTTAGCTATAAAAATGAATCTAAGTGCTTGGAGTTATCCTTATATTAATTTTAAATGGGTATATATAAATTACAATGCACAAGGGTGATAAATCAGATCTACAGTAGGCCAATTGGGTGCTAAACTCAAATATAAACATACACTAAATTTTTAATGTTGAGAATAGGCTAAATATAGAAAGTAAAAATAAGATATGTATGGAAATGATAAAGGAGTGATATACTTGGTTCTAATTATAATAAAGTGTTAGATCTAGAATAGGCATGAAGTAGACTTGAAGACATTTTTGGAATAGTCATCAAAAAAATTATTTGCATGCTTCTAGAGCCCTAAACACTAACATTGCCTTGGGATAGTTACATCAACTCTACTAACTAGGTTTAATGCAAGTGCCATGTATAGAATACCTATTACAAAAGGATGTGACCACCTAGATACTTCTAGGTTTGTCTTCATCTTGGATTTTGTGTATTCAAATATGGGTCGTGGACTATTGTTCCTCATGAATTTTTAAAACCCTAGTTCTTCATCTTCATATTGACCTTGGGGGAAAATGGGATAGTAGACACATGGTGTTTATTTGACCTCAAAGACCCCTATATTATTGAGGGTTGATTATATGGCCAATATTTTGAAGAGGGATTTAAAATGATGTAATTATCCCCTAAATTTTGGCTTGTACATGAATCATCCAATATGTGATAAGCAAGTACAATAGTGATCTAGATTACAACTTATAAAATATAGCTCTTAACCTACTCCTTCAGTACTTCAAACCTATATATGTGTCATTCCTATTATTGGTATGAAAATAAGGAAGTTTTGTTTAATTAAATGATTGATAGAGTGTTTTTGATAATTTACCTTAGTATTTTCTAGGTTTTTCCTAGATGAGAAATGAATGAGGGTTGATCTTGTATTTATATCAATCCCTTTGGAAAAGTAACTAACATTAAATCACTTAGGCTAACCATTATGATAGTTTTCATTTACAAACTGGATGACTTTAGGTTACTGGACACTTACATTAGGTCAGAACATGAGTATTGGCATTAGTGTTTATTTCAGACATTAGTGTCTAGGGAGTGAAAAAGTAGGTACACGATTAAAACTTGGAGAAGTGGAAGATAAGTACATTTTAAGAATTTTGGGAAAGATAAAAGTCCTGGGTCATCAACATAAGACTGGTCAGACTAAGATATAGTCCAAGTAGCACAAGATAGAGAACATGTGAGACCTTACAGAAGTGGGAAAGTTCTAAAATTGAGAGGAATATCCAAGTTCTAAGTTTTGACAAGTGTAAAAGATTGAGGTTCTATATAATCCATAAATATTAGAAAAATACTAAAGTGATATATAATTCATATTTAGTGTCTACATTTTTCCCCCATTTAATATAGTAATGCAATTCGTAGTTTAAAGGAAAAAGAATGTGTACTTGGGTGTGTATAACACACCTTATATTTGTGTGAGTCCCATGTGAGTGCCTTGTTTATGACTAACCTACAACCAATATCATGTTACATTATATAATCAATGCATATAATGTGTAATTTAAATAATTTTAAATGCTTAAAATTAAAGAGAGCAAGGTTAAGAGTACACTTATATATCAATGCAACCATCTTGCCTTTTAGAATTTTTATTTGAATAGATGCTTTACTATGAAGCTTTGGTTGACATTAAGAAAATAGTAAAACCTAAAAGTGAAAATATATATAAATATTGGATGGAAACTTTCCCCCAAACTTGGACAAAAGGTGAGTTACCACCTGGTAGTTGAGATTATCTCAACTGTGCAATCCAATCATACTTATAATCTGGTAAACATGAGTGATCCAAGTCAACTCACACTATAAAATTAGTGTGGGTGGATAATTTAATCACTCCATAATATAAACTTGGTAATATCAAGTGATGTAATCATCTCAACCTTTCCAAAATTGAACCAACTACTACAGTAGATTGGTTCAATAGCAATCCATAAAATTCCATCTTAGTGTAGGCTAAAGTTTGTAAAAGTATTTGAAATCTGAAATTTGATTTGATTTTGGAATTTAAGGTGATATTTTTTATAGAATATAAACCTCATATATGTCTCAAGATGAGACCTAGGTATAATAATGGTACCAATGTATACAATACTACCATAAGTGTGTATATAGATCATATAACTATTTAATTTAGCCAGTTTTGAAATTTTTCATGTGTAGAAGGCATGTTCCCATGACATGCCCCCACTATAATCTATAAAAAATAAATGGGATATGTGTGGAAAACATGTTTCCATAACATGACCCCACTATAATATGAAACTAAGAACTGGTATAGGTGTGGAGAACATGTTTCCATAACATGCCCCATTGTAATATGAAACTGGGAACTGGTATAGGTTTGGAAGCCATGTCTTTTTGGCATTCCCCTACTGAACTATGAAAGTGTGAAATTCATGCTTCTATAGCATGCCCCCATTGATATTCTCCCCCTTTTGAGGTGAGGGGAAGTAGAAACTAGTAGTCACCTTACCTTAAAAAGGATAAGGTAACTATATAATTTGTGAATGTATCATGTAACATATAAGAGTAGCATGTCCAATTAGATATAGTAATGAGTTACATAATATGTGACCATAAAATTCCTAAGATTCATGATGTGAATCATGGAAACATTTAGATAGTAATAGTATGATCTCAATAAGTAATCAAGGATATATACAAGATCAAAAGTAAATCAAAATACAATGGTCCAAAGAGACCTGAAACAAGGGGCTTGTTTAAATGTCACATAATCAAAGTGACATGACTTATTCAAATTTCAATAATGAATAAAACGACATGTTCAAATTTCCACATATAAAAAATTATTACATATGAAAATGTCATAATATGCAAACATAGACATGGGGGCCATAATCAATGGAGCATATTCAAATACTCAAACAAGCAAGATAATGTAAGACAAGATGTTTAAGGAAATGCATAAATAGAAAGCATGGAAAAAAAGTAACCAATATAAACATGTCATACTAGATGGTAGATATATGTGTTAGTAAAAAACTTTAATTACATAACATATCAAGTATACTACAAAATATATAGGCATGTATAAAGGCATGTGTAATTATATAAGCTCAAACATGATAATGGAAAATGATCATAGAAGGATATAACATGGATTTATTGTGATCATTTGCATAGATCATGTGCCTCGGTATGTTGATTCATACTATAAATATACATGAAACATGTGTATATATAGATATACAATATGTTATCTATTAACATGGAACTAGCAACATATTTGCCAAGGGGCTAATAGAACACGTTAAAGCTGAAAATATTTTTGGGTTTTTGGATTTTTTTTTTTTGGGTATTTTTGAAAAGGTTTTATGGATAATGAAAAGCTCCACTAGAACCCAATGATATCATCAAGGGAATTCCTTTGTGGAGGCCATGTATCTTATATGTCATATTCATACATTTCATAATTAGTATCATCAGGATCATACCAATATTCCACATTATTAGGATCATAATCATCAATGTAATCATTATTATAAGATAAAATTAACCTCTTAGGTTTTTCTTAAACTTGTGATATACTCTTTTGAGCATATGCATATAAATAAGGAACTACCCAATATTGTGGTTATGCTTTTTTGGGTATGTCATTAGGTGTATTTATGTGTACCTCATATGTTAATCCCTTCTGAACATCCTAAGTTATATGGTTTTCCTAACCTTTATCTAAATTTGGTTCCATAATTTCTAGAGATGGATTTAGTTTATATGTACCAAAGCCTATAGGTATGAATATATTATGCGTTAAGTTATCAATCGGATCAAAACAAAGTTTACTCAACTATTCATCTATCATATTGATATGAGGAATAATATCATCACTTTCATAATCATTGGAATTATTACCTCTTGTTTTTTGGTATTGACCAACAAAGGGAGCTCACATGGTTTATTTTTAGATGGTTTTAATATCATTGGTTGGTTTGGTAATTGTATATCATTTATAATTTTTGTAACCTTTGGTAATAGTATTTGTAACTATTTTTACTATGATTTATTCTTTTGAAAACATATATGTATTTTGCCACTTGTGCTTTAGGATAATTACTCATAATGTGAGTGGTTTTCTTGAGTGATGTATCAATTATAGGATCACTATTATCTTTGAGACTTTGTATTTTGATTTTTAATGCAAAAAAATAATCTCTGTGATTCTCATGCATTATATGATATGCACAATAGTAATTAGATCTCCTTATATTATGTAGTATAGCTAATTGAATCACTTTTCTTCAAATTATGTCTCTTGGGATTTTACTTGGACTCTTAGTATTATTTTTTCTAATTTTTGAGTCACTTATTTTAGATGAAGTTTCATATAGCTTCTTATCTTGATATAAAACCTTGTTGAGCACAACATTGGTATATGAAGATGTAAACACAAGATTAACACTATCATATTTTGGATCTTTCAAGTATGTAATATTATTTTTTAACTCTTTTATTAACTTTATCATACTAGTGACTTAATATTTTAGAGCTCACAAGCACAAACCCTAGGTGTTTTGGATTGAATATGCATACATGTACCATATAGGTATTTAGGAAGGGTTTGTTTACTACCCTATTTTGTAACTATAGTATGGGCCACATTACCCCTTGAAAATTTTACAAAATGTACTTGGTTATAGGGATGGTATTTGTCACCCTCCTTAGGGTTAGGAGGAAGAAGTTCTTTTTTAACCTTTTTAAATGTTCTATAAAATAATATGAGAACATGATAAGAGAGACATATGAATATTAGGTAACAACTAAATTTTTAACCCCAAATTTAGATGGGTTAATATAGTATAGGGTTAAGAATATAGAAATAAATAATCACAAGGGTGATAAAAAAATCTATAGTGAGCCAATTAATGTGCAAACTCAGATAAACAATGTTCTAAATTTATAATATTGAGATACACTAAAAATAAAAAATATAGCGATTGATAGATATTGCATTAAATTAGAAACAAGATTACTTATCTAATTTACAATGTGAATGTAGATATAAGCTAAAACATGTTGGAAGTGGATTGGATAAGAATCCTAAACCAGTGATCAGATTCTATAAATTTACATTCTAGGGCTTCAAATGCTTACATTGAATCTAGACAAGTGCATTGACGCTACTAACTATCTTGAATTTAGGTGTCCAATAAAAAATATAAATTATATTTGGGGGTGACCACCTAGAAACTTTTATATTTTATGTCACCTTTACTTTGGTGGGTTTAGATCTTACACACAGGTTATCACTCTTTGTCAAATGATCAAACCCTAGCTTTTTTACCCTTGGAGTGAATGTGGGAAAAATGGGTTAATGGGCAAATGGTTTATAGCTTACCCAAGGACCCATATATCAATGGGTGTTGCCTACATAGCCAATACTATTAATAGGGCCTTAGACTTATGTATTTTTCCCTTACATGTTGACTTGTGTGTGCATAAAGATGCAACATGTGATAATTAAGTAAAAAGAATGACCTAACTTATAACTTGGCAAGTATAGCTCATGGAGTGCTCCTTCAGTACTTAAGACCTATATATGGGTTTTCCCTATTATTGAAATTTAAATAAGAGGGAATAATGAAGGTGTGCTCACCTGAATGCTTGATTGTATACCTTTGGTAAGTTTCCTTTTGAGTTATGTTTGTGTTAGGTAAGGAATGAATGAGGTTTCAAATGTTATATATCAATATTTCCTAGAAAAATATCATGTAAAATCACTTAGGTCGACCATAGGGATATGTTTCATTTACAAATTTTATGAATTTAAGTCATTAGACATTTAGTTTGACACATGACACTAGTGTCAATGTAGGCATCTGGTTGGGAAGTAAGTGTCTAGGATGCTATAAAATAGGTACATGTATAAAACTTATAGATAATGATAATAATTAGGTTTATATAATTTTGATAAGTATATAAGGCATGGTCATCCAAATAACATATAGTCAGACTAAGAGATAAGCAATAGGCATAAGAGATAGCAAATGTGACCCTTTCAGTAGTAGGAAGGTCTTAGGAACTAAAGGGTATATACATGAGAATTAATTGCCAAGTATACCAGATTGAGTTTCTATATAATTTATATTTAGTGTCTACAATAAAATAACTATTTCATGTGATGTTTCAGGGCTTTCTAAATTTGAGTTCCCTCCATAATTCAAATACTCTCTCAAAAAATACTTGTGATGTACACACTCAATTTCAATTTTTTATTTACTCTATAAATTTCATTACTAGAACATAGGGTAAATGTATACACATAAATATGGTCATAGATACTTGACACATCCTAAACCACATGTCTTGCTAATAAATACATGACTCTTATTCACCCTTCCTCTAAGCCATTTATCTATGTGATGGCTCAACCCTTTATTTTTTGTCACTACTACATAGAAATTTAAAATTCAAAATCTCAATCTACTTAATATCACCCTCAAATTATATCTAACATAGGATGTTTATCCTTGATCTTTCGATACAGGTTCATACTAGGCTAACATGATCACTACCATACTCTTTTCCACCTAGGGTGGCCACGTCCCATGCCAAACAATGACTATTATCCAAATTTTGAATCTATATTTTGGTTCTTCTTTCATAAGTTTGGAAACAGGAATTTTTCCAAAATTTTGTTTATAAATACACATAAAATATCATTCACTAGGCCCCCACTTTCTATCATTTATTTTATAGCTTACACACTATTGAAAATTACCCTTTTATTTCCAAATTTAAGATCACTCATAATGAACAGCCACAAGCCAAATATAGAACATCTCAAAAAAATTCAAGAGATATTATTTTAAAGTATCAAATATACTTTTATAGCTACATATTCATAATCAAGGAGAAAAATTAAACAATCACTCTAGATGCGAGAACTACATGGGCTTGATTTCCCTCCTTTGAGTATTTAATAGTAAGCAATGGTCAATTACCAATGGGGTGATTGAGGTCAACTCATCCCATTACACACTCCTATTTTTTTTATTTTTTTAGGATCTCAATGTGCTCATAGAGATTCACATATAAAATAATGAAATCATCTAATTTTATGCAACATAATGTGACTCGTGATATCTCAAATTGTCTTGTAGACATAAGCATAAAAGGTTTAGTAGTTAGTTATTCATCACAATCAACTAGGAAAATTATGTGTTTAATAGACTTGAATGCTACCACATTGTTTTCCACCTATAGTGGCCATGTCCTAAAATAATATCTAATCCTAATGTTGGTCTATCACTGTCAAAAGCTTATTCTCTATATCTTTCTTTATGAGTCATTAGTAACAATCAACTGGAACAAGTTTGTAGTCAATGAACTTGAGCACACTATATTTTAGTCCACCTAAAGATGCTTTGTCTAAGAGTAGTTTCAAATTGTTTACCCAATCTTGAGCATGCATAAACACCTCTTTTTTTATTTCCACTTTCAAACATCTAGAGCAGTCAATGGAGATTGGTATTTTAGCTAGGTATATTTTTCTTAAAAAATAATAGTTATTCACATTTATAAAGTTTCAAATTAAAATTGTTAATTTATGTATATCTTTAGCATTCTTATATCTATATAATTTTACACCTATTATTCATAACATTTTATTTTTAAATCAAAAATATGATAAAACAATTGCAATAATCTTCCAATGATATAAATTTTTATCAAAATCCTAGCCTTCAAACCCAAGAAAAAACAATTTACATCCAAGGGATTGTTTTTTTGTGCTTAAAGAGTGAGGCCCAAAGCTTGAGAAATATTGTACTTTTTTAGAGGAAAGGTTGATTTTTTCACTATGCAAGTCCCATTAATATCACACATTCCTAGATATAGAACCCAAGATAGTGTTGTTGACTATTAAAGTAAAACAAAGTACCATTAGATCAAAAAGAATATTATGCAATGGGGCCAAACCATGGATAAAATATCTAAATAGTTATTTATCCTGAGGATGAAGGGTCAAAAATATCTTAGGATGGTCAAAAGTTATTTATGAGCATAGTTTGAAGCCAAACGATGGGGAGCCAGATATTTATATCTTTGAAACTTGGTATATGAATTCAAAAAATCACCTATCCATAGGATGACCTTTTGTCTATGGTATTCCTCTGATTGATCCCCTAACCAATGTATATACATTATTTATCTTTCCTCGACCACAAATTCAAAAAAAGGGTTATGAAATTTGAATGAGGCATGTAAACAACTTGGTATGTTGGGATATTGATATGGCTCTCAAAACCACAAATATTAAAACAAATATCTTTATTGGGACCCCACATCAACCCAATCACCAAGGCTTACATAATTTATAGTATACAAAAATTAATGATTCCCTTTAAAACCCTACTTTAATAAGGAATATCTATAGGAAATTTAGAGGATCTCACTTTTATCCCATTATAGACACCCAAATTTTGTATAAGCCTATCTTTAATACCTTTTTATATAACTTTGCACATATATACTATTGGTGATGAATAAATAATTTCTTATCACATTTTTTTGTGTCTCCCCTCTTTATTTGATACACTTTTATGGTTACTTTTCCACTTTGTGTTCATGTTTTCAAATTTGTCACAGGGATCCCCAATTCTTTTCTTTTATCTTTTTATGTGATTTATAGATAATTCTATAGTTTCCAAATAGATATGGGCCTACAAACTTATTTTTGAAATGTAGATTTGTCCAAGCATTACTTGTAGAGTTATTTTGGGTCACATTTCATTTAGGTCATTTTTTTGGTTGGGTCTTTTTGGGTCATATTTTGTGTGCCAATAGGTCTCTTAATTCAAAATCAATACCTCTCTAAATGCAAAGATATTACATAGGATTTTGAATGGCACTAAATATTATCAAGAGCTAGATAAAGATTTTATATTTCATTTACAGGGTTTTTGAAGCTAAATATGAAAGCTAAAAAGACTGAATTCATATTTTTATGCTTGTGCAAAGGGTAAAATAGGAGAAAGAGAATTTAGGATTGCACAACACACATACACATTAATGGGAGAAATACACTCAATTTTGATCCATTTTTGGGTTATTTTCAATGTAGTTTAGTTATTATTTATCCAATGAGGATTGGCCAAGGTTTGTTGAACTCAATCCCTTTCACCTGACATCCCTATCTAATATCAAATCAACTTGTGTATAAACTAGAGTTTTATACTAAAGGTATCTTCCTATGATATTTCAAATCTATAAATATATAAACAATCTTAGTGAGCACATGCATAGGTGGTAAGATAATCACAGTTGCATCATTTTCATAGTGGACAACCCTAAGTCAATACACAAGGGTAGCATGCACTACTGGATAAGAAGCATAGACCTATCTAGACAAAGGAATGGACTTTGTTCATGATCCAAAATGACTATAAACCTATGTTAGCATGACTAAAATTATGGTACCCTATCTTAGATCAACATAGTCTTAGAATCTAATACTATTGTTTTTTGAAAAGAGCATATTACTATATTTAACAAGTTCTAATCAAAATTACTAGTAAATTATATATCTTTAGCATTATAAATTATTTAATAATTTTGCTAATGATATGTATAAATTTTGGTGAAGTGGGTTTTTTTACCTAGCCCCACCCAAGTTTGAATCTCACAGGGTGCTTATAGGTTAGGTGTGGCCATTTGAGTGATATAATAGGCTAGTTGTGGCCATTTGAATTGACTTGGTAATTTTAAGGTTGGTGGTAGCCATTTGAGTTGATACAGTTCTCAAGGAATGGGCCCCCAATTGTGTCCCAAACCTCATTCATATATCTAAACTCTGAAGATACTATATTACATGGCAAAAAAGATATTTAATAGTTTTAAGATTATTTGGTTTATTCAATCAAAAATAGGGTAAAACATATTGGTGAATCTGTACATTTTCAACCACTTATTCTCTAAATTTTTTCCTAAGGTTTTAGATAAATTTTTTATTTCGATACACAAAAAACTTATCTTCTATTGGTCTTTCATTTCTCTTTCTTTTTATTTTCCTTAATTTTTTAACTATGTTCTAGTTGATCTAAAACTCATAGGATCTATCGTTATGAGCAAAGCAGTATTGATTTTACTTGAGTCATGGGATGAGGAGTGATCCAATACTAAATCCATTAGATAAAATTATATATATAATTTATTTTCCATGTACCTCATAGTATATCAAAAACGCATAGGGTTTTTATTTTTCATCCATAGGAAGCCTTTTAGCCATTTGGTTTTCAGTACATTGGTAGGTCATCAGCCCCAAAAGTTAATCGTAATGTACCTAAGACATGAGATAGTGTGGATATGGGATGGTTGAATTCTCCATATTCAGTTACCCTTTGGGTGTTGTTCAATATTTATGATTGGGGTCAATATATCTAAAATCTTAAAAATAAAATATACCTTGCCTAGTCACACCTATTAAAATCATTCCTTTCTTTGTAATATTTATTATTTGTTAGTAAGCTTTGTGTTTTTCATATTCACTTTTTTGGGGATCAACAAATATAAAATGGATACTAAATATGAAACATCTAATGGTGATCATCATATGGATTTCCTCCTCTCTACTAATGTTATACCTTATGGTTATTATAATGAATGGACTAATGATAACACTTGTACATTTATTGATGCTACTTATATAGATGAGGAATATAACTGATAGAAATGATTAGATTATGAGTATAATTACACTTATAAAAATCAAGAGCAGTAAATAGTGAATATTATAGTGAAGAGGAAAATGAGCACACTAATTCAAAAATTAAAAAAATCAAATTCCCCTATTCCTCCCTTTTATTCATGTTTTCATAAATTAGAATAAAACTAACATACCAATAATAAATATCCTCTTTCCATTAATCTATCACAGGGATCAAAATGTGAAGAATCAACCATATCACACCTTATTTACCTCTTAAATTTACTACTGCAATACACCACATTAATCGGTATAAACTACAAAGGCATAACCTTTAAATATAAATGGAAAATAATATGAATGAGCAATTTATTCCCTCTCTTTATATAGAAAAGGTAGATTATATAAATTCATATGATATTCCCTAATCTTATTTAGGAATTACTAATAATATACAAGATTTTAATGATCTATTTCTTCCCTTAAAATTGACAAATAATATTATAACATCTTATGATACTTCTTCCCCTTCTCTTGAAACACCAAAGGATGAAAATGAATGTGATGTATTATATTCTATACAAACAAAATGTGATGTCATTGATTTAGATTCACAAAGAGGTGACAATTTAATATTATGTAAATATTCTCAAGTAAGTCATACTATATCCATAGAATGTTATTCTCAAGATAACATCACTTGTGATGTCTCTCTATCTTCTCTTAATGTCATTCCAAACCACTAATATCCCTACTAATCATATTAATTGACCCTTACCAATCCAATAATATCAACCACTAATCCAATGTTTAAGTAGATGGTCAATTACAACACTTAAGTGAGCCTTTCCAAATCACTAATATGCCTACTAGTCATATTGTGTCCTTGATGTATGCTATTGATGACCTCCAATGATAATTACTTGATCTCATTTTGTAAACTGCATACATTAAATAAAAAATTTGTAGGACAACCCTTATATGAGTTATATGTGTATATTTATATCCAAAGGATTTTTTTGTTAGAGGTACAATCCACTGAGAGGGGGGTGAATCAGTGGTGGCAAACAATCTAATTCAATTTCCAAACTCTTTAAAATAATTAAGAATTCAATACAATCATTCATGAAGCATATAGATCATTTATATCATTGAACCATTAACATAATTCAATATCACATACACAACACAAGATCTACATGGGAAACCCTCTTAGGGAATAAAACCCACTCTCAAGCCTACAAACACATGAACTATTTTCCTATAAGATGATCACAAACAAAACACTAGTCATCAAATCCTTCTAACCTAAGGCCTTTAGTAAAATATTATTTCCATAATGAGAACCTACCCTTGAGATGATCAAGTCCATTTGACCACCTATTCGGTCAAGTCCTTCTGACCTATAACCTTGATCAAGTCTTTTTGACCAAAGTTCTTTTGTGAAACACTATTTCACAAGGAACAACTACCCCTAAAGAAGATCATGTCCTTTAGAACCTCTTTGAAATTAACACTTACACTTTAGAACTAATATATTTAACACCTGATGATGGACCTCTGATTATCTAACAACTACACAAACTCTATCTTCAACTCATACAGGCCTCTCACATAGGCATGTCATAATCTCTCTCCTTCTTCACTCAAACAATCCTCATATGCACACTTAGATCTCTTCACACAACTTAAAACTATAATAACACTATAATATGATCAAAAACATGACCTATAGATCATACACATAGTCCTTAATATTCTCTACTCATCAACGCAATTTTTGGGTACTCTCACTCTCCTCCCCTTTCCTTTATTCTCCAACTCTCTCACATACAAGTCTCTATAAAATATCTCCTCAGTCTCTCCCTTGAAAATATAGAAATAACCATATTTGATTTTATTATTTATAGATCATACTTTAAAATCAACACCTTGGTTAGCCATTAGGTATGCCTTATCCCTTAAGGCATATCTCACATCAAGACACAGCTCAAAACAATCTTCATAGGTCGGCCATAGCACCTATGGTTAACCCTTAAGTAGCTAAACCTTTTAATAAGGCCCTTGTATATGTTATATGTCTCATGGAGACCTATTCACCCATTTATCACTTCATTAATCAAATCAATAAACATGGGACCACTTCCAAATACATAGGTCTACTCCTTATGTTCCCTAAGACATCCTTAAATGATCACAGTCACTCATGCTCACCTCTGCATATGCTCAAACAACTCAAAAAATAATAATGATTGATTAAACCTCAAAAAACCACATAAATCATCCCCATAGAGTCAAAACAAATTCCAAATATCTAATTCATCATGAAACATCAAAACAGCATCAACACAAGCTCAATTACCCTTCTCAGGTTACTTTTAGAACAAGCATGAACACATAGTCAACTTTAGATCTCAATATATTTTTCAGTACTAAACTCGTATCTCATGTTATCACTACTTAGATCAATTATGCATGATTGATCTTGTCCAAACTTTAATTCATAGGTGCCAATTCTCAAATGTTAAACCTCAGTCACTTTGACCTTATCTTGTGAAATCTTGAAACTTTGCCTCAATGCACTCTGTTGATCTATACAGATCAGTCAGGTATTTATCATGTAGCTCACACCATTATATAAATATATATGAACACCCACTATCTATTATATACTTATATTGTACCTTTTCTTAGTGTTAAACTATTAACACTTCTTACCATCTTGATTAACACATATCATTAGATCAATCTTGTACGATCGCTCTTGCACTGTTGGATCTTCATCTAGTCATGATATTTAACACTATTAACCAAGAAATACTTTGACCTATTTAACTTGATACACACCATATATATTTATTTTAAAATATCATACAAGCCATTAAATATACATTTTGTCTTGGTCTTTAACATTTGCAAAATCAACTTAGTATGGGGACCATGCTTATCTACCTAGAAGCCAACTTTGGACCGTCATATCTTTTACCTACTCACATGATTTCAAATTTGGACCATATGATCTCATTAAATATAATACTCCAACCATGTGTCAAAATACTCCTCAAACTTCCTCATGTGTGAGATATAACACCATAAAAATGTTCACTCATATTTTTCTATCACGGAGCCAACTATGTCAAAAACTTATCTGGAAGGCCAACTTTGAACATGCATATCTTTTGACACACTTCAATGCATGATCTAAAATTTAGCTAAAATGAATTAGGATCAAAAATTAAAAAACTCATATGATCACCTTCTCCTAAAATTTCCACACATGAGATATATGCCACCATCAAACTACTTACTCGGCTCTTTCTTGCCTCATGCAAATTTGGCTAAGTATGGGAAAATACTGTCAATATGCCTAAGAGCCCAAATTTACACTTGCGTATATTTTGATGAAATTAGGCACATGTCATAATATTTATCACATAATAACTAGGCACAATACTTAAAAGACCCATGTAACCATTTCTTCTTGACTCATCCACACATGACAATGGTGGCATCATCAAACTACCTACTCAAATTTTTTACCACTCGACCCAAAGTGTCTAAATGAAAACTATGGACAACCAAATGAATTCCACTTATATACATAATTATTTTAAACATATAAATAATCTTAGGGACATATTTCACATCTTCAAATAATTGTACTCATCCCTGAACATCTCTAATCATGCCAAAATAGAATATTACCCTACTTCAAGCATACCAAGACAAGCACATTACACACTTTGTCATTGTCACATAGACTATAAATGCACTTAATCCACTCATAAGGTAAATTCCATGAAAACATAATTAAATCATTGAAAACACTCCAAAAATCTACCCCTTTGTCATTGATGTCAACAACCAACATATAAAGCAATATATAGCTCACCTTCCTTCTCTCTCAAAGAACACTCACAATAGGAAATTTCTCCCCCTTTGACACAATGACAAAGTGGGAAAAAAATAATATTTAGGACCTAAAAATACTATAAAATAGTAAAGGATCTCTTGAAAAATATGATACAAACTCCCCCTTATCTTGAGCCTAATTTTGCTTGCCTTGATAACTTCTTCTTATTCTATGCCAACACTCTTTCCAACCAAGCATGACAACCAATGAATAAAGAACACACAATAAACACTATAATCTTATTTAATTCACCAATAAACATTTGAGAGGTACTCCCCATAATATATCTAAACCATTTTACCTTTTGAACATCTTCATATCTCCACACACCATGAAGAAAAAACACACATGCTCACTAGCCTTCACTCTTAAGCAACTACAAGGACCATCAATAGAAAGTTATGCTATTCATAAAACAAGAAACATACACTAAACTAACTTTATAACTCTCCTTTAAACAAACATACCTTTCTCATTTGGATAAACTGAGCAAAGATTACTCTTCTTCAAACTAGGCCTATCTAGCCTCCTTGTAGCCCTACCTGGACCTTGTAGAGACCAAAACATTCTGAATACACACATTATAGACTTAAAAATTCATATCTAGAGCACTCTTATATTCCTCCTCAATCAAACAAATTTTTAACAATAATCTCATCCTCTGCAACATACTTCCTTCACAAATATTCTAGCTAATTATGATTCTATCTTGATAAAAACATGAATAATTTGAAAAACTATAAACCTTCAGATATCTATGAAGCTTTATTTTACAACCCATTTATCCCATTCAACCTATTAACAAGCCTTAAACCTTAATTCATAAGGTAAACCACTTTTCTAGTATATCCTAAAACCCTAGAATCTCAAAACAAACAAAGTCAACAAACCTCCTTCTGGTCAACATCCACCTTTGAAACATCTTGCACACTAGGAGATAATCATCACACAATTTTGAACCCAAATTTGAGCATTCATACCTTTATGAAACTTTAATTCATATACCATGGCTTTTGACCTACAAAAATCCTCTTTTGCCACCTAAAAAGCTTCAATTTTGACCCTGCAGACTGTTCCAACTGAAAAACACCATAGAAACACTTGCTTCTCCACTTCAAATGAGTCTCTTAAGAAGAATATATAAATACACCATCTAACCTAAATGTTATACAATAAAAAAAAACTCTCATATTCTTTCTCCTCCTTGCTCAATTGATACTTATAGTTCTTCTTCTTCTTTGGCTTTAGAGAAACAACTTCCTCAACTACTATAACATTCTCCTTTTCTTCTATGATTATATTATCAATACATGGAGACAACATAGATTCATGACATAATTTTTCATCTAAATAATATTCCTTGTAGCTTGTATCCTCATCATTACACACTTGTTATACAATAGTAGGATGTTCGCTTGGATCCATACATACCTCAGAACTAGCTTCAACCAGTACCTTGGTCTTTTCTTTGAGCTTGATCTCTTTGTTCTCAATATGATCAGATAATGATAGCCCTTGGCATTATTCAAATTTTAAATCATTCTCCACCATATAAAATAGATTGCTTGGACCTACAAATTCATCGTGATTCATACTTATCACCTTTAGTTTCCATGAGTTAACTTGCCTTCTTCATTGTATTCTTGGAGCCTGATTAAACCTTTTCTAACTTATAGGCCTTTGCTTGCAAAACCTAGTAATGTGACCTCTCTGTTCACAGTTAAAACACACAATTCTTTTTCAATTAATCTCTTTTTGTCTTTCCAAATTTTGATAAAGTCTTGCAATGTGTGCTATGTCATAACAACTATAGCACTCAACATTTCTTGAAGGGAACTCAGCTTATCTTACCTTAAAAGTACAATGTTTTGTAAAGTTTCCCACATCATGATAGTTGAAACACTCAACCTTTTTCATAGTCTTTAACTAATGAGTCCCATCATAGTTATAAGTAAATTCATTTATAATAGGTCTATTACATTCTCTATCCTTATGACCAAATTGATTACAAGTATAACAATAACCATTGAAATTTGCATACCTCATGGCATTTGGTTGCTTGATCTATTTTATCTTTAATCTACCAGCATCTTCATTCCTTATCTAATGATTTGTCATAAAATATTGATCCATCTTGCTCTTGTTGACATTCATATCAACTTGAAAATTAACATTAGGATATTTATTAAAACCCAATCCAAATTTGTCACTAGCTAATTTTTGACTCTTTAGGAGATCATCCAGATCATTATAACTTTTATAAAACTTGAAAAATGATTTCACCTTGCTTGTATATTTCTCTAACTCAAATATCAATAACTCATTTTTAGTTACATAGCTTACACATTCATCTCCTTTAACTTTTAGGTTTGTAGATAGGATTTCTAATTGACAACTAAGATGTTTGAACATATCTTCATGTTCCTTGACATCTTCATCCATTCTTACCTCAAACACACTAAATTTCTCTTCAAATTCCTTAAGTTTAGATTTCATCTTCTTATTTATCTTCTTCTTAATCTTTAGTTCTTCATGAGCATTTATCAATGCAATCTCATAGTCCACCTCATCTTCATCATTTGAACCACTACAAGTAGACCCCTTTTAAAGTGAACAACTTCCTTCCTCAGCTATGAATAAATCTTCATTGTCAATAGGACCATCATCTTCATGATCATACTCTAAGTCACTGACATCACTCTAATTTGATGAGTTACAATCTTCTTTGGTGTAGAGACTCTTCTTATCCTTGATGTATTTTTTGTTGTCAAACCTTTTGAATCCCTTTTTATTTTTATTAGACCTAAATTATATCTTACCATCATCATGACCTTGATCATTATATTCATCAATATCCTTATTGTACTTATGAGGGCACTTATTAACAAAATGCCCTACCTCTCCATAATTCAAACATTTAAAAGGCAACTTACCCTTATACTTTCATGAACCTATTTTCAATTTCTTTGTAAAAAAAGTAATTAGTTCATCCTCATCAATATCATAAATGTCATCTTCCTTGCATTTTTTACCTTGGAACTCCCTTTTTGGCTTCATCTCTATTTTGAATATTGCTTCCTTCTTTGGTTGTATTTCATCATTTACTCTCATCTCATATGCAATAAGGGTGCCATGCAATTGATCCATCTTTAATTGAGTAATATCATGACTTTAATCTATAGAAGATACTTTTGGATTAAACTTGAGGGATATAGGCCTTAATACCTTTTAAACTATAGTATCCTCTAATGGTCTAAGAGTAGTTTCAAAATGTTTACCCAATCTTGAGCATGCACAAACACCTCTTTTCAGGTTTCCACTTTCAAACATCTAGAGCAGTCAATGTAGATTGGTATTTAAGCTAAGTATACTTTTCTTAGTGTTTTCTAAAAATAATAGTTATTCACATTTATAAAGTTTTAAATTAAAATTGTTAATATATGTATATCTTTATCATTCTGATATCTATATAATTTTACACCTATTATTCACAACATTTTATTTTTAAATCAAAAATATGATAAAATAATCCAAATAATCTTCCAATGATATATATTTTTATCAAAATCCTTGCCTTCAAACCCAAGAAAAAACCATTTAAATCCAAGTAAGGGATTTTTTTTCGTGCTTAAAGAGTGAGGCCCAATGCTTGAGCAATATTGTACTTGTTTAGAGGAAAGGTTGATTTGTGCACTATGTAAGTCCCATTAATATCACACATTCCTAGATATAGAACCCAAGATAGTGTTGTTGACTATTAAAGTAAAATAAATTACCATTATATCAAATATAATATTATACAAGGGGCCCAAACCATGGATAAAATATCTAAATAGTTATTTATCCTCAAGATTAAGGGTCAAAAATATCTTAGGATGGTTAGAAGTTATTTTTTAGCATAGTTTGAAGCCTAACGATGGGGAACCAAATATTTATATCTTTGAAACTTGGTATATGAATACAAAAAATAACTTATCCATAGGATGACCTTTTTTCTATGATATTCCTTTGAGTGATCCCCTAACCAATGTAAATACACTATTTATCTTTCCTCGACCACTAATTCAAAAAAAAGGATTATGAAATTTGAATGAGACATGTAAACAACTTGGTATGTTGGGATATTGATATGGCTCTCAAAACCACAAATATTAAAAAAAATATCTTTATTGGGACCCCACGTCAACCCAATCACCAAGGCTTACATAATTGATAGAATACAAAAATTAATGATTCCCTTTAAAACCCTACTTTAATAAGGAATATCTATAGGAAATTTAGAGGATCTCACTTTTATCCCATTATAGACACCCAAATTTTGTATAAGCCTATCTTTAATACCTTTTTATATAACTTTACACATATATACTATTGGTGATGAATAAAGTATTTGTTATCACATTTTATTTTG
Source organism: Torreya grandis (assembly GCA_037957365.1). Lineage (NCBI taxonomy): Eukaryota > Viridiplantae > Streptophyta > Pinopsida > Cupressales > Taxaceae > Torreya > Torreya grandis. Next base: position 1,277,486 of record JARHVA010002614.1, read on the forward strand.
TCTCCCATCTTTACTTGATACACTTTTATGGTTACTTTTCCACATTGTGTTCATCTTTTCAATTTTTTCACAGGGATCCCCAATTCCTTTCTTTTATCTTTTTATGTGATTTATAGATAATTCTATAGTTTCCAGATAGATATGGGCCTACAAACTTATTTTTTAAATGTAAATTTGTCCAAGCATTACTTTTAGAGTTATTTTGGGTCACATTTCATTTAGGTCATTTTTTTGGTTGGGTCTTTTTGGGTCATATTTTGTGTGCCAATAGGTCTCTTAATTCAAAATCAATACCTCTCTAAATGAAAATATATTACATGGGATTTTGAATGGCACTAAATATTATCAAGAGCTAGATAAAGATTGTATATTTCATTTACAGGGTTGTTGAAGCTAAATATGAAAGATACAAAGACTGAAATCATATTTTTATGCTTGTGCCAAGTGTAAAATAGGAGAAAGAGAATTTAGGATTGCACAACACACATACACATTAATGAGAGAAATACACTCAATTTTGATCCCTTTTTTGGTTATTTTCAATGTAGTTTACTTCTTATTTATCTAAGGAGGATTGGCCAAGGTTTGTCAAACTCAATCCCGTTCACCTAACATCAATGTCTAATATCGAATCAACTTGTGTATAAACTAGAGTTTTATACTAAAGGTATCTTAATATAATATTTCAAATATATAAAAAAATATTATTGAACACATGCATAGGTGGTAAGATAATCATAATTGCATCATTTTCATAGTGGACAAGCCTAAGTCAATACACAAGGGTAGCATGCACTACTAGATAGGAAGCATAGACCTATCTAGACAAAGGAATGGACTTTGTTCATGATCTTAAATGACTATAAATATATGTTATCAAGATTAAAATTATTTTACCCTATCTCAGATTAACATAGTCTTAGAATCTAATACTAGTGTTTTTTAAAAATAGCATATTTCTATATTTAACAAGTTTCAATCAAAATTACTAGTAAATTATATATCTTTAGCATTATAAATTATTTAATACTTTTGCTAATGATATGTATAAAGGTTGGTGAAGTGGGTTTTTTGTACCTATCCCCACCCAAGTTTGAATCTCACAGGGTGCTTATAGGTCAGGTGTAGCCATTTGAGTGATATAATAGGCTAGTTATGGCAATTTGAATTAACTTGGTAATTTTATGGTTGGTGGTAGCCATTTGAGTTAATATATTTCTTAGGGAATGGGTCCCTAGTTGTGTCCCAAAACTCATTCATATATCTAAACTCTAAAAAAACTATATTACATGGCAAAAAAAATATTTAATAGTTTTAAGATTATTTGGTTTATTCAATCAAAAATAGGGTAAAACATATTGGTCAATCCGTAAATTTTCAATAACTTATTTTTTTATTTTTTTTGTAAGGTTTTAGATAAAAAATTTATTTCCATACATAAAAAACTTATCTTCTATTGGTCTTTCATTTCTCTTTCTTTTTATTTTCCTTAATTTTTTAACTATGTTCTAGTTGTTCTAAAACTCATAGGATCTATCATTATGAGCAAAGCAGTATTAATTTTTACTTGAGTCATAAGATGAATAGTGTTCCAATACTCAAATCCATTGGATAAAATTATATATAGAATTTATTTTCCATGTACCTCATAGTATATCAAAAATGTGTAGGGTTTTTATTTTTCATCCATAGGAAGCCTTTTAGCCATTTGGTTTTCAGTGCACTGGTAGGTGATCAGCCCCAAAAATTACTTGTAATGTACCTAAGACATGAGATAGTGTGGCTATGGGATGGTTTAATTCTCCATATTTAGTTCCCCTTTGGGTGTTGTTCAATATTTATGATTGGGGTCAATATATCTAAAATCTTAAAAATAAAATATACCTTGCCTAGTCACACCTATTAAAATCATTCCTTTCTTTGTAATATTGATTATTTGTTAATAGGATTTATGTTTTTCATATTCAATTTTTGGGGATCAACAAATATAAAATGGGTACTAAATATGAAACATATAATGGTGATCATCATATGGATTTCCTCCTCTCTACTAATGTTATACCTTATGGTTATGATAATGAATGGACTAATGATAACACTTGTACATTTATTGATGCTAATTATTAATTATATAGATGAGAAATATAACTAATAGAAATGATTATATTATGATTATAATTATACTTATAAAAATAAAGAGTAGTAAATAGTGAAGATTATAGTGAAGAGGAAAATGAGCACACTAATTCAAATATTAAAAAATCAAATTCCCCTATTCTTCCCTTTTATTCATGTTTTCATAAATTATAATAAAAATAACATACCAATAATAAATATCATCTTTCCCTTAATCTATCATAGGGGTGAAAATGTGAAGAATAAACCATATCACACCTTATTTACCTCTTAAATTTACTACTGCAATACACCACATTAATCAGTATAAACTACAATGGCATAACATTTGCATATAAATGGAAAATAATATGAATGAGCAAGTCATTCCCTCTCTTTATATATAAAAGGTAGATTATATAAATTCATGTGATATTCACTAATCTTATTTAGGAATTACTAATAATATACAATATTTTAAGAATCTTTTTCCTCCCTTAAAATTGACAAATAATATTATAACATCTTATGATACTTCTTCCCATTCTCTTGAAACACCAAAGGATGCAAATGAATGTGATGTATTATCTTATATACAAAAAAAATGTGATGTCATTGATTTAGATTCACAAAGAGGTGATAATTTAATAGTATGAAATTATTCTCAAGTAATTCATACTATATCCATAGAATGTTATTCTCATGATAACATCACTTGTGATGTCCCTCGATCTTCTCTTAATGCCATTCCAAACCACTAATATCCCTACTAATCATATTAAGTGACCCTTACCAATCCAATAATATCAACCACTAATCCAATGTTTAAGTATATGGTCAATTACAACACTTAAGTGAGCCTTTCCAAACCACTAATATCCCTACTAGTCATATTGTGTCCATGATGCATGTTATTAGTGACCTCCAATGATAATTGCCTGATCTCATTTTTTAAACTACATAATGTTGTTCTAATATTAAAAAAAAAAATTAGGACAACCCCTACATGAGTTATATGTTCATATTTATATCCAAAGGATTTTTTTGTTAGAGGTACAATCCACTGAGAGGGGGGTGAATCAGTGGTGGCAAACAATCCAATTCAGTTTCCAAACTCTTTAAAATAATTAAGAATTCAATACAATCATTCATGAAGCATATAGATCATTTATAGCATTGAACCATTAACATAATGCAATATCACATACACAACACAAGATCTACATGGGAAACCCTCTTAGGGAATAAAACCCACTCTCAATCCTACAAACACATGAACTATTTTCCTATAAGATGATCACAAACAAAACATTGATCACCAAGTCCTTCTAACCTAAGGCATTTATTAAAATAGTATTTCCATAAGGAGAACCTAACCTTGAGATGATCAAGTCCTTTTGACCACCTATTCAGTCAAGTCCTTCTGACCTACAACCTTGATCAAGTCTTTTTGACCAAAGTTCTTTTGTGAAACCCTATTTCACAAAGAATAACTACCCCTAAATAAGATCAAGTCCTTTAGACCCACTTTGAAATTAACACTTACACTTTATAACTAATGTATTTAACACTTGATGATGGACCTCAAATTATCTAAAAATGACAGAAACTATATCTTCAACTCATACAGGCCTTTCACATAGGCATGCCACGATCTCTCTCCTTCTTCACTCAAACAATCCTCATATGCACACTTAGATCTCTTCACACAACTTTAAACTATAATAACACTATAATATCATCAAAAACATGACATATCTATCATATACATAGTCCTTAATCTTTGCTACTCATCAACCCAATAGCTAGGTACTCTCACTCACCTCTCCTTTCCTTCATTCTCCAACTCTCTCACATACAAGTCTCTAAAAAATCTCTCCTAAGTATCTCACTTAAAAGTCTATAAAGAACCATATTTGAGTTCAATATTTATAGATCATACTTGATAATAAACACCTTGGTTATCCATTAGGTATGCCTTATCCCTTAAGGCATATCTCACATCAAGACACAGCTCAAAACAATCTTCATAGGTCAGCCATAGCACCTATGGGTCACCCTTAAGTAGCTAAACTTTTTAAGAAGTCCCTTGTATCTCTTATAGGTCTCATGGAGACATATTCACCCATTTATCACTTCATTGATCATATCAATAAACATACGACCACTTCCAATTACATAGGTCCACTCCTTATGTTCCCTAGGACATCCTCAAATGATCATAGTCACTCATGCTCACCTCTACATATGCTCAAATAACTCAATAAATAATCATGATTGATCACACCTCAAAAAACCACATAAATCATCCCCATATACTGGAAAAAACTTCTAAATACCTAATTCACCATGAGACATCGAAACATCATCAACACAAGCTGAATTACCCTTCTCGTGTTACTTGCAAAACAAGCATGAACACATAGTCAACTTTGGATCTCAATATCTTTTTTAGTACTAAACTCATATCTCATGTCCCCACTACTTAGATCAATGATGATCCATTTATCTTGTCCAAACTTTAATTCATAGGTGCCAATTCTCAAATGTTAAACCTCAATCACTTTGACCTTATCTTGTGAAATCTTGAAACTTTGACTCAATTCACTCTGTCGATCTCTATAGATCAGTCAGGTATTTATCATGTAGCTCACACAATTATATAAATCCATATGAAAACCCACTCTCTATTATATACTTATATTTTACCTTTTCTTAGTTTTAAACTATGAATGCTTCTTACCATCTTGATTAACACCTATGATTAGATCAATCTTGTACGATTGCTCGTGCACTTTTGAATCTTCATCTGGTCCTGATCTTTAACACTATTAACCAAAAGACACTTTGACCTATTTAAATTGATACACACCATATATATTCATTTTCAAATATCCTACAAGCCATTATATATACATTTTGTCTTGGTCTTTAACATTTGCAAAATTGAAAGTTGGGGATCATGCTTATCTGCCTAGAAGCCAACTTTGGACCATCATATCTTTTAACTACTCACATGATTTAAAATTTGGACAATAATTTATCATTACATATAATAATCCAACCATTTTTCAAAATACTCCTCAAACTTCCTCACATGTGAGATATAACACCATAAAAATTTGCACTCATGTTTTTCTGTCACAGAGCTAACTATGTCAAAAACTTGTCTGGAAGGCCAACTTTGAACATGCATATCATTTGACACACTTCAATGCATGATCTGAAATTTAGATAAACTAAATTAGGATCAAAACTAAAAAAAATCATATGATCACCTTCTCCTAAAATTTCCACACATGCGAGATACGCCACCATCAAACTACTTAGTCAGTTCTTTCTTGCCTCATGCAAATTTGGCTATGGGAAAATACTGTCAATATGCCTAAGAACCCAAATTTTCACTTGCATATATTTTGATAAATTAGGCACATGTCCTAATATTTAGCACATAATAACTAGGCATAATACTTATAAAACCCATGTAACCATTTCTTCTTGACTCATCCACACGCGACAATGGCGGCATCATCAAACTACCTACTCAGATTTTCTACCACTGGACCCAAAGTGTCTAGATGAAAACTATGGACAACTAGATGAATTCCACTTATATACATAAATATTAAAAATATATAAAACATCTTAGGTATATATGTCACATCTTAAAATCATAGCAATCATCCTTGAACATCTGTAATCATGCTAAAATAGAATATTACCCAAGCAAACTTCAAGCATACTAGGACAAGCACATTGCACACTTTGTCATTGTCACATATACTAGAAATGCACTTAATCCACTCACCAGGGCACTTCCATGAAATAATCATGACATCATTGACAACACTCCAACAATCTCCCCCTTTATCATTGATGTCAACAACCAACATATATAGCAATATATAGCTCACCTTCCTTCTCTCTCAAAGAACACTCACAACAAGAACTTTCCCCCCCTTTGACACAATGACAAAGTGAGCACCAACTAATATTGAGGAACAAAAAATACTATAAAATCATAAAATATCACTTTAAAAATATGATACAAACTCCCCCTTACCTTGAGCCTAATTTTGTTTGCCTTGATAACTTCTTCTTGTTCTATGCCAACACTCTTTTCAATCAAGAATGACAATCAATGAAGAAAGAACACACAATTACCACTATAATCTTATTTAATTCACCAATAAACATTTGATATGGACTCCCCATAATATATTTAAACCATTTCACCTTTTGAACATCTTCATATCTGCACACACCATGAAAAACAAACACACATGCTCACTAGCCTTCACTCTTAAGCTACCACTAAGATCATCAATAGAAATTTATTCTACTCATCAAACAAGAAACATACACTAAACTAACTTGATATATCTCCTTGAAACAAACATACCTTGCTCTTTTGGATAAACTGAGCAAAAGTTAGTCTTCTTCAAACTAGGCCTATCTAGCCTCCTTGTAGCCCTACCTGGACCTTGTAGAGCCCACAACATTCTATAGACACACATTATAAACTCAAAACTTCATATTTAGAGAACTCTTATATTCCCCTCCATCAAACAAATTTTTAACAATAATCTCTCCATTGCAACATACTTCCTTCACAAATCTACTAGCTAATTAGGCCTCTATCTTGATAAAAACATAAATAATTTGAAAAATAAAAGGCCTTCAAATCTCTATGAAGCTTTATTTGACAACCCATTTGTCCCATTCAACCTATTAACAATCCTTAGACCTTAATTCATAAGGCAAACCACTTTTCTAGTATATCCTAAAACCCTATAATCTCAAAACAAACAAAGTCAATAAACCTCCTTCTGGTCAACATCCACCTTTGAAACATATTTCACACTTGGAGATAATTATCACACACTTATGAACCTATATTTGAGCCTTCATACATTTTAGAACCTGTAATTCATATACCATGGCTTTTGACCTACAAAAATCCTCTTTTGCCACCTAAAAAGCTTCAATTTTGACCCTGCAGACTATTCCAACTGAAAAACACCATAGAAAAACTTGCTTCTCCACTTGAAATGAGTCTCTTAAGAAGCATAGATAAAGACACCCTCTATACCTCAATGTTATAAAATAAAAACAACTCCTCATATTCTTTCTCCTCCTTGCTCAATTGATATTTATAGTTCTTCTTCTTCTTCTTTGGCTTTTGAGAAACAACTTCCTCAACAACTACATTATTCTCCTTTTCTTCTATGATTATATTATCAATACGTGGAGACATCATAGATTCATGACATAATTTTTCATCTAAATAATATTACTTGTAGCTTGGATCCTCATCATTACGCACTTGTTCAATAATAGTAGAATGTTCGCTTGGATCCATACATACCTCAGAACTAGCTTCAACCAGTACCTTGGTCTTTTCTTTGAGCTTGATCTCTTTATTCTCAATATGATCAGATAATGATAGCCCTTAGCATTCTTATAATTCTAAATCATTCTCCACCATAGAAAATAGATTTCTTGGACCTACAGATTCATCATGATTCATACTTATCACCTTTAGTTTCCATGAGTTAACTTGCCTTCTTCATTGCATTCTTGGAGCCTGATTGAAAATTTTCTAACTTGTAGGCCTTTGCTTGCAAAACCTAGCAATGTGACCTCTCTGTTCACAGTTAAAACACACCATAATTTTTCAAAGAATCTCTTTTTGTCTTTCTAGATTTTTATAAATTCTTGCAATGTGTCTTATGTCATAACAACTATAGCACTCAACATTTCTTGAAGGGAACTCAGCTTGTCTTACCTTAAAAGTATAATGTTTTTTTAAAGTGTCCCACATCATGACAGTTGAAACACTCAACCTTTCTCACACTTTTTAACTAATGAATCCCATCATAGTTCCAAGTAAATTCATTTCTAATAGGTCTCTTATATTCTCTATCCTTATGGCCAAATTGATTACAAGTATAACAATAACCATTGAAATTTACATACCTCATGGTATTTGGTTGTCTAATCTATTTTATCTTTAATCTACCAACATCTTCATTCCTTATCTGATAATTTTTCATAAAATCATGATCCATCTTGCTCTTATTGACATTCATATCAACTTGAAAATTAACATTAAGATATTCAATAAAACCCAATCCAAATTCATCACTAGATAACTTTGGACTCTTTAGGAGATCATCCAGACCATTATAACTTTTATCAAACTTGAAAAATGATTTCACCTTGCTTGTATATTTCTCTAACTCAAATATCAATAACTCATTTTAAGTTACATATCTTTCACATTCATCTTCTTTAAATTTTAGGTTTGTAAATAGGATTTCTAGTTGAAAACTGAGATGTTTGAACATATATTCATGTTCCTTGACATCTTCATCCATTCTTGCCTCAAACACACTAAATTTCTCCTCAAATTCCTTGAGTTTAATTTCATCTTCTTATTTATCTTCTTCTTAATATTTAGTTCTTCATGAGTGTTTTTCAATGCAATCTCATAGTCCACCTCATCTTCATTATTTGAATCACTACAAGTAGACCCTTTTTAAAGGTAAACAGCTTCCTTCCTCAGCTATGAATAGATATTCATTTTTAATAGGACCATCATCTTCATGATCATACTCTAAGTCACTGAGGTCACTCTAATTTGATGAGCTACAATTTTCTTTGGTGTAGAGACTCTTCTTATCCTTGATGTATTTTTTTTTTGTCAAACCTTTTGAATCCCTTTTTATTTTTATCAAACCTAAATTATATCTTACCATCATCATGACCTTGATCATTATATTCATCAATATCCTTCTTGAACTTATGAGGGCACTTATTAACAAAATGTCCTACCTCTCCATAATTCAAACATTTAAAAGGCAACTTACCCTTATACTTTCCTGAACCTATTTTCAATTTCTTTGTAAAAAAAAGTAATTAGTTCATCCTCATCAATATCATAAATGTCATCTTACTTGGGTTTCTTACCTTGGAACTCCCTTTTTGGCTTCATCTCTATTTTGAATATTGCTTCTTTCTTTGGTTGTATATCATCATTTACTCTCATCTCATATGTAGTAAGGGTGCCATGCAATTGATCCATCTTTAATTGAGTAATATCATGACTTTAATCTATAGAAGATACTTTTGGATTAAACATGAGGGATATAGGCCTTAATACCTTTTAAACTATAGTATCCTCTTCAAGGTTCTCTCCAAGACCTCTGATGGTGTTTACAATCTCATCAACTTTTTATATAAAGGATGCCACAAAATCTTCTATTTTCATTTTGAGGGTCTCAAATTGTCTTTAATAAGTCTAAAACTTTTCCAACTTAACCTTTGAATCTCCTTAAAAATTAGTCTTCAATTTATTCCATATTTCCTTGGTAGATGTGCAATTAATTACTTTGGTGAACTCAGTTTTTGTAAGACCATAAGTGATGGCATTCATTACCTTAGAGTTATTCTCAAATAACTTCTTGTTTACAACACTAGATAGAGGAATATTAAGAGTAGCATAACCATCCAAAACATATTTCCATATATCAAACCTTAGGTACATAGTGTATGTCTTCATTTTATCACTTTGAAATCCATAATTAGATCTATTGAACATCGATGTTTGCATAGTAGAGAAACCACCTTACACATTTTGACTAGCCATTGTGTCATGGATCACCTTTAAGCTATCAATCCTTTACCAAAGGACATGCTTTGATACCAATTATTAGAGGTATAATCCACTAAGATGAGAGGTGAATCAGTGGTGGAAAATAATCTAATTAAATTTCTAAACTCTTTTAAATACTTAAGCATTCAATATAATCATTCATGAATCATATAGATCATTCATAGTAGTGAATAATAAACATAATGTAAGATCACATACACAACATAAGATCTACGTCAAAAACCCTCATGAGGAATAAACCCATTCTTAATCTTTAAAACACATGGACTACTATCCTATAAGATGATCACAAACAAGAGACTAATCAAGAACCTTGGTCAAGTCCTTCTAACCTAAAGCCTTTAGTAAAATAGTAGTTCCACAAAGATCACCTACCCCTAGGATGATCAAGTCCTTCCAACCACCTATTTGATCAAGTCCTTCAAAAATACAACCTTGATCAAGTCCTTCTAACCAAAGGTATTTAGTGAAACCCTATTCTATAAAGATCAACTACCCCTAAGGAAGATCAAGTCCTTTAGACCCTCCTTGAAATAAACACTTCTACCTTAGAACTAATGTCTTAAACACCTGGTGATGGACCTCTAATTATATAAAAACTACACAAACTCTCTCTCTAACTCATACAAGCCTCTCACATATGCATGGCATAATATTTCTCCTTCTTCACTCAAATATTCCTCATATGCACACTCAAATCTCTTCGCACAACTTTAAACTAAAAGAACACTATACTATCATCAAAAACATGACCTAACATTATACACATAGTCCTGAATCTTCTCAACTTATCAACCTAATATCTGGGCACTCTCACTCTTCTCTCCTTTCCTTCACTCTCCAACTCTCTCACATATAAGTCTCTACAAAATCTCTTCCAAGTCTCTCACTTATAAGTCTAAAAATCACCGTCTTTTATATCACTATTTATAGAGCATACTTGATATTCAATACTTTGGCCAGACATTAGGCATGCCTTATACCTTAATTCATATCTCAAATCAATACATGTCTCAAATCAATATTCATATGTCAGCCATAACACCTATGGGTCATCCTTAAGCAGCTACACCTTTTAGTAATGCCCTTGTAGCTCTTATCGGTCTCATAGAGACCTATTCACACATTTAGCACTTCATCAAGAAAATAAATAAAAATATAATCACTTATAAATACATATTTCCACTACTTATGTTCCCTAATACATCCTCAAATGATCACAGTCACTCATGCTCACCTCTGCATATGCTCAAACAACTCAATCACTGACCTGGTGTACACTATGAACAAACACACAGTCAATATTATTACCTTTTGTTCATATATAATAATGATTTATAACACCTCAAAAAACCATATATATCATTCCCATGGTTTTTTTTTAGAATGGAGAATATCAAAGCCCTCACCCTTGAGATAGAATAAACATCGAGATAATGATTATTATGCATTGCAATAAAATATTACACAATTTGTAGATAAAGGGGTTATTAAATTTATGAAAAATGGACATCAAGACAAAAAAATTGACTTATTCATCTTCTCCCATATCTCTTTCTACAATAACCAAGATAGCCAAGAACATTCTTGTGAAGGAACCAATGGTAATATGAGCTCCCATTAACAAAATTTATAAAGAATATATTTTTGTATATAATATGCAACAACATAATACATGCAAAATAAAAAAATTCAAGATTTTGGGATATAGTGAAAAATATTTTTAGTATACACATGATCATGATATTGGACATGTCATTTTACCAATCACTTTAGGACTCAAGATAGTGAATACACTATTGATTATACAATGCACTCCATAAGAAGAGGCAATTTTGGGACAACCATATTTAATAAAAATGAATAAGATAGTGAAAATGGATAATTGAATTTTATCTTTTACTTTTGAGTGTATTTTATTAACATTTCAAAGTAATAAAACAATCATTAAAGACATTATGTTCCATGATGAAGTTACATCTTCCCTTACTTTGACATGGGTATGAAGGAAAAAGTACAAAACTTTAGATCAGATATATGAACATGTAAGATCATCAGAACCATCAGTATCATAGGTAAAAAATACAAATGTGACTATATATAATAATACAAATCTAAATATTTAGTATCAAAAATTAGTTATAAATGAAAATTAGGATGGTGCAAAAAGTGTATTTCTATCAGGGTGGTCAACTCATTCTACAATTCTTAGTTTGATTATACATGTGTCACAAATTAAATACTATATCATTAACACATTATTCGTATACAAACACATAATAAATATATCAAGGTACTAAGTAATAATGCAATCATATAATTAAATTTTTAAAATTTGACAACTCTTAAAATATATGTTACATCCATTCCAAATAAACACAATATAATCAAGAACACTAAAAGTCCATATAAAACAAATGTTTAACATCATAATGAATGTATAACATATATAAGGTTACCCAGTAATCATCCCCTAGGCATCTACATTATCATCTAAATCTCTATTATCATCCTTATCAATCAACATGGGGGATCGTGATGAAGAGGTTGCACTATTATTATGTCGAGACCTCGATCGGGACCAACTACTACTCTCTCAATCTTCATAAAAACCACTAGTGCTTATAAAGTTGTATGTGCACTCTATAGTTTTATATACTCAACTATGAAAATTTGACCTAAATATATAGATAGAGTTAGGGGAAGCATCTCATGCCTCATTAACTTTTCCTTAAGTTGGTCCCACTCTATGATGACCACATCACACTCATCTCTCAAATCATTTCACTTTGATGCAACTACCACATATGTATCAGTGGCTATAATAGCTCAATGAAACAAGGGGGCATGATCAATGTATTTTTATCACACTCAAATAAACCATTAATAATTACCTCACACAACACATGTCTATTCAAAACTAGAAATGTCACCTCCATGATCATTACCCAATAATTGTTACCTCCTATAAAACTACACTACATGATATTAATGACAAAGTTATCAAAGTAGATAATAATGATGCAAAATTATTTTATAAAGCATATTCATACCCATGACTATAGGAATAATATTAGGCTCAATAGATATTTCCTCACCTGCATCTCCTCCTCCACCATGTGCCTTATGGGCATCATCTACCACAAGAAGAAATAAGGTAAGTCGTTGGTGCACTATCCAACATTGTGTGTATTTTTTAGTACACCAAGCATAATCAACATTAAGAATATAAATAATAGGGTCCACCTTAGCCTACGTACCATGTGAGAACTAAGGCATATTAGATCAGCCTTAGTCATCATCATGTCTTATAACTCTAATAGATCAACTCTATATCACTAATGTCTAGGGCACATCCTATCTAAATACAAAACTAGCATGTAATACATTCTAACTTAAATCACTCATAGACATTAGGTAAACAATCATGAAATAAATAACTAACATGAATCTAACATATCTATAGTATGTCCTCAACTCACCCTGTAACCCATTTTCAAGGTCTTTGGATAATAGAATCTGCTAACAACCAATCAAGAATTTAGAACAATCCATGGTCTCACTCTATAAAACACATGTAGTGTTCACCCACCTCTATGTAAACATTTATGGATGTGCCCAATCACCACAAGGCATACCCATAATACATATTAGATAAACATGCCCATAAACAATAATATAACATTGTGGTTGAGCCTAATCCACCACCAAAATTCTAATGCATAAATTGAAGAAAATCCATGCATAAATTTGTTTGCATCATCTGGCCCCAATAATACATAGTAATATTCTCCTCAATATTTTAGAAAATTTAATGTTACTATTTTAACATTTTATGACTTAGTGAATGTAGATCTTATGTTTATTAAAGAGCTTAGTATAGTAAATCAAGGTAATAATATGAAATAAATATAGCTACTGATTTGTTATAGAATTAACTAACTTTGATCTTTCTAAAAATAGTAATAAATAGTGTAAGTAAGAACTTAGCTTGAAAACTACTATGATAAACCATCTAGAGGCTAAAATTGAGGTAAAGAATGATCTGAGTGTCATAAATATGATCCAATGTCAAAACCCCTCCTATATAGTAGCACCCTAATTGGATAATAGTTTTCTAATTAGACATGTGGCACTAGTGTCCCTATTTTGGTAGTAGTGTCCTTTATGCAAGACTATCCCAAACTTTTGAGTGCACCTATGTCTAGACCTATGAGGTCTATTTTTGCATGCATGAAATATGAAACCCATTATATTGTTTATTTTGACTAAATTTATGATCAAACCCTAATCCTCCATGTTGATAGGGCATCTAATTAATACAAGATAAAAAGTGTGTTGGTTAGTGGGGTAGATTGGACATCGTTAATACCCCATTATGATGAGATTTTCCTATATATAAATACTCTTAAGAGGGATCAAGCCCAATATACTTATCCCCACCTATGTGTTGGTGCAATTACAAGTGAAGCTAGTATGATATTTTACTTGAGTGCTTTGAATGTGCTTGAGACTAAAAATTTGGGTAATTTGAGCTTAGGAATGTTGTAGATGGTATTATGTAGAAGTAGGGTATAATAGATATTGATAACCTTAATTATGCATAAACTAGTTTTGATTTTGCATATATAATTTGCATTTAATTTATATCTAGTAGTTAGAAGACTAAAAGTCACGTATATATTATTATGTAGCTTTTGCAAGTTTTTAAAGTGGTATAGTCTGACCCTAAGAGGTCTAAGATTTGAAAAGATATATGTTTGTAAAAAGAGGAGGGAAAATATATTTAAACCATTATTGGGACACTAGCACCATGTGGCATTATTATCCCTATTATGGAGCTAGTGTCTAAGTGATAGAACACTAGGCACGAAGGGCCAAGATGTAATAATGAGGATCTAGGACTACTTTAAGGATGACTAGGGATGCCTATGGCCCACACGAAGGTTGGATCAGTGTGAAAATAGGATATAATATAGGTTTAGGTATAAGATAGGGATGGTCTCAAGTATCACTCTTAGCACTCAAATGCCACTTTTAGTTGATTACATCCCCCGCTTTTATTCTAAAAATGTAGTAAAGTGAAATGACTAGGATAAAGGAAAATGAAGCATACCTAGACTTACCTAAGAGGTGAATCCCATGAATTTAGGTCTGATTATGTGAACCATGATCTAATGAATCTCCTATAAGTGAAATGTGCATAAATTAGTCCTTAAGAGATATCAAAATCAAAGACAAAATTGATTAAAGAAGTAAAACTCAATAAAAGTGAGTAAAGGGATAGGAGAGAGGAAAGAAACGAATACACCTCACTAGGTAAGTGAACTAATGCATAAACCTAGTGATAATATGTGTGTTCATGTGTATATAGTGATTAATTAGTGAATATCTTGGACTAAATTGATGACATGCGCAATCCTCATGTGTGGGTGGCTCAAGAACTCAATCCGGTTTTGACTCCATCATTGTCCACCCCTACTTAGTGGATCATGACCTATGAATAGCTTGGATTTTATTGATGGTGCGTCCAACCCTCTCATGTACGTGGATAAAGAACTCAAATAAACTATGAATCCATAATTTCCTACCCATGTGTAATAGATGCATCTAAAATTGAAACTATGTGATGTAACTAGAAATGTTGACTTTATAGCCACTCAGGTATATTAGGTGACTCTAGGCCACTTGGGAATGCCAACCACTACAAAAGGAGTAAGGCTTGAAACTAGTATGTAACCTATAATATGATTTCATATGTATGCATCATAGAGAATAACATGAAATTTTTCATTCCATCTAATCAACCGATGTGTAAGTAAGCATATGGAAATAATGTGTCATGCACATGCCCCCAAATCTAATATCTGAGCATATAGATTCTATAATGGGTTGTAATAATCTATATCTGAGTAGCTGAAATAACAATTGGAATGGTCATGCCACACATGATGCCCCAAATCTAAGTAAACTAGTATTAATCTAAACTAAACTAGGATGAATCTGAGTAAAACTAAGCAAATTTGATAAATTGGTAACTAAACCTATGCAAACATGTATTGTACCTACTATACTTTTCTACCCAATTTAGATTTTTTGAAACTAAGGATACTAGATAGTAGCACCATATCTTGGATAGTATTTCTATGTGGTGATAATGTCTCAATTTGGTCATTAATGTCTTTCTACTCTAATTTTTGTGCAATTGTATTGATCTTTATATCGCTATTTTCCCACTATGTTTACCTGAGTCTAATTTATATAATCTAAGCCTGTGTTCTAAAAATTTACTATGAATGCATTATGGGAACCTAATCTATGTGAAAAACCCTTGTGAATTCCCCCTCTTTTGAGGGGAGTTGCTGAACCTATCAATAATTATCCTCAAAATAAAAATCTCTACAAGATGTGTGTTAGTTGGAGCATATATGATATATGCATAAGAATCCAATATAATGTGCATACATAACATCATGATGTAAGATAATCTGAGCATAACTTTGTAATGTGTGATGTATTTCATGTATAATATTCACAACGGTGTCAAGATAGATATAAAAATGTATGCAATATCAAATCTAAGTAATAATTGAGTATCTACTTAGGGGCATGGGGCATGATGTCTATCATAACACCCAAGTAATAAGGGGAGATGCATGAGGTCCTTCATGGCATCTAAAACTAGAGGGTACAATAATAAATAAATAAGTGTCATGGCCATGATGCATACAAGAAAGCATACATACAACACACATGCGGCACGTAAAGCAGGCCAAGGGGCCATAATATAAAGGACATGAGTATCTAAGAATATGGCAAGTAGTACTTAGTAATATCTAGTGTCCACATATGTTGGTCTAACCTGTAGTGAAAGTATAATATCCATGATGGAGCTCTGAACATGGCCACTAAAACCAGTTAGAATTGTGTTTATAGTAGATATATCCTAATTTGAATATCCCAAATTTTATATAAGTGTGATAGTTCAAATGTTAATACTTAACCATTTATCAATCATAACACTCTAAATAGGATGATAATCTATGTAGGCTCGAATAAAGAGTGCATATAAATATGAATAATCATAAATAATCTCCTACTCTAAGAAGGTGATGAGTGGTCTAGTTAGAACTATAGTATGGTACACACCAATGATATTGTGTAGTGGGTATGCATCCTATAGAGTAGTGTGATATGACATTGGTGGTGGATGTGCCTGATATATGTAGTGAACACCTAAGTTCCCCTACCTCATTTATTGTATTCTTAAAAAATGGATATAAGAATATTTTTAATGCCTTAGCTTTTATTTGTTGAGCTATGGGTGCCTCTATGGTTGTACCCACATCAATAATGTTTTCCTTTGTCAAATCTTGTATCTTATGTTTCAAGCTAATACATCTATTTCTTGTATGGCTTGGTGCCCTATGATATTTGTAGAATGCATTGGAATCATAGTTATTTATAAGAGGTTATGTTGTATCAACCTCTTTGATGGGATGGAGAGATATGGCATTGCATTCTAAGACTTTTTGTAAAACTTGTGCTAGTGCTTATGGAAGGTTGGTGAAAACTTTGTGTGGAGGAGATGATAAAACTAGGCAAGGAAATGGATCTAAACCTATATTAACTATGGATTTTAGATCACTCTTGTTTTCAGTGGCCCTTACCTTTTATGGAGGCTTACTATAACTCTTATCAGTTGATTTTGATCCACTTATATATTTTAATTTTCCCATTGAGATAATCTTGACTCTCTTTCTTTCACTGTGTGGCATAAATTTTTAAAGGTTGGAAACTTATTGAACAAGATAACTCCATGTAATGTTGGTAGTAGGCTCTATTTGAAGATGTCCTAAAGCTCTTTATCTACCATGGGGCTAGTCAACTTGGACAATATAGTAGGCTCATTTGATTTTTGTTTTAATTGTGTAACTTGAGCATATGAGATCTTAACATTGGTGTTTATTGAGAAATACGCTAAAAAATATCTATCAATGGATTGAATTTGGTGATAGACTGATTCAATATATCATAGAAAAAATGCAAGGCATAATCCTTTAAACTACATGGGAATAACTTAATGGGGATCCAATCATTGGACATGTAATCCAAACATGTTGTGTGAAAATTTTGGAGATGGTGCTCTAGGTCACCCTTCCCATCATACAATGTAAGCTTAGGTTCCATCAAACTGGATGGCGAAGGAGTTACCATTATGTGATGTGTCAAAGGTGTATGTAAAATTACATGTGAATCCAAGTCATGTGATGGCCTATTAGCAACCTAATCAATATGTAACACCTTGGCCTATAGAGAATGAATCTCATACATAAGGGATTGTACGTATGGAGAGGAGGAACAAGCCATAGGAGGTGTTGTTATTGTTGAAGGTTTCTGAGTTAAAATAGGTTGTTATATAAACTGAGTTTCCTGCAAAGTAAGTGTAACAATAATTTTATCTAAGGAAGTATAAGATTGATTATTATTTAATTTATTCTTTATTTCCATTATGGCTTGTAGAATTTGTGCATGATCATTGGGTTATTTCCGAAGTCTGTCTCTAAAACTTTGTAAAATCTCATCCTTTTTAACAATAAATTTTTCATTGTTAAGTGGGGGGAGAGTGTCCTGATTACCATCTTGTGTATTATTTTGATCTTGATTGTATTCCTCATCTTGTACTTTATGGTTTGGATATGAAAGAGTGTTAGATACAACTTTTCTAGGTGTAGATGCATATACATGATGAACACTAGCATATTCTTAAGACTCTATACATGTAATTTGATTTGCCAATAAAGTGACATTTTCACTTAATAAATAATTTTTTTTGTAATTCTAATATTAGCTTGTTCATATAGATAATTTGATCCCTTAAAGGCTCACAAGTGCAAAAATTTGGTTGCTTTTGATTGAACATGTAGGCACACATCGTGAAGGGGAGAGGTAGAGGCATGGATAGGTTGAGTATGGTTAGTAGTAACAATAGTATAGGCTACATTATATCATGGAGGAGTGATATCATGGACCTAGTTAGATGGAAATTAGCTATCACCCTCATGGATATGAGGAGGAGAATGAGATTCTTTCTTATGCATAGAATTTGACATTGAAACTTGAAGCATGCTTATTACATTATTAAATTTATGGATTAAGTCTAATAAACTATATTGTAATTGATCCTCTATATATGTAAGGATTTATTTCTTAATTTAATTCCACATAAGAGAAAAATAACATGCTAGATATCTAATGAAATAAGGCATACATTTCAACTGATATAAAGCATCATGTATATATGTGTTTTTGTCATCTTTGAATTCATTCTAAATGAAAGGAAACAAGCATGCAAAGGAAGCTAGAAAACTTAGTATTAAAAAGTGATAAACTTAATTTGTCATTATTCTCATGATTATATGAAATACAAATTAAAAAATATAAGGATCTAAAATCTGAGTGTGAGTCTTAGAAGGCTAGAAACATAAACCATGGGGTTATCCAGGGTTAGGATGTGTGTAATGTTTGAAGTAAGTCAAGTTCATAAAATGATTTAACCTCTTAGGACTTAGTGAATATAAATCCTATGTTTGTTAAAGAGCTAAGTATAGTAAATTAGGGTAATAATATTTAATAAATATAGCTACTGATTTGTTATAGAATTGACTAACTTTGACCTTTCTAAAAATAGTAATAAGTAGTGTAAGTAATAACTTATTTGGAAAATTATTGAGATGGATGATATAGATGCTAAAAATTGAGGCAAAGACTAGTATAAATGTCACAAACAAGATCCTAGTGTCAAAACCCCTCATAGATAGTAGCACCCTATTTGGACATGTGGTGCTAGTGTCCTTATTTTGGTGGTAGTGCCCTTTGTATAAGATTGTCTTGAGCTTTTGAGTGCACCTATATCTGGATCTATGAGGTCTATTCCTGCATGCACAAGTTTTGAAACCATGTATATTTTATGTTTTGACTAAATTTTTGAGCAAACCCTAATCCTCCATGTTGTTAGGGCATCTAGTTGATACAATCTAAAAACTGTGTTTATTAGTGGGGTAGGCTAGACATCCTCAACGACCCATTGTGATGAGATTTGCCTACATACCAATACTTGAAAGAGGGATCAAGTTCAATTTATTTCTCCTCACATAAGATTTGGTGCAATTAAAAGTGAATATAATATGATTGTTGATTTGAGTTCTTTAAATGCACTTGAGACTGGAAATATGGGTAATCTAAGCTTAGGAATGTTATAGATGGTAGTATGCATAAGTAGGGTAGAATAAGGATTGATAAATTTAATTGTGCACAACTTGTTCTGATTTTACATATGTAATATGTATTTGATTTAAATTTAGTGGTTAGAGTGATAAAATTCATGTATATATATTATTTTGGTGCTTGTGTAGGTATTAAAGTGGTCTAGGCCACCTTGGGAGGTCTAAGATTTAAAAATATATATGTTTGTTAAAATAGGAGGGAAATTACAATAGTGTAATTATTAAGACACTAACACCATGTGCTACTACTATCCTTATTATGGTACTAGTGTCCAAGTTGAAGAATACTAGGCACAAAGGGCCAAGATGTAAGAATGAGGATTTATGACTACTTTAGGGATGCCTATGTCCCACACAAAGGTTGGATAAGTGTGAAAATACGCTCTAAGATAGATCTAGGGATAAGCTAGGGATAGGTGGTCTCAAGTAGCACTCTTAGCACTCAAATGTCACTTTTAGGTGATTATGGCTACGTATAGGAAATAGACACACCACCACCATCGACAATAATAAAAGATATTATTGATGCACATACAGATATATTTACACATATAACATTCAATAGTATGATATCATATAACAATATTGGGGTCTCACTAACTAAATTACAAACCTACAGCATACACAGTCATATACTAATAGATGTATCCTATATGTGCCTACCCATTACCTCCCCATAGGTCCACATGTATGCAAACCATGAGAAGTCTCACTATCCTCTATACATCCTTGAATGTAACAATCATCTCCCCCATGGAGATCCAAAATGTAAAAGTATCATAATCCCACTGCTCTACTAGTGTCATGATCATATACATGTCACAAGCCATAAAATATAATCCTCCAACATAATTGATCTCGACCATGTCCAGAGTGGGTCTCTCTATGTCACTCTATGGTAACACTCATACATATCCATCATATGCCCACATTTATATGATCATACACATATGTTATCCTACAGTCACAAAAACACAACGTCAAACTCC
The DNA here is from genome assembly GCA_037957365.1 of Torreya grandis. Taxonomy (NCBI): domain Eukaryota; kingdom Viridiplantae; phylum Streptophyta; class Pinopsida; order Cupressales; family Taxaceae; genus Torreya; species Torreya grandis. Next base: position 1,298,554 of record JARHVA010002614.1, read on the forward strand.
AAAAACTTAAACAAACATGACAAATTCTCAACCTTAAAAAATATCTCAGAAAAGACTATGATCAAGCAAATAGTATGTGGATAAGGCCAAAAATAAGCAAATAGGTCCACAAACAAGTCTGTGTAAAATTTATACAAGTTTGTGCATCACTTGGACACAATTACAATGAAATGGACAAGTCTAACAGATAATGATAATAAAAGTTAAAATGCATTAAATCATTAAATTTTTCAAATTATGATAATACATAAAAATTATAGTTTCTCACAACATACAATGGTGAAACATCATTATATTGCAGGGCAACCTCTACTTACTCAAATCAAGTAAGTCCAAGATCTTGTTTATGGGGCATTTTTCTCAACCAAATCTCAAAAAACACAAATTATTACCATGAAAATGAATTACAAAATTTCATTGAGCCAACCTATTTATATGGGTTGACTTTTCTTCCTAAAACTTAAAAATTAATCCCTCTGAAATATGTGCTTATGATATACTAAATGATATTTATTAAAATTACTCCTCATGGAATGCATTGGAATACATACAATATGTTCTTATACATGGTAATATTTCCATAATACTTACCAACCATTTCAAAAATTCCAAATTCACTGCTTATTTTCCTATACATGGATTATACCACATATTATTTCTCTATATTATTGCCTTTAGTAATCATTGTATGATACCCATCAATCACATTTATCAAAATAAGGAATTAACAAATTTTAAAGTGGTCAAATTCTATTATTTAATAAATGTTCAAATTCAAAATTTATTCAATCCAAAAAATGACAAATTTCTCAAACATAGTTAAACTTACATTTCATTTGACATGATTCATTAGATAATCTCATCCCTCACATAAAAAGGGAGGCATACATCAGGTGTATTATATAATATAAGCTTGCACAAAAAATATTAATGGGACCACTTGATTTTGGCACATTATACATGTTTCATAATGGTTTTGATTATCTACACACTATAGATGGGTGATAGGGTTTTAACAAAGTTATTACATATTATACACACTAGTACAAATTATAGGGGCATTTGCCATGAAGGTTCACTCCATTGGAAAAATATATGAACTATAAGTTAGTAAGAATTATATAAATTTAGAGGCATAATACAAAATATAAAATATAGATTTCAAAGAGACCTAATGATTTAGAAATTAGATATGAGACAAATATTGACACATTGGTATAGAAAAACATCTATTTTGGGTCAAATGGAAATCAATGGGAAGATAAAAAGTTATTTTTATGGTTATTAATTATTAATATCATGATATAATTACATTAGAGACTCCATTTATCCCTCAAGGAAGAAATTTTGTGTTTTGACCCCCTAAACCATGCATTTTCTCAAGCTTAGTGCCATAGCTACTTCAAGGTTTGCATATGAGCACAAGGTTTAAAAGTATAAAAAAATTAATGGGACATAATATTATATTTAAAAAGGTTAATAAAATGTTTCCTAATATTTTTCATACATGTAAAGGTCAAAAATCCATTTTTTAGTTTTCTAGGCCTAGAGAGTTAAGAGAGGCCTAGAGTGCTAGAAGATAGGGGGATGACAAAAGTACTTTCCTTGATATTTATGACCTGAAATTTTTATTATAGTTTTTATAATATGTGATATCTATAAACCTCTCTCATTTTCCTTATATCACCCCTAGACCTCAGGAACTGTCATCAAAGCCAAAATCAATTTTAAACCCTTCTTCAACCCTCAAAGCTTGGTTTTGAGAGAACTTTCACATTTTTTGATATTTTCAATAAAAAAATAATGTGATGTGAGATATTATTGGGATTATTTTACCTTTATACACCTTTCTCCATCAAATTTTATAGTAAAAAAGTGGAAAAGTACAAGTTGGCCGAATTCAGGGTTTTGGCATGCAAATGTAGACAATCGTAAAAGGTGTTTTTGAGGAACTTAAAAGGTTTAATGGTAAAATATAATGATTTTATAATATATATGGGTAATTAAAGGTTCCAAAATAAATTAATGAGGTATTTATACCTCATAAATCTCAATATACACCTTTTTCTTTCTCCCTATGTCTCGTAGTTCACATTTTTTAAGTGTGCTTGAGAGCAAAAAAATGAGTTTCGGGGCATCTAGAGGTACAATAAAGTTATAAAATTATATATATATATATATATATATATATATATATATATATATTCATAATGATTTTATATACTTATATATTATTATTTTTTTCTAAACTAAGAGAGGAAGTACCCACTATTTTTAGATGGTCCTATGTTTATCTGCTGAGGAGAACATGGAGATAGGGTGTGTATCAAGCCTAAATTTATGTTTTTGGATATTTTATTTTATGAAAATTTAATTAGGTCTTGATACCCCATATATCTCAATATATGGCCTTTTTTCGCTTCCTATTTTTCTTATTTCTCGCAAGCATGAGAGAGCTAGTATGGAGCTTCAAGAAGAAAATGGATGTTTTGAGTGCATGATGTATTTGCAAAAAAAATTTATGGATTAAAAAATTTAATAGATCTAAAAATGTTAATGGGATAGTCCAATATTGACAGAGAGAGATAAATCAATTTCTCATATTTCCATTAATGGAATTTGTGCTCAAAACTAGGTCTAAAAGTGAAGGTTATAGGGGTCATATGGGACATTTATGGGATGAAAGGTGATCATTATTATCCTTAAGATATATTATCATGATTTCATAATCTTTATCATGCTAATAAAGGCATAGTTTAGCCTAATTTAGTATAAAGACACACCTAGACCTACTAGGCCTAGAAGGTGGCAAACCTTCTCAAGATATTTTAGGGAGCTCCTAATGGTCTCAGAGGCTGATATTAGTCTTGATGTAAGGTTTTACCTCACCAAAATATTATTTATAAGTCAAAAATTCCATGGAATACCTAAAACATGTAGAGAGACCCTAAAGCCAATGCATGCCTTGAAAAGGCTAGTGATGGATTAACAAGTGACTAATCAAGTTTTGTTATTTTTTAGGTGTTATAAAGAATTTTTAATCCATTTATAACATAAATTAAAATTTAAAATCATCCAATGATATCTTAAAATCCATTTGAGGTCTAATTTTGGTTTTGGCCTCTTTTTCACTCTCTCGGCCAAGTGCAGTCTTGGAGCTCGAAGGTCAAGTTTCACTTGCTTGGCACATGTCATAGAGGTTTCATGGGGAATAATGAGATATTTAAGGTTGAGGTATGTTTTTATATTCCAATTTCATGCATTTATCCATCCATAAATACCCATATTTATATTATTAATCATTAAGAAGCTTGCGCACTCTCAAACCTTCAAATTGCCTTTTTGCCACCTGAGAAGCCAAATTATTTTGAATGTTTATCACACGTGGAAAATATTTAGGACCTGAAATTTTGAGTATAGTTTTGGGTCTAAGTTTAATCCATAAACCTATCTCATTTCCATAGTTCACCCTTAAAATTAGATAACCAACATCAAAGCTAATTACAAGTTTTAGCTTACCTAACCCTCTCAAAAGACTAGTTTTACCTCATGAAACCTCATAAATTTCCCTCCAATGGTTATATAAAAATATTAAAACATTAAAAAACACCCATAATAACCTTTTTTACCCATTTTTTTAATAAATTTGGCACGTGTGGGCTATCTTGAGGCCCAAAATGGCTAAAATTACAAGTTTTGAAGGTTTTCAACATAGTTGACCTCCATTAATGGAGTCATGAAGAACCAGGTCTGTTTCAAGACCATAAATTATCAATAAATCATAATATGTAATTTAAAATACCTTTTAATTTCATAATCAAGCTTCTAAGGGCATTGGCAAGCTTAAGGGTGAAGACTCTCATGGTGGCCTAGACTCTCAAAGGGTCTCTAATGGTGGAGTGCAAGATAAAGGAAATGCTTGCAGGTCTAATGGTGTTCCATTTTCAGGTGTATGAGAAAAAAAGTTTTTTTCATAATTAAAATAAACTCAATTTAATTTATTCTCTTCTAATCATCTGAACTAACCCTCAAGGTTAGTTAAGCATAAAGTGTCAGGATCACTAACTATGTGGTCAAGTGACTTCTAGAAGTGCAAGTGGGAGAGTTTAGATTTGGAAAAACAAGTTGGAATATTTAATAAATATTTTATATATTTTGATATATTTATTATATATATTAAAACATGGTTTCATCTTTCAAAAATCTTTCTTCTCCTCTCCTCCTCTTCTTCCATATATCTCCCTTTTCTCCCCCATTTGTAAGATATGTGTCATGCTTTAGCAAGGGGAAAATCTACCAATTTTTGTAATGAGAAAGCCTATTTAAGTGAATAATATTAATTACCTTATACTATGCTTTCATATTTGTGTGTATTATGGTTTGTTTGATGAGGATCATGTGGTGGGAGTTATACCCTTGATTTTTGTCCTCTCCCTTCACCTTTGTGTATGATAGCTTTGATTTTGTAGGTATTGAGTCATGTTTATCAGTAATAGGTCTGATTTATTGTTTTAATGAGTTCACTCCTTCATATTTTATCCCATTTCTACAATATTTATAAATAATTACATAAGCAAACTTAGCTAGTGTTAGGGTTGTTTGAGTGGTAGGTCTTTTGGCTTCAGTTGTGTGTGTTTTAGTTCACTTGGAGTATCATTCTATGGTGTATCACCTTTATTTATGTTTTAAGTTCTTCCTTTCCCCCTTATAAACCCTTTCTCAATTCATATAATCAGCTTACTAAGAGCTTAACTAGTACACCTAGGGAGGTAGCCCATAACCTAGAGGTTCAACCCCACAATAGGATACCCACACCCTAGGGTTATTCCCATTTTTTAGCTTAGTTGGAGAGATCCTAAATAACCATATCCAAGGGTGTAAATTAATTCTAAAATAACTACTCTAAATTTACCTTATACATGGGATAGCATGTTTATGTAATGGTGGAATTCTCTATATTCATTTCCCCTTTGGGCGTTGTTGACTATTTATGATTGGGTTCGATATATCTAAAGCTACAAATCAAACATACCTTTCCTAGTCACACTTATTGATATCCTTTATTAGTATTAGGCTTTTTTTTATTGTATTCACTTTATTTTGGGTCAAAAAATATAAAATGGATACTAAATATGAATAATCCTATCAATTTCTTTCTCTCTACTAATGGTGTACCTTATGCTTATGATAATGAATGGACTAATTATTATACATGTACATTTATTCATATTACTTAAATATATGAGGAATATTATTATGATAAAAATTATTATGATTATGATTATGATTATACTTAATAAAATCAATAAGAGTGGTACAATAGTGAAGATTATAGTGAAGATGAAAATGAACACACTAATTCAGAAATTGAAGGGTCAAATTCCCCTATTCTTCCCTTGTGTTACTCTTTTCATAAATTAGAGTAAAACACACACTAATAATAAATATATTGTTTGCATTAATCTATCATATGGATTAAAATGTGAATAATCAACCATTAGCACACCTTATTTACCTCTTAAATTTGTTACCTCAATACACCACATTAATCAGTATAAACTACAAATGCATAACCCCTACATAGAAATGGAAAATAATATTAATTAGTGTGTTATTCCCTCTTTTTATCTATAAAATTTAGATGATGTAAATGCATATGATATTCCCCATTATCATTTAGACATGGATAATAATATACAAGTTTTCAATAATCCTTTTCCACCCTTGGAATTGACAAATAATATTGTAACATCTTATGATACTTCTTCCCTTTCTCTTGAAGCACCAAAGTATACAAATGAAGGTGATTTACTATCTTCTATGCAAAAAAATGTGATAGTATTGATTTAGAGTCAAAAGAGGTGATAATTTAATATTATGCTAATATTTTCAACTCATACTATATTCATAGAATGTGACTATCATGATAACATCACTTATGATGTCTATTTCTCTTTTCTTAAGACACAAGAATCTAATGAGATGTAATGTGATGTATTTTCTTATATATGAACTCAATGTGAGAAGAATATCATAATATGTAATGATCCTAAATTATGAACTGATTTTTTCTCAAAATGCAATCCTAATAATCCATGTAATTATATTAGTTTGGATCCCTCATAATAATTTTTAAATTAGATGGTCAATTATAAACCTTAATTGGGCCTTTCCAAACCACTAATATCCCTACTACTCATATTGTGTCCATGATGCATGTTATTAGTGACTGCCAATGATAAGTACTTGATCTCACTTTGCAAACTAGATCATGTTATGTTAATATTAAAGATAATGTTTCTTAGGACAACCCCTTACAAGAGTTATATATGAATATTTATATCCAAAGGAATTTTTTATGCCTATACTCTTATTGTCCAATGCTTATGGAGATCCTTATATTCATTTAACTCAATATACACTTTCTTTTGGATAATGGGGTAATGATGGATGTATCATACTAAAATATTTTCACCTAAACCTAATAAGATATGCATTAAATTGGTTTTATATTCTATTAAGTGTCTCCTTACACACTTTAAATAAATTAGAATATGTTTTATTATTGGATTATTACAAACACATGGTGCCTAAATTCACATTGGAACATCTAGAAGGTTTTTAATAGGGGCATGATGAGCTTATCAAATATTATATTTTATGATTTAAGATTACATTGCTTTCTTTAACATATCAACCCTAATGTTTAGAAAATTAATTCATATTTAGTATGGGTCTTCCATATCCACACAAATAAAGAGTCATGCATAATCTTTATACTTGTTTTGAGGACTTATACATGGTTGTGTTCAAATATGCATGTGGTATTAATTTTGTAAGACATAATCATACTAATGCAAATAAATTAGAACCAAATTCACCATGAAAGAAGCTACCAATAAGTGGGTAGAATCATATTTAGCCTCTACTAAATAAAAGATTCCAATTATAGTATCTCAAAATAAATATGAATCAACAAAAATAGTTTTAATCAAAGAAGAGAAATTCATGGTATAAATCACCTGCTAATGTGAATAAATCTAATTTTAACAAGAGACAACCACTTAAGTTTGATCATTTTAGATATTGACCACATGATATTATATGGACATTTTTGGATGAGAAGTTAATCATTCTCCCTCCTAAACACTATCATCCTCCTCTTCATCTTGATAAAATTAAAGGCAAACTATTTTTCGCTTATCATGGTATGAATGGACATCAATATAATGATTTTTATGCATTGTAATAAAATATTACTCAACTTAAAGATAAAGGGGTTATTAAATTTGTGTAAAATGGACATCAAGACAGAAAAATATACTTTTCCATCTTCTATCACATCTCCTTATACAAGGACCAATATATCCAAGAACATTCTTTTAGAAGAACCAATGGTCATCCAAGCTCTCATTAACAAAATTTATAGATAAGATATCATTTTAGATAATATACAATAACATAATACATGCACAATAATTTTTCTCAAGAGTGTGGGATATAGTGAGAAATATTTTTAGTATACACCTAAGCATGATATGGGACATATTATTTTAACAATCACTTTGGGACTCAAGATAGTGAATACATTATAAATTATACAATGTATAATTCCACATGCAAAGGCAATTTTAGGACAACCATGGTTACAAAAAATGAATGTAATAATGAAAAATAATAATACAAGCTTATCTTTTACTTTTTAGTGTAATTTAGACACATTTCAAATCAATATAACAATCATTAATGACACTATGGTCCATGATAAATTTATATCTCACCTTATGCAGACATGGGTATGAAGGGAAAAGTACCAAGATTCAGATCAGAGATATGAACATGGAATGCATGCTTCACAAAAATAAAATGAGCGCCAATCATATCAACCACAAGTATCACAGGTAACTAATACATATGTGACTATCTCTAAGAATATAGATCCAAATATTCAATATCAAAATTCAATTATAAATGATGATTAGTATGGTGCAAAATTTTATTTTTGTCATGGTGTTCAACTCTTTCTATAATTATTAGTTAGTTCAATAGTACACATGTCATAAATTAAATACTAATCATTAACAAATTATTTTTATACAAACACACAATAAAATATATGAAGGTACTAATTAATAATGCAATCATATAATTAAATTTGTAAAATGAAACAACTCTTAAAATATATGCAACATCCATTCCACATAAGCAAAATATAAGAAAGAACTCTAAAATGCCCTATATAAAATAAATATTCAATATAATATTGAAATTAAAACATATATAAGTTTACTCAATAATCATACCATATCCATGTACATCATCATCTAGATCTATATTAACATTCTTATCAATCAATAGGGGGATTGTGATGAAGAGGCCCCATTATCATGTCAAGACTATACACGTAGAATGCAACATGCTAACCTATGAATTAAAATTCTCAAGATTTGGTTGATATATCCCATTTAATGAATTACTGTATGATAATTTTAATGATATAGGATGAGGATAGACCCTAGGATAAAGAAAGAGGAAATAGAAGGGTCATAATTGGATATTATGTATTTGGTGAGTTAGAATACAGAGAGATCCCATAATCAAGGTTGTGGGCCAGCATTGATCATATATGGGTTGATATAAATAATAATAAGGTCTTAATTATAGTTTGAGTTAAATAATTTAATTATAATCTCATAATAAATATCACTTTGTAGAGAACTAGCTAGAATGGGAATTGGCACCCTAGGAAAAAACTACTTTATGGGGATAAGGGCTCTCAGGAAGTTGTTATTGTCAAAATTTACACCCTTGAGGATGTTATCCAAGTCTCCTCAATTAATTTATATCATAGTAAAAATCCTAGGTTTTGGGTGACCTAAAGAGTGGATTGAACTTCTAGATTAGGGTTAACTCCCTTGATGCATCACTTAAGAACTACAAACTAAGCATATTGATCACAAGGAAAAAGGGAGAGAGAAACAAAACTAAACTAAAATATGGAGGTTATTCAAGGTGATTTACCAAAATTTATCTCCTCTGCCTACCTATTATGCACTAAGAACATGAACTATAATTGAATCTAATTGCATAACTCAAATGGGATTTTCAAGCATGAATGTTTCACATAGATCTTATAGCATGATGCTAGACTAAAGAGATGATCAAGAAATATAAAAGAGACTAATCAATTCTTACACTTTAAATCCATTCAAATATACTTATAATCACTCTATATAACCTACAAAGATGACCAATCACTTGCAAAGACATAAACATGATAGGATAAATGAGAGGAAGTAGTATACTATCACTAACATCCATCAACTATCATGAAGTATACACTAGATACAAGCATAAAATAAGGTTATAACTCATCTTTAATCATGTAGGAGGTAAAAAAAGTGTTCATTTGGATAGGGATATGCCATATCCAACAAAAGGATCCCAAACAATGCCCAAATCAGGCATATATATATATATATATATATATATATATATATATATATATATATATAAGATAAGGGAGGATAGAGAGATAAGAGAGGTGTCAAAAGCCAATGATGGCTATGAATAGATAAAATAAAAATTTACAAGTAAGAATCAACTTCAAAATGACATTTATGAATTCCCTCTTCAACAAGTGTGCACTTTGTTTGATGATAGTCCTCTTAAGGTGGCGTAGGAGTTATGTTTGGATAGATGACTCATATTTGAACACTTAAAACTTCCCCTTGGAGTGATTATGAGATTACCAGTAATATTATAGGATTATAAATACATGTAACACCTATTTTATACCTACAATAAATCATCTCTCCACCTCTGTTCTATAATTTTCTATATTATTATGTTTGCTCTTTTAGAGGCCTATTCCTTATAGCCCTATTTTGGTACAAAACTCCTTGGTTTAAGTTAAATACATTGAATATATGAAAAATAAATTAATATTTGAGTACTCTTTATCCCATTTCAGCTTCACCCAAAGTTTTAGATCTCAACTCCTAATGGAGACCCACTTTCTCAACACCTACCTTTCCCAATTAGGCTTAATTAGCCCTGATGCAAGCCTATAGTCCTATAGATCATACCAATCCATAAATTACCACTCCAAAAACAAAAAAATATTTTTAAGAACATTAAATAAGGTCTTATTTTTTTTTAAATTAAGCATTTTCATGGGTTAGAACTCAAGTTATGTGAGTTACAATATTTCTAGCCCTAGGTTGCAAAAGCACAGGCATGAGTAGGCTAAAAGCTAATATAAATGCATAGGGATAGTTTTAGGGTGTTTAAAATAATAATAATACCTAGGTAAGGTATTAAAAACCTTCATTCAACCCCTACAGTAATTTTTTCCCTTGAACAACTCTTTGTACCTCTCTAACAAGCAAAAAGACAGAAAACTGTGTGCAAAAGAGGACTATGTAGTGGGATTTAGGTTCTCTTGGCCTTTTAAATCATATTAAAATAAATATAAACACTATTAAATACTATTAATATCTCCATAAAAACTCACCACTTCATTCCAATTCCAAAACTCAAGACAAATCATTACATACTCTCATGAATCTTGAAAATGGGGATGGAAAAGAAGTTTTTAAGCTCTTGGGCTTGATGTTTGTTGAGGATTTAAAAAATGTTTTTAATCAATGATAATATAATTTAAATATATTCATATTAATTCCCATAATCACATCATGGATTTCACTCTTCATTTGTTCTTCACACCCTCATATTCTTGCAAAGTTTGCTTCTTAGGCTTAAGAGTGTTGCCTTACAAGTCTACAGACTTGTAGGTATACATTCACCTCAACTTAAGCAATTTAAAATGTTATTGTTGGTATATTAAAACCTTTTATTATATTTTTTATCACTATTAATATTTATCAATATCAAACTTCTCTTTCAAACCTCTCAAACTGTCTCCATACACCTAATTTTGCTTGCCAACACTAGGTTGTTGTACTTAGGCTTGTACCTACAAGTGCATTTCAAGAGTGATTCTTGTGGGTTTTTTCCATTAGTATATATTATCTAAGGTTTTAAAATATTTAATTTTATATATTTCAATATACATGCCACTTTTACTTCTTCTTAAGACCTCCAAAGTGTTTCTCATGAGACTTTCCTTCTTGTCTTGGAGGTTATAGGTGAACATTTTGACTATGTATGTACTAAGTGTATCAATGGAATTATTTTGTGAGTTTTATTAGTGAAAATTTCCTTGATATATATCTTAATTACCATTATTTATTATTTATTATTTCTATACTTTACTTTTTTACAATTGAGACCTTGAAAGTAGACTTGAGAGTTCAAACCCATGTTGTTAATGAGCTGACACCTGCAACCTTCATTTGAGATATATTTAAAGTGAATTTGTCAACATTATAAGTTATTTTTTAATATAAATATATCAATAATATCCATAATAAACTAATTTTCATACTTTTTTTTAATAACAAAATCTAGAATCAACATTGCTCCATTTAACTTCAAAAAGTCTAAATCCTCCTTCAACAAGATATTGATCAAAACACTATTTGATGGCTTGGGTCACTTTTTGGTGGATTAACCACTCCCAAAAAATTTAAATTAAATAAAAATAATTTTAAATTCCTAATATTCACTCCAACACCATGAATATTCCTTTTCTAGGCATTTTTGACAACTGCCTACAAGCAGTTCTATGCACAGTAAACATACTTTGTTAATCTATTTGAAATTTGAGCTTGTTGGTGCTTATAAGAGACCTAAAGAGGATATAAAATATTTTTGGTGGTTATTTACAAGGTTTTAATTCCAAATAAAACTTATTCTATGCTTAAGTACTCCACAACCTAAAAATTTATGCCTACCACCTTTAAAAATAATAAAAACATAAGATTTTTGCTACCCTTGTTGCTCCCATATGACAAATTATGATGTAAATTAATTTGATATGGATATTAAAACCCATAAAGATATATAAAAACCAACCATTTTCATCCACTAATCCTAAAAACTTGTTGCAACAAGAAAAACCTTGCTTGTGGGGTTTTAGGAGGGTTTTGGGCTACTTAACTTCTTAACAATTATTAATAAATCATATCCCTATAAAATATAAAATAATGATTATAATTTAAAGGTAATAAGTGACCCTGTCCACACATAATATCACTAGTTCCAACTATCCTTCCTCTTCCTGAAATGAACACCTTAAAATGGCCTTCACTAGCTTGCAAAGGGGTTAATGGAGGAGATGAAACATTTTATGAATTATTTGGGCCTAATAATCTTTATATAACCTTTATTTGACCCTAAAAATCTTTTATATACCTTAAAACATCCATTTCTAACATGAAATAACCATCTCCATGTTGAAAAATAGTTTTGCAAACCCTTAACAAGTGTATTTCTACGTTATATTCCACTTTCTTGATCTTTGGAGGATCCCACCACTTCCTGCACATTGTAATGACCTAGGTGAACCTATGTGGAGGATAAATAACATTGGTATAACTTATAAACACATTATAGATCTCAAAATGCACTTAATTCTTCTAGTTAGCAAAGGTAAACATCACCTTAATATCTTCAAAACTACCTTAACCTTTGCTAAACATGAAATAAAAATGTTTCATCTTTCCATTATTTGTCTCTAAAATGTCACTTTCACCATAGGACATTATATCACCTTGGAAGTGTCAAAACACCAATATCTCATCATGGGTCAACAAATCTTAATCTTTTCAAAGTAACTTTAAACTTTGCTAAGATACCTTAATCTTTCTAAACTCAAATAATCTTTGCAAAGTAACCTTAAAGTTTGTTAAGATACATTAATCTTTCCAAACTCGTATAAGAACTTCATGAAGGAGATAATGGCAAGATGAGGGGATGACTCTCTCTTCTAAACCATGCAATATACCTTAAGATGATCCAACATTTGACAAGACATCCTTCCTATGACCAAGTTTTGACCAATAGACTAAGACCAAAACTCTCAATAGGACACCAACAAGGTTAAACAAGTCTAGAATCAAAGTTTAAAATTTCCCTCACTCATGGTGGCCAATTTTGGCTAACAAAAGTGTCATCCAATATTAAAGCAATTTTGGTTGAACATTATTTAAGCATATTTCTAGTTTTTAATGTGTTGTATGGATATTACTTTATGTTTGAAAAGGTAAGAGAAATTTTTTATACTTTTGCTCATCTTGACAAGGCTTTATGTGGAAATTTTTGTTATTTTTGTGCACATTTTGACAAGATTTTTTCAAATCAAATAAAACTAAATTGCTTGTTGAAATGAAATTAATTTGAAATGATTGAAGGATAATAAAATTAAATGAAATTAAATTTTATTGTTTTGTTATTTTCAATGATGTTTTGATGCATGCAACAATAAAACTAAAATTTAGACTAAGAGTGCAAGTGTTTCTTTTTATCCTTTTCTAGATGCAAGATCTTATCTATATGCAAACAAAATGAAACTCTCTCTTTCTTATCTTTTAATATTATAAGTGAATTAATTTAATATGCAATTAATAATTTTCTAACATGCAACCAAAATAAAATCATATCCAAACCCTAGGGAGTACAAATTTTAAGTATCTAGAAATTATATTGTATGTGCAAGCTATAAACTAGTTTTGAAGGCTTTGAACATCTATGTATGAGATAAAATTACCTATGGGTGAAATAATTAAAATATAATTTTCTAATTTTCTAAATATAGTTATCTAAAAAAGTGTTCTTTCATTATGCAATAATGAAATTCTAAATCTAGTATGTTAGGTTTTGATTGTCTAGATTGTGTAGGTTTTATCTAGATGTATGTGTGTGTTTGTTTATGAATGTAAGACTTGTTTTTTAGACTAAAAATGATTTTTTTATAAAATAAAAATTATTTTTTCCATTATTAAAATTTAACCTATGATTTGATGCAAACTACATGCTTTGAAAGATTCTAAAATGCAAATGTAAAAAATGAAAATCTAAGCTATGTTTTTTATACAAAATAAATATAAGAGAAGAGTTGCTTTCAATTATTTTTAAATTTTATGAATTTAAATATTAATATAATAATAAAATAACAAACTAAACTAATTTAATTTAATAAAACAAAATTAGAAATGATAAACCCCAACATGATCAATGATGATGACCAAATGAAAGCAAAGATTTATTACAGTAAATAAGTTATCATTGTGTAGCTAACTCCTTGATTTCTCAATCAAAACCCTTGTAACTCTCAAATAAAAGGATGAAAATAAAATAAGGAAATAATGAAACAATCTTTGAAGACAAGAACATTTGAATAGTGATTGGGATGATTCATAGATAACAAAGAACTAGTTGTGATTCATATAGATTATCCTCTCCAAAAATTGTGTAGAATGATCGTGAATATGACCAAAGGTGGAGAAAATTATTTTTAAAAACTTAAAATAGGTAGGTTAGGGTTTTGTAGACCTTGAAAACACCAATATTGAATGCAAAATTTGGATCCAAAATTCATCTAAAATTGAGATACTTGTAAAAAAAGCAAGGATGTTCTAAGGGTGAGTTTAACTGATAATTAACTAAAAGTTAAACTTAGGAAAGATGGGAAGTGATCAAAACAATCTTTATGGTGATCTAGGTTGTCATGAAGTTGAACATAAATTAAATCAAGGAGGAAATGTAAAGAGAAGCATGTGAAATGTATGATAACTCAAGTCTTTGATGTTAAAACCAAAAAATAGGAAAAATATGATAAAATCATTGTAGTTTACAGGTGACAAGTGTGTAACCACCCTAAAGAAACATGAAACTACCCTATTTAGAGATTAAATTCCCCTACATAATTATTAAGCCACCCTATATAACAAATTTTTCATGACAATTTATAAAATTGTCATGGTAGAACATGACAAATGGGGGTAGTTTCATTAAAGAGATCGATGGTTGCATTACAAACTATGGTAGTTTCATTTTGGTATAGGTAAATCAAGAAATAAGGCTATAAATGACTTTAAAAAATAATTATAAGGATTAAAAGGGTCCAAATATAGAGTATGGGTATGATGTTAGAGAGAATCGGTCCTGAGCATATTTTTTGAGATCATTACATCATCATCATATTTTTCATAAATGTTACATCATGTAATTTTTGGGTGAACACATATTTCTCCATTAGGATGATGATTTATCATGAAGGGTGTGTTCCTAATCATTCATGTACTAAATTAAAAAGGAAGATTAAAAAACTTACCTCACTATGGCACAACGAAACTAGCCGAGACTCTGTTGCAGCCTGTGATCAAAAGATGGGAATCAAATTCAATTTAACAAAAAGAAAAATATATTCTAACTAATCAAAACATGGAAGAAAGTACTTAACATATACATGGGGTGAGTATACTACCTGAACTATCATGTTAGGGGACTGAGCCTGAGGCTAAATGTCATAAACCTAAAAAACTAAGATAGTAAACAAACGTGCTATGGAAGATGAAAAATTATGAAACATGTTAGTTTAAGATATAAAATGCATTAGTTGGGTAATGAGAACATTTTAAAAGCATAAAATATGATTTTAAAAGGAAAAATGCTAAAAAAATTAAAACATAACAACTAGTAAGAAAGTTTATGTATTCAAAAACTTACCAAAAATATAAATTATTTGTGTAAATTGATTTGTGATATTTTTGAGCTCTAGATGCATGGTGACAAAATTGAACTAGAGAGCAGCCAAACTAATAAGCATAGATTAGGGATGGAAAAAAAACTAATGGGAGGTGGAGCGGGTCATATCTAGACTAGTTTTGGTTGTTTTTACATTATTTCCCTAATTTTGATTTTTTCCTCAAAAACATATAAAATTTTGTTGAATTTTAAAATTTAGTGATTTAATGGGATTAGGGGTTAGATAAGCTAGGAAAAGGTTGATGCAAGATGCAAGATGACCTGCCTAGATAGGTAGGCATGCATATTGTTTTGCCCCATCTTACCATAGAGGCATATAGTTGGATTAGAGTCTTGAATTAATACTTTACAAGAGGTGATTGAATTAGGAGGGGTTCAATATCTTAGGGACACTATTGAACATATATATACATACACACAATGTTTTTTAGATTTTTGAGATGTTTGAATCGTATTCCCTCTATGGAGATGATTGTACTGAGATATATGATTGTGTAAACTACCCATTATTATGTTATATAGAGAGATTTTTATCCATTTTAATGACTTGTCATTTATGTGTTATGCATTTAATTTCATGTATGTTATTTTAGTTTATGCACTTTAGATGACTAGGCATGTGATGATATGTATCTTTATATTTTTTATAATGTTATGTAAATACTTATACATGTGAAATGTAAAAACATAATGTATGTAAATGATGGAATATGATAGATATATGTAAAACTATAAATGTGCTAACATTTGTTTTGTAGGTGATTACCAAGTTACTTCATTCACACATCATATGACTTTTAACTTACAGCAAAAGGAACAAAAAGGAAAATATGATATGTATGGGATGATAAAATAAAATTATACAACAAAATTGCATACGAAAGAGTAATATGACCTAATCCTTATGAAAAAATGGGGGAAAGTATAATTCTTGATAAAATCATGAATCACTAACTTTATTATCTTCATCTAGAGGTAACTAACCCTGACCGAATCGATAAATTAGAAAAAAAATACCCTTTTTAGCATAGACATCTAAATAAACTTTTGAATAACTTTCATTGTTGGACACTTTCTAATTTGATATTGCTTTTGACCTTATTTATGGACCCATACACATAGTCTCATGTGATTAAGAAGACACATGGGTTTGTCATCAAAGACTAGATGTAAGCGAGTAAGGGCATCTCTCCCTAATGCTAACCCCATGCAACCAATAAGATATGAGGGCTCAACACCAAAGGTTATATATGGGTTAGATATGTGAGATTTTACTTGTATTTTCATAATATTTTGATTTTTTATATATAAGTGTCTTATTTAAAGTTGTCACACATTTTCCAAGGCCCTTACCCCCAAATCTTGGCCCCATGCAACTAGTAAGATGCAATGGGTTATCACCAAAGACTAAGATAGGCAAGATTATAGATTAGGTTGTAGGCTAATGTTTTATACTTAGAGGAGACTTTAGGAGGAGACTCTAATATATACAATCTTCTATATTAGGTTGTAGGCTTGCATTTTATAGGCTTCACAAGAAGTTTTAGGAAAAAAAGGCATAATTTGCTCATAAGAACTAAGGCAAGAAATAATATAATGTTGATTTTGAGAATGTTTTACAAAGGATAAGAGGGTAATATGAAAAATGAAATGGAATGATAAGTTATGTTTTGAAATTTTTTATCATACAAACTAACAACTAAATAATCCCCAAGCATGACATTTGATATGAAAATATAACATGTAAACATTGAAAAATGCAATGCAGTGAGGGAAATTTGAAATACAAAAAAATTTAAGGTACAAAGAGTTAACATATTCACCAAAATCCTTGCCCTCCAAAGTGCATAATTGATAGGTTTTGTTCTTAAAATTTTTAGTCGTTAAATAAGGACCTAACTAGTTGGGTCTAAATTTTTGACCTTCTCCTTTCTTTTTATCTATTCAAATATCATGAAAATGTCTCCTACATGTATAGGGAATTTGCACACATATCTATGAATCTCACAATATTGCTGATAATACATGATTGACTTGTTTCTCCCATTATCACGTTTGTGAAATTTTGTGAGAAATTAATGCACATCTCTTTATGGTCTTCTCCTTCCACAAGGGTGAGGGAGGATACAACACCAAGAATCTTTAGATATCCATTTGAATAATTGTTGATTCTTATGGTACCTATCATATGAAACCCTTCCTTAGGCACTATCCTGGTCAGGGAAGGATGAATGGTGTTTTTGTCTAACCTAATATCAAAACTATAATCTAAACTACAATTTTCCTCTACATGAATAGGTGTTGATTGATTGTGTTGAATATGTGGATCATCATATCTTTATGGGGCTTATCCTCGTACCCCAAGAGTTACACCATACTAACATAGAAAACTTTGTTAGTGGAATTGAGATCCTCTAAACTGAGAGGCTTGTGGGAACTACAAGTTTAAATATTATAAGGATTAAAGGGAAGTGTGAGAGGTTGATCCTTCTCTAGGATACTAATAATCTCAATAGTAGACTTCGTTGAGATGATTGTCACTATAATAGGGGTTTTGGTATTCATAATTTTTATTATTTTGACCCCTTTATCTTTGATATTTTAATTTGATTGAAGTTTGAGGATATCAACATCCCTTTTTAATATAACTATATTGGATTTTGGGGTAATTTGACTTTAACCACATGTGGGGGATTTGTTACACCATTAGTGGGTAAGTGATAATCGATGTGTAACCTCAATTATTTATACATGGTTACTTGAATTATGTTTAAAGGTTTAGGATCCCATTGGGCTAAAAAAACCTTTCCTAAGTAAAAGAACTAAATCTACTATAAGAGGGTAAAATGGATCACCTTCATCCTATCAATCTCAAACATACCCAAGATTATGTTGTAATTCATATATTTATTAATTACATAGAATTTAGTCAACACAATCTTTGGACCTAGGGTTATAGGAAGCACAATGGTTCCTATGGAATTAGATTTGAGACTATCATAGCCTCGAAGAGTGTTGCAGGTCATTAAATAATTGGTTTCTCCATAACTAAGCTTCTAGATAAATAAAAAGGGGACTATATTAACCATTTCCCCATTGTCTACCATTGTTATTTTCACATAATTTTTATAGATCCATACTTGTAGGTACAAATATATATCTCCCATCTTAGCCATCTTAGAATCAGGAAGGATACTTCTAAGGTCAAAGAAATAACTAGCATCCCATGAATCTTGCCCTAGTGGAAACATTTAAAGATCAATATGATTGATTTGGGCCTAAAGAGGAGGAGTAACATTATCTAAGGGCCCCAACAAGATGGCATAAAGTAATTTTTAATGGTGGGTAGGTAAATTATTAAGTAAATCAATAAAATAGATGTGGAAAAATGTCTTTGTAAGATCCATAACTAATTCATAGTTTCCCACAATTTTAGGAATTTCATCGGGGTCCAAAATGTTTTAAAGGTGAAGATTTTTGGGTTGATATTCCCTTGTGAAAGTGATAATATTAACTTTTTCCTCTATTTCTAACTCCACAACCCCTATCATCCTAGTCTTTTCTTCAGGTCCCAATTGGGGAGCCACAGCAGGGTTGACTATGTTATAGGTAGAGGCCTCGACATCATGAGTACCAATAGGTGTGGGTTGGATAGTTTGGTTACCATGTGGCTAGTTTTGGATATTACATTGTTGATGATAAAGGAAGGTGTTTTGATAGATGTCCAAGTTAACATTTTCTTGTGTCATAGGATCGATTGATTGAGTTTGAGGGATTACATTGAAATTCAATAAGAACATGTTTACAAATGTTTGTCATTGGTCCTTAAGGGGTCTTTGAATGAAATTATTATATTCCCTATAGGCATGGGTTCATGTCAAATGACTCCATGGAAAAGGTAGTATATATTGGGTTGATAATCCCAAGTCCTTTGGTTCTAGCATTACTAATGGAACCCTTATTGGTTAGTATTTTGATAAAGATGTTAGTTTTGATTACGGTTGGTGTTTTTAAATTGATATTTAAACTTACCTTGGTTTTGGTTTTTCCACTGGGTGTTACGAAGCGAAGGGAAGTTGAAGTCAATTGCATGAATAATGGGTGGAGGATACTAGTTCCTCACACCTATATTTTTTTATTTTTATCGTTATTTTTGTTCAAGGGCTAATGTGGGTTTTTTAATTAGACTTACCTTTTTGGTTTGATTGGTGATGCCATCTCTAATGGCATTCCAGTTTCTATTGAGATCCTTAGGGCCTTGATTACTAGGGTTATTCTAATTTGATTTTTTATAACCTTTATTATAATGACTTGGGAAAATTATTTTACCATTGGTCCCATAGGTTCCATGACCATTATAAATGGTCATTTGATTGATTATAATATCACTTTAAAGTGCTTCTTCATAGGACCTATATGGGAAATTTTTCATAATTTCTATCATATGCTTGTTAAGAGAGTGTAAAAAGAGATTGTATAGTTCCCTTTGATCCATGTGTGGCACATTGGAAGAACAATATAGGATTTTATGCCATCTTATAATGAAATGGGTAGTTGATTCATTGTGATCTTGATTGATGTGCAAGAATTCTTGTATGCTAGTTTTGAGGAATTTACTTATATCGAAGGCTTTGACAAACATGGCCATGAGTTGGTGAAAGTAGTATATATACCCCTTAGGGAGGTGATATTACTAATCAAGGGAAATTATTTTAAGGGTTATGGTAAAAAAAATCATGACTAATCCATCCCAAGGCAAAAACTCTCAAACAATAGTAGCATATGCCTTGACATGCACATTTGGATATCCTTCCCCTTTGAATTTAGGGAGGTTAGGTAGGGGATATGGTATAATAACTCCTCATATATTATGATTGAGATAATATTTTATGTATTCATCATAGGTCCTCATAGTATTCAATTCCACCAAAGGCATAGTGGGATGGGCTAGAATAGGAGGATTTGGATAAGAAGTGTGTGGATAACTATTGGGAAGAAAAGGAGGCTGATAAGGTGGGCTTTAATAAGCTAAAAATGATTGTCTAGATAGGTGGACATGGAATACATGTGATAGTTGGGTGGAATAGAATTAGATGGAGTGGGATGGGTTATTTTAAAAGTGGAAGTCTATGCAAGTGGCATATTGATGGTTGCATAACTTGGAGGAATGTAATATTGTGGTGTATTGGTCACCACATTGCTAAAAGGAGTGTAGGGTGGTAGTATGTTAACCTCTACATTATTAGGAGGGTTTTAAGGACTATGAGGATGAATTTGGTATGATGGAGGAATGTTGAAAACAATGGGTTTAGGGGCTTCATGAGTAAGTATGTCCCCAAGATATTGGTTTAAGTCAAAATTGATGAGAGGTGGGTTAGATGGATATAACCATGACTATTAAGTTATTGTTGGAATAGGAATAGTTGAGTATGAGGATTGGTGTCCATCCCTTGATTCAGAGAGGCTTGGTTACTCTCTAAATCTTTAATATGGCCCATCGAGGTTGAAAAGAGTTCATTTGGGGAAGAAGGAATAGTGGTTTTGGTGACCTCCTTAATATCAACTTTAAAAGGTATGATTTGATGACCACTAATGGATTGATTTATGTTAGAGGCCTCTGGATGAGGCATTGAGTATCACTCATGTGGTTTGAAAATGTTTTGTTTATTAGTGTGGGAATTCAAAGGTACTTGTAGTCCACTTAGCTCATCTTCTATATTTTGGATTATATCAATGTATTGATCATATTTCATTGCACTTTGTAGGCTAACTAGTGGATTTTTTACAACATGAGTGTTGGTTATACTTCCACCAGTGAAGGACATGGTTTTAGAAACAAGGTTATTGTTGGTGATTTATGATAGATCATTAAATTCTTGGATCACTATCCCTCATCTAGTTTATGAGTTGAGAGGGTAATTTTGATATTATGCTTCCACATTTTAAGGATTATTGTTATTCTAATTATGTAGGGAGGATTCACTATAAGGTTGAAGGATCCTCCTATAGGTTTCAAAGTATACGGTTCTTTCAAAGATGTGTTGACCAGACATATTTATGAAGTATATAAAAATGGTAAAATAATCAATAATCCTTCCTCTCGATCTTCTCAGTAGGAGAATTTTTAACAATGAATTCATGTAACACTTGACAATTGTCAGGTTGATTTCCATATTTCATCTATAAAAGTGTTAGGGACATTTTTCAATCAAATGTTTACTATTTTAATAGACATTAGAGCTATTGAATGTTTTATTCTCCACAATTTATTAATAAACTTCTTATAAGGGTTGTGAATAAAATCTTGGGGACATACAAGGAGCAATAATATTTTTAAAAAATGACCTTAAAGCAATGCACCATCAGTGAAGGATCAATGAGGAAGATATTCCTAAAATTACTTTCAAGATGAGGTATGGACACTATGAATTCAAAACTCTATCTTTTTGGTTAATGAATGTACTTATACTCTTCATGAATATTATGAATAGTGTGTTCAAAGATTACCTAGATCAATTTCTACTTGTCTTATTACATGATATTTTAATATATTCTAAGGATAAAGAAGATCACTTGTGACACTTACAACTGGTGTTACAATGCTTGCAAAATCATAAACTATTTAGGAAACTATCAAAGTTTGCATTTTGTTAGAAAAAGGTACAAGATCTGGGGCATATTATTTTAGCTAAAGGTATATTTATAAATCCAACAAAGATAAAAGCCATCACGGAATGTCCAACATCTAAAAATGTTCATGAGATATGTAGTTTTATGGGTATATCAAAGTATTATAAGAAGTTTGTACCCAATTTTTCCAAGATAGCTAACCCTAGCACCTCTTTGAAATGGAAAGAAAAATAGTTCTTATAAAGTGATAAGGGTGAAGAAGCATTTCAAAATAATGAAAAAGAGGCTTACATCTACCCCAGTGTTGTGTGTTCTAGTTCCAAATGGCCATTTTTTTGTGGTAAAAAATGCTTCTAGGGATGGTCTTGGAGGAGTATTATTACAAAAAGGCAAGGTATTAGCTTATGAATCTCAAAATCTAAAGCCTTATGGAACCAATTATGCCCTGCATGATTTAGAATAAACTACCATAGTGCATGCATTACAGGTTTGGAGGAATTACCTATTTGGAAAACCTTTTGATCTCAAGACTTATAATTTGGGATTGAACTATACCTTCACACAACCCAATCTAAATTCTTGGCAAAGGTGATGGCTCAAGTTTTTTTTAGACTATAAATTTGATATAAGTTATATAAAAGGCAAGGAGGACAAATTTACAAATGCTCTTAGCCATAAAAGTCACATAACAACTATGGATACTATCCAAACTAATTTTTAGGATTAAGTTTTTAAATTCACTCCAAGAGATGAATTCTATGAGTAGGTTAAAAAATATTTTGTATAAAACCCACAAGATCATAGATATAGAGGATTTTTTTTTGACAAAATTGGGCTCCTAAGGTTCAATGGGAAAATGTATGTGTAAGACAGATAATTTGAGAGTCACAATGCTTAAATAACTACATAATGCACCATATTCTGGTCATTCTGGAGTGACCAAACTTATGGTAGAATTGAGGCCATTATATTATTGGAAAGGAATCAATAAATATGTAACTAATTTTGTATCAAGGTGTTTATAATTTCAATGGGTAAAAATAGAACATGTTCATCCTATAGGATTACTATACCTCCATGACATTTAAGAATGGAAGTGAAAAGTCATTAACATAGATGTTGTCCAAGGGCTACCAATGTCTAAGAAAAAGCATGATATGATTTGAGTAGTAGTTGACAAACTAACAAAGGTAACACATTTTATACAAGGTGGTTTGATAAATGATGCACCGGTTTTGGAAAAAAGGTTTGTTTAATAAATTTTTAGATTGCATGGAATTCCAAATAAAATAATTTTTGATAGAGATACTTGTATAACCTCTAGATTTTAGAAAACTCTTAATGTAGCATTGAAAACACAACTTAATTTTAGTACAGCCTATCATCCTAAAATAGATGGGCAATAAAAATGGTAAACCAAGTATTAGAGGATTTACTGAGAATGTATTAAATGAACCAAAAATACAAGTGGGAATAATATCTTCCATTAGTTGAGTTTACTTATAACAATTCCTTGCACTCAGCTCTAAAAATGGCACCATTTGAGGTCTTGTTTGATAGAAAATGTAGAACACCTACTAGATGGGATAGATTATAAGATAGATTATTTTTTGGCATGAAATGCTTGCTAAAATGGAAGTGTAGACTTGTAAAATTAACATTTAATCTAAAATTATGCACTTACGACCACTCTTTTACACACTTAGCTCTAGATTTATCTTAGGGACCATTTTGATCACTTTCAACCACCTTTCACACTCTTATAAGTTGATGAATGACCCCCAAATGTAATCATCCCTACACGTATCAACTTTAGACATATTTTAGGCCCTGCCTAACACTTAGCATGATGGAGTCACCCATTAGAAAAGAGCACCCTAGGGGAATATAGCGCATTGCTTTAGTGTCCTTCCCCCCTCTCCTATCTTCCCACTAAATAATAGTTAATTTTCAAAATCAAAAGCTATATGAAGGTTGGGTTATGTCCCTAATGGTCCCCATTCAATGTATTTTCAATGATATGACTATATAAACACTTTTCAAACCATTTGGCACACAAGAGGCTTCCACACTAAAAAGCACCAAAATCACATTTACACATTGAGAGTAGAATACCTATTTCTCCTAATTATGATTGCATATAGCCCTAATAACCTATAGCTCAAGTATAAGTATATATTATGGGTCACAAGTCACATTTAAGGCATTTAGTCACATTATTATTTCACCAACATCTAGTGCATTGCACCAGTTATTCACAGACCACCATAACATGGGAGAACAAAATGAATTTTGATCCCTCTTAAGAGTATTGGTATGTAGGCAACACTCAGCACATGGAGTGTTGAGGTCACACCCAACTTCAACCGCTAACCCATTTTTCCCCATTGATTTTCATTGGTCTTCACATGTCAAGGAGTTAATGTTTTTGAAGGAAAATCAATTATATAGTGGTCTCTGCAAGTGATTGTAAGCTCCTAGATCAGATATAAGCTCTATAGATGAAGGCATAAAGAACCTAAAAACCCTAATCTCCTCACTAAAAGTGGATAAGAACACCACCCCTCTAGTGTCCTCTTCATCAACATCTTTAAAAAAAATGACTAGAATGCATTTTTCAATTATCATAGGGCCCCAAGCCATAATACTAATAAATCTATCAATTTGAGACATAAGATTCAGGATTTGATAGATGCAAACATCATTGATGTGGGCACACCAATAGAAACTACAACATACAACTAAGTGACACTAAAGTAATGAAAATATCTAGTGATCCCTTTCCTAAGCACATAAATAATGAAACCATAGATATATCAAGCATGCATTATACATATAATGTGTACCCTCCACTAGTTTCTTACCATTCCCATGCAAAGGAACAACATCCTTTAAATGGTATAATAGGTACATATCATACATTAGTGCCATATAGGCCACTCATCACATTTTTAAAATATGATATAATTGATTATAACTTAGATTTACACTCTTTGTTTATTCATGCACACATTGATCACCAACCTACTCAAAAGTGTCATGATCAATAATGGGTCAAGTGTGAACATGTGTACAAACCCACTTCTTTATCATCCTGGATACACAAATTGGGATATGATTCCCACCACCATGGTCATTAAAGGATTCAATGGTCACATTTAGATCTCCATTAGTGAGATTAATTTAACATTATAGGTCAGACCCATATATGTGCCCACTAGATTCACATGGTACCTAGTGTAGGGGTCTTTGACATTTTATTAGGATGCCCTAGGATTTAGTAGATTCACCCAATTCCTTCTACAATTCATTTATGCTTTAAATACATATATGTTAATGAAGTCATTATAATTTTGGGGATCCCTTATGAGTACCCTCTACAATAGAAATATTTAACTACCATATAATAACCTTCAGTTGAAACACATAAAAAGGTACAACCTACTTAGATATTTCCATAGCAGAGATCTATACTTCCACATAGGCCTATCTTAGAAAGGCCCATTTAACAGAGTTTTTTCATAGATTCTAGAAAACCACTCTCTCCTCTGACATATCCTCATTTGGTATTATAAAGTATAAGGGGCACTTCACATAAGGCATAAGTACAAGCTTCAATTATTTTGACATGGGATCCAAAAATCCCTACGGTTTAACATAATCAATATGGAAGTAATAACTATAGCACAATTAGTGGTCCATATTTATATTCTCCATTGAGATCAGATCAATCATCACAAGACACACTTTTCCCTTCCTTAAAGGTCACAATTCTTTTTCTTGATTTAGGGCCAATAGATTATAAGTCCCTTACAAGACTCATTATTTAGTACCATCTTACCTATTATGTATCATATTTACATTCATATATTTTCAAAAATATAAAAATAGTAAAATATTGCAAAAAATAACAAAAACTAGGACCTATGCATGCTTGTATGTACATTGTCATATATTACTCCACTTGAGCACATTGTTTTATATGTGTTTTAGCTAGTTTTATATCATATATGCTTCACCAATATACGTGAGTGGTTATATATTATATAGGATATAATTCCAAAAACCAATTACAGGTGTTTTTACTACTACACACTCAAAAATTGTATTCAGATAGGAGTGTTATGGAGGATAGGAGTGTAATATTCTAGTGTCCCTCACCCCACTCTTGTCCTAGTGAGCTCAGACTATCACTTCTTAGTTCTAAACTTCACACAATATTCCTACAACATGTACATCCATTAGATAGCTCACTAAGGGCATGGTAAATACAGGTTTTATCATTTTTTGCCCACCTTATCTCACTCACATGCTCAATAATTTACATTGTATTACATTTTATTATATTTATAACTCACTAACATTTTTATATATTATTATCTATCTCAATTATTGAATATTTCTCAGATTACAACTTAGCTCTTGTTGAACAAAATACATAATCATGCATGCTTTTTGTACTACTTTTCCTAGCTACACATCTTGAATGCACTTCTCTATTTGATTCTAGCACATTTGAATATGTCACTGCCAAGTGGATCTAAGCCTTCACATATATTATTATATTCATGTGAGGAAATTTGAACATGCATTTGTATGTGCCTTATATTCGAGTGAGTGACCCCTTGGCCTTCTATTAAATGGTTTTTGTGTTATCTGTATACTCTTTATTTGTGTGTGTCATGGCCATGACACTTTGATTACTTCTTTGATCAGATTTGGATGCCATGATGGAAATCATGCACCCAACCCATTCCAATGCCATGATGGACATCATGTACTCCACCCTAAGTATTACTATTCGGTGTCATATACTCATTTTCTCAATTATTTATGTGCTTCATTGTCACATCTATCTAGACACACTTCTTGAAATGCTTATTTTCAAAAGCATATTACATTATTACTATGCTTAATTTACATAAATAAAAATTACATGCTTATCCACGATGTCAATATTACTTAGATTTACATTTTTTTACATCATTTCAACCTAATGCATAACCTTTTATTTTGAGTTAAGTTCTTACACAAGCTCATCAACTCACCTCAAAAGAGGGGCCATTACAAAGGTTTTTCTTAGAGACTTAACTTTCGTAGATCATTACACAAACATGATTTAACAGTGGATACATAGTTTTAGGCTCAAAAAACATATAGAAAGTCAATTTAGATTAGAGTACCACATTAGTTATAAGAGCACTACTCTAATGTCCTTCCTATCGCTATTGTCTAAATGAATAAAAAAGGCATTTCTATAATTTATTAGAACCTCATTTTACTCAGATCATTACTCAATAGTTTCACAGTCTTAGTTTCTAAAATTACTCAAAATTACATAGTTGTCTTAGATTTGCTCAATTTTGGGGCATTCATGTATGGCATGTTATTCCAATTTGGCACTCAGGTTTTACTCAAAATCATAGTTATTTTACTCAATCTCAAAATCTATAGGCACCAAATATTAGTTGGGGGCATGTGTGCAACACACTACTTCCTCATTACTCAGTTGTGTCTATGGCATGGATATTCATGTCATTATCCATACTATATACACCAAACTAAGAATAATATTAGTATTTTCACCAATTTTATGCCTCTTACACCAAAATTGAACTTCATTCCATCTTTAGTGGCTGAATCAATATCTACACCAATATTCGAACCATATATATATATGTGTGTGTGTGTGTGTGTATCAAAATTCATACAAAGATCCTAATTTACTCCAATAATTTGGGATGATGATGATGGAGTAAAACAAACTTTATTTATTGAGAAAACCCACTTATAGATAAGGATTGGGGCATACACAGTCAAATCCAAGCTATTCAATGTTAATACAAACACACAGCATGCCACAGTCACCAGTTTTTACACCATATGAAGCACAATGGTTCATGTACTCAATAAGGTGTATTCATTCCTTGTCACTCTCTAGATTTTTTTCTTTTACTTCTTGATATTCATCTTAACTAAATATTGATATTACATATGTTTCACTATAGGTTTTGTATGAGGCATAATTCAATGTTGTGACCTACATCCAGGACTCCTTCCCATAGGTAATTTCATGTGTGCACTCTTATTCCTTTTATTCTATTACTAAAATAAAACGGGGGTAAATTTTGACACATAAAATTAACATTTAAGCTAAAATCATGCACTTGTGACCACTCTTTTAAACACTTATCTTTAAAACTTATCTTAGGTCTCCATTTTATCACTTTCAACCACCTTGAACTCTTCTACATTGACAAACAACCCCCAAATGTAATCATCTTTATTATTATCAACTTTAGACATATTTTAGACCCTACCTAATACTCAACATGATGAAATCACCCATCAGACAAGAGTGTGCTAGGGGACTATAGCGCATCGCTTTAGTGTCCTTACCCCCTCTCCTAGCTTTCTACCAAATAACAACTAATTTATAAAAGTAAAAGATATAGGAAGCTTGGCTTGTGTCCCTAATGAGATGCATTTAAAATATTTTCAATGATATGAATATATAAACACTTTTCAAACCATTTATCACATAAGAGGATTTCACATCAAAAAGCACCAGAATCACACTTGCACATTGAGAGCAAAATACCTATTTCTCCTAATTATGATTGCATATAACTTTAGGAGCCCATAGCTCAAGTTTTATTACATATTACAGGTCAAAAATCATGGTTAATCCATCTAATCACATCAATATTATACCAATGTCTAGCACATTACACCAGTTATTCACACACCACCATAGCATGGGAGAACTACATGAAGTTTGATCCCTTTTTAGAGTATTGGTATATAGGTAGCACTCAACTCATGGGGTGTTGAGGTCTCACAAAACTTCAACCACTAACCCACTTTCACCCATTTATTTGAATTGGCATTCACATGTCAAGGAGCAAGGGTTTTTGAAGGAAAATTAGTTATACAATGGCCTATATAAGTGATTATAAACCCCCGTACTAGATATGGGCTTTGTAGATGAAGGCACAGAGAACCTAAAAACCCTAATTCCTCATTGAAAGTGGATAGGAGTGCCCTAGGTAAGACAAAATCACCACCCATCTAGTTTCCTCTTCCTAACGATGTTGTCTAGGCCCAAACCCAAGTCTAGAATCTGATTCTAGTCACTAATCCACTAGACCTCTTTGCATAACAAGCTTTAGATCCTGATTCCTCTTAGAGGCATAATTTCCAACTAATTATTTGTTTTCTCCTTACACTTGTTATTTTTAGTAAGTTTTCTAAAATATAAAATTTATAAATCAGTAGATGTTATCAATATTATATTATTCTCCCAATTTTATGCAGTAATGTTATCATTTAGGGTTTTTACCAAAATCCCAAATTTGATAAATCAAGAAGAATAGGTAAGGTTGACTCAAAAATGTTAGTTGAAGCCAATGATAGATAGAAAAATAATAATAATTTAAAAAGGAAATTAAGACAGTTATTAGTAGGAGATAAAAAAATTCTATGTGTTAAACTCTAAAAGAGCTTGATTAATTTAGAAAATCAACTAAATTAGCACCTAGATATGTAAGACCTTTTTAGGTTTTGGAAGTGATTAACTTGTTGTATACAAACTTGATTTGCCTTCATCACTTGCTAAAATTCATAATGTTTTGCACATCTTATTTTAAAAAATATGTAGATGATCATTCATGTGTGCTTGATTGGAATTATTTACAGGTATTGGATCCAAGCGTGGTAATAATAAATCCCATTAGAATACTCATGACATGTAAACTTAACTTGTGTAGTAGAGTATTGACTCAATGTAAGGTCTAGTGGGACCAATATTCAGAAGATAGTGCCACTTGGAAGGATTACAAGGATTTTATAAGTTGTTTCCTCATTTATTTGATTGATTATTTTGAACTTATGATGATTACTATATGTTTTTTTAATAATGTCATTGTGATGATGACTCTTCCAAGACGAGAAAGATTTTACATCCTGATCTACCCTAATGGAAAAGTATAATGACAATGTTAATTAATTTTTCCATTAGATATTGTAGACTATTAATTTTATCACTATTATAATTACTTTAAATGATGATATTTAACATCTTAAATATGGATTAATAGCATTATAGTCGCTACAAAAAATGTAAGTTAATGTGATTATTTTTGCATTTTGATATAATGTGATAGTTCATTTAATGCATTATTTATGTTAGTACTTTCAATTGTTTTGAAATATTTATGTTGATAACATAGTAACTATCCTCTTTATTTGGTTGAGATATTTTTAGGACAGCCTATCAATCCCTCACAATAGGGTGTTGAGGAGAGCATCATATGGAAGAGGGTGGTAGATCATGGCAGATGGGGGTAGAAAGAGAAAATTGAGAACAATCACACACATAGTTTTTCTTGAGCAGTATTTGGTTTTATAGTGTTCCTGCTTATGATGTGTGTTAATCATCTATTTCTTTAGATATGTCTTGATTTATTTTGTTTCATATGGTCTATGCATCCCAATTCTATTTTCATAGTTATATCCTTATTTTGATTATAAAGTCATATCCTCGTATTGTTCACATATTCGTATTTATAGAGGTGTGGTCTTAAAGCATAATAATCTAGATTATATATTATAAACTCTAAATGTGAGTGACATATAAGGAATAAACTCTTGTAGTGGTGATTAGAGTTACTAGAAAACTCTAAACCATCGTGGTTGGTGGGAATTACATGACCTTATGGATATTATGAAATCATTTGATTGGGGAAAATCAATAAGTTTGATTATTACTCTTTGAAATTTGGATAAGGATAAGTATAACATCCATGCACTGAATAATTTAAAATCTTAATATTTTTATAAAAATAATTAGGGTTTCCACAATCTAAGGGAACAAAGCATGAAGCTAAAAGTGGTAATTAAGTTTTGACATTAAAAAAATGTGGGTTTGGAGGAATTCATTTCTGTTTGGAAACCCTATAAGAAAATTATGGATCAATTCAGTTAGAGAGTTTGAATGTAGACTTAAATTCTAGTAAATACATGAAGCACTAATCTTTTGTTATCATTCAATAAACAACTAGTTAATTGTAGAGTAAATTAATTGAGAAGAACACACACCTGAATATGACAAAAAATGCAAAAATAATAATGGTTGCATGAAAAAATGAAGTTATGTGGGGATTATATGAAATGGGGATAAAAAAGAAGTAAATGTACGAGACATGGTGATTTTGGATGAGAAAGGAAGGAGGTAACAAGGAATGACATTATCAAACAGGAACCAACTACTATTTTTTATATCCAGGGAAGTAATGTTTAAATCATAAACTGAGTATGGACTTTTATGGGTTTAAATTAGGGTTTCTTTTTATATACTTATTGATTAAAGTGAATAGTATGATTTAAAATCTGAAAGTATAGATAAAAACATTTAATCCATAAACAAGTGTAAAGAGTTGGGTTTTTCCCATTTATATGTGGTTAAGCAAGGTCATAGTTTTGTCACTACTCCTTACACTTATAGCACTGCATACTTAGTTATGAAGAGTGAAAACCCTCTTATTGAAACACAATTAAATTTAATGGTTATGGAAAATAATAGTCTGGCCTCCTGCTTGTAGTTATGATTTTTTGTTGACTATGATATTCAAGCTTTGATATAAAAACTATGCACTTATCTATATTGAAATGGTTGAAGGAAAACATTGGTTATTTTAAATGAGTGGTTTTATATGTCAATATATTGCTTGGCTATCAGGGTTTCTTATATTATTGAAGTTTATTTCAAATCTTCTACCTTATATGGACCTATGGGTGAGATCTTGCTCTCACCCACAAGCCTATAGAGGTGATCCTCATGTCGAAACATTTCTTGAGTAAGTTTAAGTTATTATTTATAAAATATATCATTTGAACTTATAAAAATGGTACTAGGATTTTGAACATAATATTAAAATTTTAGAAAGTCTTGAAGGGTCGAATGAGCCCCAACCCTAGACATATAGGTAGTTAGAATAACCACCTACATGCCTAGGGTTGGTAAGAGTCAAATTGTAAATATATTACTTGGATGCATGCAAATCCTTTTTGTAAAAAATATTAATGTGGTACTTGACTATATGTAGTCATTTTCTTAAGGTTTTAGATAACCTCAACTTAGTTTGGAGTAACATTTACACATAGAGGTTAGAGATGTGTTTTTAGAAACATATAAAAATGTAAATGAGGTTGTACATAGATTAATCTGCATTATTGAGTAGGGATATATTCAACAGATGTATCATATTAAGTGGATGACTATTATAACATTAAAGGGATGAACTTTGATATTTTATTACTTAAATTGAAATTGAAATATTTGGTATGATATTATAATGGGGAGACTATAGTGAATAGCGTGGCAAAGTTTCGATGAAGATCACTCAACTTAGTTTGGATTAGCATTGTCAATTACATTTAGACATTTTAGTTATGATTTTTAGAAATGTATAAAATAAGCAAATGGGATTTTCACATATATTAACCTCAATTCTTGAGCATGAATGGCTTAAGCAAACACTATCATGATAGGAGAATGATGTAGTGAAATTAAAAGAAGAAATTTTGATGTTTTCATTTTTGGAATAGAATTATATTTTTTAGCATGATATTATATTGCGTGAATGGTATAAAAAAATTTAAATATAGATCATGGCTTGATTTTTATCTTTCTTTACCGTAATGGTCATTTCAGTTATTAACATATAGTATGAAGTTTTTAGTTCGAGGCATGTTAAGCAAAGGCCATTATATTTGATGGAATATGGTGTTAATCATACAATCATGAAATATATTAGTATTGATCATTTCACTTTAAAGTATATAGTATGAAATATAATGCATTGCAGTATTGTATAAAGATAAGAAGAAGTTAGATGCACAATTATAATATATTACAGTTAGATCTCTATTTTCATTGCATGAGTGATTGATGGTCTGAAATACTGCTATTAGATGTTTATATGTTTGAAAGTTGTTTTAGATGGTTATAATTATAATGCATTTGTAATATAACTATGTGATAGTTAAAGGGTATTATTCTATCCCAAATGATGATGAGTAAGTAGGCATGAAGCCTACTAGAAAACCCCTCATTGCCAGTCTAGCTAGAAATGTGGTAGTAAATAAGATATAGTAGAGAGTAAGGCTTAGGTGGACAATGACCCAAGGTCTTTTGAATTATGAAAACTATAAAAATGCTTTGGCCAAAGTAATGTTATAGTTCTATATATTTTCTGTCCATTGTAATTTGTAGTTACATGTATGATTGAAGTCATATTAGATAGATGAGTATATATAGTCAATATAATTGATGCATGTAATAGTGATTTTACTTTCACACTCTTCTTGATTGGTTTTTGATGTTTGCATTGACATTATCTACCCCTTCATTAAGGAAATGGTCGTTCCCAATGAGAAGGTGTGTGAGGGACCATTGGATTGTGGTTAGAGTTAAAGCACCTAGATGATACTCCCCCTCCTTACAACTTATCAAAACCAATAACAATTACTTACTCATGGCTACTTCAAGTGTTGATTTATATTACTCACAAAACTATTGAATATGTGATGTATTAATTTATTATACTATTCATATGTGGATAATGATAGTATTGTATATTGATGTAGTATGATGTTGAATTGTATAGATGAGGTAGTGATTATATTCTTTTTATAACATTGTACCATATAGTACCTTCTAGTTGATGTTGATTTGTAGTGTTGTACACTAGTTATACTATTTTGTTATGTTGTACATCTGAGATTGACATTATAGATCTTTATATCATTATACCATTTAAGTTCTAAGAGGATTGATTGACAAATAATACTTGATTTAATGGACTTATTATGTCTAATACTTTTGAATTTTACTATTCCACTTACTTATCAATTTGGACTACATTATGGCTGAATTAAAGCATAAATTTAAATAATGTCGGATTAGATGATTTGAAAATAGTAATGACATTCAAAAAAAAATGTATGGTGAATGAAATTTCAATCTAGGATATTGTAAAAAATCCCTTGGTCTTCCCTTGACTCGTGGAACCTTTGAAGGAGGTGCTTATTTATAATGTGGCCTAATTTTCTCTCTAGCCTTTTGAGGAGGTCTCACCCCATTCTCAACCAAAAGTGATGAGACCTAAAACTAGTGTAGGATTAATGATGAAAAATAAATGGCACAAATCTGAAGTAGAAAGGCTAAGAACGAATGTTGAGGAAATGGTGAAAGATGACACCCAATCTATGATGGAAAACCTCCTCTCCCATCAATGGATAAGAATGGTTTTATCATGCAACTAAATTTTCCTTTGTGATGGTAACTCTAGTCTTTGGTGGTATGTTTGTATCCTTTTTTTGTTTATCTTAGTTTTTCTATGTTTGTTGATGTTTTGATGACTTTCAGTAGATAGACAATGATGTATTCTTAGTGATGTCTTCTTCCTCCATGGGTTTGTCAATGTCTCTTATATGGACAAGTTGTCTCTTTATGCCATTAGTGTTATGTGTGAGCCTCTATTTGAGTATGGATGATTTTCATTGCTTTTGGTGACTAGGCCCCCATTTTGTGCCCCATAATCAATTCATAGCTTGAGTCAAAAATATTTTACCAGTCATAGCTTTGATCAAAAATATTACTCAAAATAAAAAACTTAAAACCAAGAGTATACAAAACATATAATAATATATAAACTACTATTAAATATGTTATTAATATATCATTGACATTTATAAAAGATCTACATGGATTATGGGAAAAAGTAAACCACAAAATATGAAATCATATATAATCAGGTATCCCACACATGCTCATACCCATTCAATTCAAAATTTAAGATTCAACATCCACTAATTCATGCATTTATATATAAAGTATGGTAAAATAGAAATGATAAAGACATTGAATGGATGCCATAGTTTTTTATTATTGGTAAACGCTTTTGAACTGGATATTTGAAACAAAAGGCAAGTATATATATAAGGACCCAACCCTTTTACAAACTACAAACAAGGTCTTATAAGCCATATGAATAAAATAAGTCTGTAAACCAAAATCAAGACATCCAGAAAACACCAATTGAAATGGATCACCAATATAAATGGGAAAACAACAAGACAAAAATATAAAAATAATGGGGAAAAGATAACAAGATGCAAAAAACACAAGTCAGGCCACTAACTTAAAACAAACACCCTTCCTAGGGAACAAAGCTACAAATCTAAAACTATATAACCGAACCTGAATAAAATGAATAAGTAACTCAAAGTTACTTCGCAAACGAAGGAGGAAAACTATCCAAAAGCCATTGTCAACCTTCTTCCTTTTTTTTTTTTTTGAAAGCCTAGTAAACTTTTTAACGTGACCAGCGCCGCTGGCTAGACACGACTAATACCGGTACCACAGGGCCTGGGGGTAACTCAAACACTAGACTGGTAGAGCCGCAACAGAAATACCCGACCAGTTGACCATGCCCCCCAACCCTATTGTCAACCTTCTTCCTCAATGAGAAAGAAAGTCATCTAATTTCCATTGAACTCAATCAAACACCAAAGATTTTGCTTAAGCTCTTAGAATGTTAGCTTGTGATATGTGACCTTTCATCATGGTGGTGGCACCCACATTAGTTACATGCTCAGCAAAATAAGGATGAGAAAGACCACTAGAAACTCCACCTGAGAGGGGAGTGGCACCATATCTGGTAATGAAATGTCCTTGGGTCACTCCTTTAAAAGAGACAAAGATTAAGGAGGATGAAAAAACTTGTCATTATTGTGTCAAACAAACTCCTAATCAAGAATTCTATCTTTTATCTTCCAAGAAAGTTGAGATATTGATGAAGATAATCCACATGACTCAGTGGGGTAGTCCTCAAATTGATGTCCTATGAGATTATAATGGAAATAATAGAAGGGAATGTTATCTACTCAAACTTGTACCCTTGTGAATATTATTTAGGTCTTCATAATTTGGAGTAATATGGAGATAATTTCAGGCTGTGGGTGGCCTAATAGCTGGATTGAATCTCTATATTATAAGGGATATCTCCCCTTGATGTATCGGTTAGGCTCTCTACACTACACTACTAGCTTGCAAGGGAAAAGAGAGGAAGATAACATGAAATAAAATATACCTAAGGGGGTGATACACCAAAATGTCTCCTTCACCTATCTAATATGCATTGAGAAGTTGAATTATGACATGAAATTGATTTCACTACTCAATAAAAGGATCTCCAAACATAAGTGTTTCACATAGAGGCTATTTAGTTTGATGCATGATCTAAGGTAGTTGATTAATATCTCTCTCAAGGACACTAATGAAGGATT
Organism: Torreya grandis; assembly: GCA_037957365.1. Lineage (NCBI taxonomy): Eukaryota > Viridiplantae > Streptophyta > Pinopsida > Cupressales > Taxaceae > Torreya > Torreya grandis. Next base: position 1,335,208 of record JARHVA010002614.1, read on the forward strand.
GCACTTGCCATACATAAAAGACTATTTATCCACACCATGTAATCTATAAAGATGATTAACCACCTATAAATAGGTACATAAGGGAGGGAAAATGTAAGGAAGCATTCAATATCACTAACATTCATCTACAAACCATAAGCATACACCAGTCATATACATTGAGAAGGCCAAAATTTAGTCTTATTCAGTTCATAGAGCCAAGTACAAGTGTTTTTTTTAGCATGGATCTACCATAACTCAGGTTAAATATCCTTACAAATGCCAAAAATAGGCATACTTAAAGAGAAAATGAAAAAGGAGAGAGAGAAAGACAAAAGCCAAGAACTTAGGAATGAGTCATCCACCTAGTTTTCCTTCAAATCCTACATTGTACTTCTTAGTTTATCTCTTTATTATCTTTTAAAAAAATGGCATAGAGGTAGAGATAAACTTGTTTGAGATGTTTGAAGAAGTGAGCATGTTTTTGGTGGTTTGAACCATTCATGTTTTTATATCCTTGCTTGCATACCTTATATTCTTGATGAGGAAGTCAACCTCCTTGAGAATAATCCTTTAATTCACATTAGATTCCTCAATTGAATCCTTTAATCCTCTCATGATATTTCTCCACCTTGATATGGTTGTTTGAAGACTCCTCAAGCTTGTTTAACTTTGTCTTTATGGCTTGGCGTAGGAGAGGAAAAGGTCTCCATGAGGATGTTAAAGACTCTCCAATAAACCTCGAACCTTTTCTTACTTGAATTGGCATGGGAGACAAGGATCAACATTGATAAAGCCTTTTGAAGAGATTTTATGCATTGATTTGGTGGTTTCATCACTTGAACTCCTCATTTAGAAAAATGGCATAGAAAGGAAGAAAATTTAGATTTGCCTTCAAAAAAAATTATCCCTTGATGGATGGTCTCTCAGAATCATATTAGACCTGAAACAAGTCACTTGAAGTCATCAAACAACTCAAAAGATCTAATTTTGCACTAGGTTATAGTAGCTAGGGGACCTCCCTAACACCTTAAATGGCCATAGCGACCCATGAATTATCTCCTTAGAGTTATGTACAAAAATCAGTGACCTCTTTGAGCTCCTTCTCAAGTAAAACAAGGTTTTAAGTGTCCAATTTTCTTAGTGATAGTTCATATTGTATAGGCCTTTAACCCATGAACTAATGGCATGAAATTGAAGTATGAAAACTTCCTCAATCACTCCCATATCCATATTACACCATTCATGTTCTCCGAGGAGCTATAAGCTTTGTAAGTCAACTTCTCGAGCATAGTTGACTATATATGAAGGTCGATAAAGGTCTTTTGGGGCCTTAAGACCTAAAAATGTATTTTAATGGAAAATAAGGCCTTAAACAAGTTTTTAATGATCCATAACATGATTCACATTGATATTCCATAATCCATGATCTTCAAAAAAAAATGAAACCTTGATTCTTCACCACTTAAGGGTTTATAGGCAAATTGAGCTTCTTGACCCTAGAGTTCTATTTCTTGAGCCTTTCTCCTCTTCCGTTGGATCAAGATTTCATGGAAGTCTTTAATAAGGTAATCTACACCTTTCTTGACCATCACACATCCAATATCAATGAGATAAACTTATTCTCTTCACTTTGCTTTGAGGCAAACCTGTAGGTCTTCAATGGGCTTGGAATCTTTGACTGTGTCAGCTTGGGCTTGAGCATCTTTTCATTGAGTCTAACCTTCTTAGTGCTTCCAATGGACATAGGTATCTTACATATTCTCTCTCAAAGCTCTTGTAACCCTATAACACTTACTAAAATGTCAAAAATATGACTTTTCTCTAATTTACCTTGACTAGTTTGTAGGTGTATGTTCATGTACCAAGTCTCTTGACAAGAGTTTACTTACAAACCTTCTTCAACCATGATTGAGCACTTATATGGTTTTGATTAGTGATAGGAAGTACCTCAAGAAATTTTTCAAGGCCTCTCAACTAGACCTGTAACCTCATTTCACTTCTCTTTATGGTATTCTAGCCATATGGCCTACCATAGGACTATAGATACATGGTGCTCTCTCCCTCAGAGATATCTTGGTCATCCAACCCTAAGAACACATCACCATTGCCTTTTTACACTTTTTATGAGGTTATGACCCTCACACATCTCTGAGACAAACTTTGCATCTTCATTATTCACCTTAATGCCAAGACTGTCCATTAATTGTAGGTGTACATGACTCCCTTTATTCAAGACAACTGATTTTACACTGAGGTTTGAAGTGTTCTTGTTGGCCTTGACATTAACAAAGGTGTAAAACTTTTTATCCTATCACTATGATCTTTTCAAATTCTTGCCTCTGCAACCATTCACAAAAACATGTCTATTACCCTCACTTAACTAATCAAGACTTGATTAGCCTATGCTTAGGTTGGGAGATAGTCCTTACTGAATAACCCTGATGATTTTGATTAGCACTCTCTCCTCTTGTAGTGAATCCACATGTTGTGATTGCTTATTCAAAGTGGCACAAGAGATCATTCATTTTCTTTATTATGCAATCATTCCTAACACTGCCTCCCAATAACTCATCAACATTGATTAACACTTTAATGCACCTTACAAACCTCAAGACACTTCCTAAGACCTTGTTCATAGCTTGAAAACCTCATGAAGCACCTTCAAGGGGAAATTAATTGATTTTTTGGATCTTTAGGGCATGAAATAGATAACAACACCTTTCACCATGACCTTAACCTGCTTAACATGCTCAAACCCTATTTTTTTGCTTGAAACCTTTGCAAAACACAGTATTTCACCTAGCTGCACAGATGATTGTACCATCAAAGTGTGTACAGAGGTCCTTTATGGAGTTTATAACATGATCTAGGTGTTTCCATGGTAGCTTTGAGGAATTTGGAGTCATTTCTTTCACTTTTTCTCTCATTGAGCTCATGTAAGGGTTTAAGGAGGGTTTGAAGTGTTCTATCATCTTAACAATAATTTATAAATTACAAAACTTGGATGGAAAAAATAATGTCCCAGGTTTATAGTGTATAGACCCCCTTAACTCCCCCTAACTACTCCTACCATCATGTATCTCCTCCTTGGAGAACTGAGCAAAAGTTGGAAGCCTTTCTAGTTCTTCTAGGCAGTATATGAGAGGTGTAGGTTCTTAAGAATCATTCATAAAGGTTAGCCCTAATATCTATGAACCAATGGCACTAACATCAATTAAACTCACTCCCTTAACATCCCTAAAGAGGATTTGCCCCCATGCACCTTGTCTGTACACTTGTGAGCAACTGAAGTTGTCTTTAGAATTATTACAAACTAATTTGGGGCTCGAGAGGTGGGTTCTATGCATAAGAGCCATAAAAATATCTAATTTGATCTAAAACACCTCATTTAGACCTGAATTATTTTCTTTCATGCCCTAGAGTACTCATATATGGATCTAAGGTCCTTTGGAGGCTTCTTAAGGTGATTGTGCTTATGTAATGGTTTGACATGCTTGGAAACTCTAGACTCATGGGCTATGTTTTTGGGTTATAAACCTCAATGGAGATCATAAGAGCACTATGTTGCCTCTGTGTAGATGCTTCCCATGATTCCAAACATCTTTCATTACTCATGTTGGCTTTAAGATGTTATTTGACCACTCTTTCCTCCAAGACATAGTCTGTTGCCATGTTACTCACTTGAAGTAGCTTCATTTGATGATTGTTGTAGGTGTCTATTTTGCCTTTTGACCCATATCTATATGGATAAAGGAAGGTGTGTAATTCCTTCCACATCTACCAAGATGACTTCACTTATGCTAATCGCTCCCCAATTTGGCTTTCCACGTAGGTCAATATCTAGGCTTATAAAGGTTGAGACAAGAATAAGACCAAAACCTTAAAGTTTTTAAATTAACCTTAATCTTTCCAAATGGGCAAATGAACTCTTTATTGGCATTCTAAAGGTGTGAGACAATAATAAGATCTCATATTAGTCTCGACACATCTTGACATGGGCTTGAGGAGTGATTATACCAATCCTTACGACTTATAAAGGTTGAGATACTTAGTTACCTTAAACTCTGCAAATAAGCATTAACTTCTCCAAACCATGCTAAAGAATTCTAAAATACCCCTTTCAAAGGGCTAAACAAGGCATAAGGTCAAGTTTCAAACTATAGGGGTGATAATTTGACCTAGGAAGTCAAATTTTTCAATAGGGAAGTCCCTCAAAATTGAGAAAATGAGTCCAAGAGCCACATCTCATGCACACCTTAACTGAATACAAAATAGGTATAGAGAGATACATAATCACACAAGATCTAACGAATCTTCTTTCCATCAAACCATCATCTAACTTCATGAAGGATCCTACCTGGCTGACCACCTACTTGATGTGCTCTTCATTATTCAAGAGGGGAGGAAGATTATACAGCCTAATCCAAAGAGGAGCGGCTATAATCTTGGTCAAGGATGGGTTAAAGAAAGCAGACCATGGGCAAAGAAAAATCCCATGATTTCAAATAAACTAGGGACCCAAAGACCAAACCAAATCCTAATTTGTAATAGACTCAAAAATAACTTGGAAGAAACCTTGATTGAGCCAGGAAAAGATTGGGGTAGTTGACAAGCTCCATGTTGAAGCAGCGCATCGAATAAGCTTACAACATGAAACATGGGCCCCAATACATTTATCGAATATGGATCTACAGTTAAGGGTCATATCCAACTCATCCATCTTTTGATCAAAAAGTTGAATCTCAGGGACATCCTTCAAGAAGGACACTGGAATGTCACCAGGCATAAAGGAGCGAAGGGACTTCATAGAAGGAGTCAAATGAACCAAAAATCCCAACACCACTCCAACCAAGGATGGAAGGGACTCAATTGAAGTGAAAGAAAGTAAAGACTTGCAATGGTTGTTACATGAATGAAACTGATTCCCAATGTTCCTACAATCCACATAAATCCCTCTAATATTTATATCTTCCAATGAAGCTTTCATAAGAGGTGGAAGGGTAGGCAAATCCCACAGTTGCTCATAAGCAGGGCTCTTGACTCTATCATTTGCTAGCATAACCTTAGAATCCATGCTTTTCAAGAACATAACTGGAGCTGATTGTAAATCAGAAGAAAGCATCAGAGGGAGAGAAGAAAGGAATGTGTGGGTGTAGGTGTTCTCCACAGATGAGATCAAACCAGTGGATGGTCCTAAGAAACCTTTCTGCAAACCAAAATTGCATTTGGATGAAGACACCAATCTACACGTAAACGATTAAGACCCAAGGATTAAAAAAACATAAATCTCTAATGGATATCCTTCCTCTGCCTTAGAAAAATAATCTTCATCTAAACCCAAGAAAAAATCTAAAACCCTCAATCCATTCAACCCCTACAAATGAATGTTGGAAGAACGAGCCAAAACCTTCAAACTTGAATTTTGATTTCCCTTGGAGGATCTTTATTAGATTAGATTCAAATGTTAATATGAATAGATGCCATAGTTACGCTTAAACTAGATGTCACCCCTTACATCATATTATGGCTCACATTAGAACGTGATTCTACATGGAAAATATTGAATTAATTATAAAAATGTCTTCTTTACTTTAGGCATGAAATGGACATCGCTTAGGTGTATTTATAGAAAAAAATGTGAATTTATTTAAAATAAAAATACATGTAACGAATAAGACCCAAATTTGTACAATCAAACATCACCCATCATTTATTAATGAGAAATTTGACTTTTTTAATTCAATATAGTTGAAAATAAAAGATAAGATTTACAAACATTAGAGTTTCAATTATAATGAAAAAAATTAATGGTCTTAGTAGGTTGACCAATAGTTAATACATATTTTGAGCCAAATATGCATTATAACTTATTCATGGGAGGAATAATAATAAATGTAACAATAACAAAGATATTTAGCTAGTCTACTTAACAAGACAAAAAGAATAATGATTATTTTAGATAGATTTTTATTTTTTATTTTTTATTTTATTTTTAAATGGAATATAATTTATTATATTTAATAAATAGAGCTTATTATATTTAATAAATAGAATACAAATATATAAGATTATTAAAAAAAAATCAATAAAGAGTATGTCACAAAGTATAGAGATTAGGTTATGTTTAGAATAAGAATAATGAATTAATTAGGTTGATTTTAAAAGAGATATAAAAAAAAGAACAACCAAAAGCTAAGCTATCATTACAAAAACACTGGTAGAAGGGGGGGCGGGGGGCGGAGGGTGGGTTTATCATGGGAATCACCCTAACCAAACCCTAATAAATCATCTCCACCAGAGGCAAGGTCCCAACCAGAGCCATGGTTATTTTGAGCACCTTCATCCTAAACTTTTACATTCTATATATAGGGGAAAATGGCCAAAGTAAGCCGAGGGAACACTTTATCCGATAGTGGCTACCAGCCACCCTAAGAATTGTTAGGCAGTTAACTCCATCTATGCTACCCCAAGAGAGATGGAGAGTTCCACACCTAAACGCGAGGTGAACACAGAGGTAAAGAACCCCACCTTCCATGAAGAGATGTGTGAAGAAAGTGGTGCCTCTAAGGAGAACCCTGGGAGTGATAACAAGAACATCATCGATATTAGTCTAGATTTGATATGGTATAAAATATTGATAGTGATAGTAATATTTTTTTTGTTATTTTATTCACCGTTTATTTACAACCCATGACTAGGTGTTACAGATAGTATGCTTGGCATGCAGTTGAGTGTTTGCCAGTTCAAAATTAACAGTTCAAAACATACACCCCTGGGGGTCTCACTCACTCCAATAGGACTTTATCGAGATGAGAATGAGTTATAGTGGATGCAAACCTGAATTAAAAACTTAGACGTGATGAGAGCCAGACATGATGAAGTATGAAGGTGGCTAGTTAGTTATTGGAGTAGAACTCCAAACCTAAATAGAGATAATGAAGGGTTGTAGCCGATTCCCATTGTAACATTTTTTTTTACAACCCATGACTAAAATTTATTTTTTCAATTAAAATTATTAAATACTTATCCATTCACATGTAAGACTTATTTGTATCTTATTCTTAGTTGATTTATTTGATAATAAATTTTCCACAATAATAATAATAATTAAAAATGACGGAAGGTTCTTGTAGCCATTTTACCTTATTTTTATTTAATAAATCAAATAAACATAAAATAATTGAATAAATCAGAAAGTTAAAGATGTATAATTTATCGATAATTCTAATTGTAATTTGTTAAATATAGTTTTTTTTTATTTTTTAAAAACACTAGGAAGAAGATAACTTAGCTTAAATTATGAGATTTTGT